>CM014276.1:12015935-12049119 GCA_004135705.1 Alloteropsis semialata
TACTATTCTCAAACCTTAAAAATGAAATTCTTTCTTTTACCTAAAAGAAAGAATGATGTAAGTAAAAGCAAAGGCCTTGATTTTACTTTACAAAAAAGTTATGTCTTTTGTATTCAAATCGAATGAGTATGAGAATTACATAACTACTCCAAATTACCAGCCTTTTCATTAACATAGCTTGTTGGTTAAGATTTGGTCCTTCTCATTTCAGGATTGATCATCTTGAGTTATCTGTTGAGAATGGAAATTCAATAATAAATAAGTCTTAATAAAAATATTTGATTCCTTCTTTTCAAACTATGTTTTATTCAAGACAATTTCAGTGTGGGCCATAGATGTTCTACACGAATTATACATATTGAAGTAGTAATACGGAATACAGAAAAGAAGTTCCAGATAACTGCCACAAGATTTGAAGCCCAAGGTCTAGTCTTTCTTGGGGTGAAGTTCAGCATAATCATCAGGGCCATAGATTCCAAATAATTCAGCGAAAACTCCTTTCTTTCGTCTAGGGTTGCACCCCATATCTTGGCATAGCTGATCATTGTACCAGATGTGAAGGACTCCGATGCAGGACCTGCGAAAGTACCTGCCAGCATACCTTTTCATGTACTTCTCCCATTCAAGGACATTGTTCTGCATTGCTGTAATTCTTGGTAATCTGATGCTACCATCCAAGAAGTGCGCCAGCCATTTGGCTCGAAGTTCTGAGGTGTATAGATTTGCAATGCTCTCTGAATAACCGAGAACAGCAAGCTGTGGTATCTTAGGGTGTATGCACTCCCTGTGAATTGTATGCCACAGATCAATGAAAATGGTTTAGACCGAGAACTTAAACATTCACAGGCTCAGAGCATTGTCATTGGGCACAAAGAATTACCTGTAGAGAGGTACGGTTGTGGATGTGGACCCAACTGCAATACTTCTAAAGTATTCTGAAGTGAACATGTCCTTGATCTTCTGGTCTCCCCTGAAACCAGTTCCAAAGATCACTAAATCGCTCTTTATTGGTGAAGATTCACCTTCCACGAGAACACCTTCACTGCAAAAGCTGAACGTCTTTGATTTCTTCAGAACTATGCTCCCTTCTTCCAACCTCTTATAAAAACCTTTCGGTTCTATGGCAACCAAACATGTAGCTAGTGCCTCAAACAGGCTATGATCCGGCACCATGTCGTACTTCTTCATCGGGATGGAGTAGTAGCTCTCAGCAAACTTCGAAAATAGCCACCTCTGCAAAAACACATATATATATGATGCATGTGTGATTATATAGCCTCTAACGCAAATGTGTAAGTTCTAACAAGGGTGTCAAAAAATGCATTATTACCAATGGAGCCAATAGGGTTGCTATGAGCCAGAGGAGAAATCCTTCACCAGGCTTGTGAATTAGGAGTTCTGCAAAGCGATTTAGGTATAGCAGCGATATGTGGATTCCCCAAGCGAAGTAGTCTGGTATGATCCAATGCTTTGTTCGGACCACCATTGTACATGGATGATCATCTGCAGAATTGGATGGCAACAGAAGCTGAGAGTTTGGCAACCAGATTACCTGTTGGGAGATTATCTGTGCTGAATGCATAATCACATGTATACCCCTATGCTGATAACAACTGCACTAAATTTTTACAATGATATTGAAACAAACTAAATCATGATTCACGCTATCTAATCTACCACTAGGATTACACCTTCAGCACTGAACTAAATGAAATAACACAGTGACAATGCTACTAAGTGGTTCACATTGAGAAAAAAATACTAACAACTTCACATCTGCTGTCAATCCACATCTCCTAACCATGCGAAAACTCACTTTTGCATCTGTTGTCAATGTGTATCGATACACCCATACTATCAATTTTGCTACACAGATGCAACACAATTGCTACAATTGCCAAACCATACTACAGAGACAAGAGCTAAATCGAACTACAAATCACAAATCCACACACAGGCACTCGATGGGAGTACTGTGGTAGGCTTGGAGGCGTGTATCCTCGGCTTGCATGTCTTTTGCCGGCTAGAGTCAAGTCGTGCGCGTCTGTGAGGGTGCTGCTGGCTACGTGCCTGTGTCAGAGCGCCGGCGACGCCATGAGGTGGAGCCCACATGCCATGGGAGCGGTGAGGAGGAGTCGTCTAGGAGCCCACGGCCGAGGGGTGGGGAGAAGTCGGCAATGTGGGAGCCCACAACGGAGGGGCGTGGAGGAGCACGGAGGGGCGAAGAGGAAGGTGGAGGGAAGCACCGAGCTCCTGGCGGCGCCGCGTGATGGAGTTGAGAAGGAGAGGTCGAGTCAAACACTAAAGCCGCCTTATATCTGAATGGTAGAGTACGAATAATTTTTTTTCAACTCTAGGGGCATTTTAGTAAACGGGTTGCTAGAATCGGCGAGATTTTCTTCCAAGCAAAAAGGGGAGGCCGATTCTTGTGCACCGTTATTTGCTTCCTGCCGGAAGAATCAATTCCCATGGAAGCGAGCCATAATTGCACCATTTGGGATCATTTGTTGGATTATTTTCGATAGAACCTCTCCACAATCGGAAACAAACAGGACCCTAGTCTAGACACCACACCTAGACTAGTAACTACAACATTACTATCACGCAAGAATAAAGTATTCACACTAAGATGGCTTTTGGTTTGGAGTTCTGTAACGTAATTGGTTTACAGCCAGCAAGAAATCCCGTTAAATGTGTTTGGTTCGATGTAGTTAGTAATCAGGTACCCTGTAATTGGTTAACGGACTATTCATATTTGATTCCCCCCATCTGTCGTTGTTATCGCCTTTACCACCGCTCGATGATTCGAGTTGCTGCCGCACACCTGGACCCTTCGATTCCAAGTGATCACCATTCTCCCAAGCGCAAGCATCTCCACCGCCACCTCCTTGTTTCCCAGCACGAGGAGCTCTGCCCATGGTCGGTGCACTGATGATGAGTCCATTCCCAATGCACCAGCACCAAGCTGCTCTGCATCTTGGTCTTCCCTGCACGAGGAGCCCCATCTGTCCAGTACCATGTCCTATCCAACAAGAGCAACTTTAATCGAGTATGCATTCTTCAATCCGGCCTCCTACTAACTCACGGGAGCATCAATAAGCTGTTGTTCTTCCCGAACAAGAGCAGTACCTATCGCTGCTAGTTCTATCTGCTACGAACTATGGAGGCTATAGGAACAAAGTGGATCTCCATGATCTAGAAACAGGAATGGATGACACTGGTAGCTGATACAATTACACTTTGGAAACCAAACGAAGACGGTAACTAGTGGTCCCACCTTCAATTACACCATAACCTGATTCCATTTTCATTTGCATTACCACTGCTTGAATCAAACACTATGTAAGTATGAACAAGGAACTCGTAAACAAAAGTAAGTAAGGATGCTTGATTAATCAGAAGAGACCAGAGTTACTAAACAAGACAAGAATGTTACTCGAAACTGAGCTACATCTGCCAAGGTACAAAGTGAAAGAGGGGCCAACACTCCAGCTCCTCCCCGACACTCTCATCTCGCCTCTCTCCCAATTTTCGAAGAGTAGTAGTGTCAGCTCTTCTCTTCTTATTCTCTTCTTTCTTGTGTACTCCACTCCATGCCCGAATGCCACTATTTATAGTGCAAGGAGAGGATGAGGGTACTTGTAGCTTTGGCTGGTATGACAGTTTCTTGTGGGTCCGGTTTGACCGACCTAGTGGGTTCAGCCGAACCCATCTAATGCATTGCCTTGTCCGATGCATGCTGGAGATTAGCACCTGAGGTTAGTGTTATTGTTGCCTAGGTGGCAGAAGCGGTGTAGGCGTTAAGTTTGGTTCGGTCGAACTGAGTGGGATTGGCAAAACCCGATCCTACACTTCTTGGTCGTCAGCTGCACCGCCTCCTTGATTGGATGGTCATGATGATGCCTTGGGTAAGCAGGTGCGTCTTGTTTGGTACTTAGAACCTGGTTAGTGGGCCCATGGATACAGGTGAACATCTTTCAATCCTGTGGATTCCACTGCCTCTCAGTAACCAGTCAGGATGCATCCTGAGTGTGCTTTCCTGCATGCACCTGAACCTTGGGTCTGGAAGCGATGGGGGCCAGTTCAGCCGAACTAGGTGAGCTTGGCTGAATCCACCAAATTGGCTCAAATTCACCTGAGTTCATCCTACATTCAAATAGACACCAAAACTATGTGGAAATGATTAAGTAAACCCTACAGCTATCGTGTGGTATCTGGTTATGTCAATTTTATATAAAGTTGGGGCGGGGGTCGGAAATGGATGTTAACGACCGCCAACAAGCATTTCACCTAGGATTATTCCAAGGTATCGTATTTATTTATCCTCAGGGAAAGCGGTTATTAAAGAGAGTGGTTACTCAATGAATTTAATTATATATTTATCAATATACCAAAGTCCAAACAAGGATAAATGATAATATAGGGGTAGTGTGACATACATTAAGGTTCATTGCTCAAAAGATACAAGACATAGCTAGCTGGAGATCTTAGATATGAACAAGGGATTCTATATACTTGTCTCAAATGAAACACATAAGCATATAAACATATACTATTAAAGTTTAGAAAAGGTATACATGTTAGCGGACATATCAAGGTACCATGGCACTCCCTCATCCAAGAGAATGGCATGATGTCTTATTCATAAAGGCCTACCTTCCAAACCCGAATGTTGAGGATTACAAAGGACGGACGGGGTTGTCACCATTTGATGCCTACCTCTACTAATATGTGGGACTCTAAATTATATTTGGAGCCCAAATGCCATGTTGGCACAAAAGATAAATAGAGCAACCATAAGGCACATTAAGCCAATGCTATAACATATATCAGCTATACTAAGGTGCAAGATACAAAGCTTATAAGTAAATAAGGCAAAGTTGAGGCATACAACATAAGAGAGAAGGTATATCCATTCATGATCAAAGTCTTCCAAGTAAGTAAAGAGATATAAAAGCTAGAATCTAAGCTTACCAAAACTCCTTCGGAAACCCTGTAGAATCTCAACTCTAAGACTAACTCCACTACTAGACTAAGACTACAACTTGTAGCTAGAGAGCTCAGTGTGTGTTGAACTAGTGGAGGGCACAACTATTTATAGCTTGTAGAGGCAGTACAAGGCAACTGTGGCCAGTAGGATGTGGGCCCAGGTCGCCCTACCTCAGGGTCGACCGACCATTGAATCCACCACCTCTTCCTTTGGCTGGCTGAGATGCACTCCTAGAGGTGGTAGGAAGGGACATGTGGAAGCTAGAGTGTAATGGGCATCCTTGGGGATCGGCCAATCTAGTCCTGGCTCCTCTCTAGCCTATCTTCTGCGGGGAGACTACCTCGTGGGCCTAGGTGTGGGTACAAGGTGAGTGCATCCGAATTGAGTGCATCTTGTTCTTATTGTTGGCCACTCAATCCATGGGGTGTACACATGGCTTCATCTCACACCTTGGATAGAACCAAACTCCAATCACTGGCAAGAATCTTCTACATTTGTGCTTTCTTGAATGGGAAGTGGATGAGCTCCATTAGGCTTTGGGCTAGGTCGGCCAACCATGAGGGTTGAGCCACCTGCGTCTGAGCCCAAATTTGTTAATATTTTCCTAGCTGGTCCCTGCATATACACACTCCAATACAAGTGGAACTAGGTAATTTAGAATAAAATGCATGTAATAAATGTCATGTCTTTGTTTATTTCCTAGGTATTTGATAGTCAAATTTCACCACTTAGTGATCGTCAACACTTTGGGGCTTGGTTTAATGGTGGAATCATAAGGAACTTATGCTTCATGCAAAGACAGGGATGAAGGTTAGAGATACATAGGGTCACAGGCCTGCTATGACCACTACATAACTCGCTGGAGGGATTCATTCCATCCGTACTTAGACCAAACCTTATATTCCTAGCATCACTTTCAAACTCTGGAAATTCTCTATCAACTGTTCACCACTGTAACCCATCAGTGGGGTGTCTTAGCATATCATCATCTTGCTTACGATCTTCTTTGTGCCATCACATCAACTTAGCACGCGCCTTGTTTCTGAACAAACACTTCAAACATGGTATTATAGGGATCTACCATGTCACTTCTGCAGGAACTTCTCTTCCTAGGGGCCTCCCCCTCAACATTGCCAGGGTCATCTTGCCTAATCTTATACCGCAACGTGTCACGCACAGGACAAGCATCCAAATTCCCATACACCTTACTGTGATAGAGAATACAGTCATTAGGGCATGCATATATCTTCTGTACATCCAAGCCTAGAGAGCAAATGCGTGTTTGCTTTGTAGGTTGTGGCGGCCAATTCAATTTTGTCTCGGAAGCATCTTCTTTATGATATTCATCAATTCCCCAAATCCCTTGTCGGATAGATCATTAGTTGTATTCCATTGAAGCAAATCCAATGTGCTACGTAATTTTTTATGTCCCTCTTTGCAATTTGGGTACAACATTTGTTGTAGTCCTCTACATGCGCTGGAACTTAATACTCTCCTATTTACTTTCACATCTTTCTCAGCATTCCGCAACTCTTCCCAAGAACATCATTAGTAGGGCCATTTTCTACATCGCCCATTGTAGTATCTACAAGGCGTCGGGCTTGACTCCAGTATGGAATGTTGTTATCATCCTCATCTTCCATTACAACTCCTCTTTCCCGGTGCTTGGTCTAAACAAAATAGTTAGACATGAAACTCAAAGTCTTTCTAGAACGATAATCCTTCTCGGTTTTGCAAACTAATTTGCATGGACAGAACATGAACCCAACGGAAACTAGCCTCGGCCATATCGACAAAACCATACATGCCAACAACAATTTTTTGGTGCGTTTGTCTGTGTTGTACATCCATTGTCGGTCCATCTGCATAGTATCATGTAGAAACTTCTATAAATCATAACATTATTTTGCTACATAATAAAAACTTACATCCTGTTCTATACACAATAAATTATTAAGTCAATAAATTGGTTAATAGAAATATATTTTTTTATTATTATTGGTTCATAAAATATGAAAGTGTCGTAATTATGCAACATAATAAAAAAAACTTTCACCCCCTACCACAATAAAATATTACTTTTTGTTCACACAAATATTTAATTTTGTTATCTACATAATTACGCTCCATATAATAAAAAAAACTCTGATTACTTTCCATACCGCACAAGTTTTTTTTTAATTACGTCCAACAAATTGGCAGCTAGTAGTATCTAGTTCTGCCTTTGATAATACATACAAACGCTATATACATTCTTTCTGAACAAAGTGAACAGTTGTCGTACCTACTTTCTTAACACGTACATCTTTCATTGGCTCTTTGTTTTACTCCCGCAGGAATAAGCCAACGAAGAGAATAAAACAACTGAAAAGTCAGACAGGAATCTGTGTCCAGATCATCACTTGTTTCCACAAGCCAGCACAACTGGTACCCGGTTAGCCGCGACACATGGATGGTGTTACATAGTTAACGAGGAATATTTTGACCGGCACACAAGCAGTTGCTTTTATGCCGCTGCTAGTCTAAATTCCTGCAGGCAAGACCAAGGACATCTTCTTGGCTTCTCTCTATATATCTCTTCATCCACTAAGAACAGATCTTTTCTGCCAGAAGTAGCGATTAAGCTGGTAACTGCAAGGTATATGTCAATCCTCCTCAAGAATTGCTACTTGCTCGCTCTTCCATGCATGTTTTCGATCTGTTTCGTCTCTTTAAGTCTGATTTTATTATATAATCTACCATTTCATTTTCCGAAAAGCATGAACCTCTGATTACGTACGTATTGGTCCCCGTTGTGTTACTTTTGTCATGAAAATGGATGCTGCGTTTTGGTGGCAAATTAATCGGCCAGTCTCTTTTCATTTGTCATTTCTGCAGTCCTACCGTGTTACTTCAATCTCATATTTCGGCTCAGAGCCTTTAGACATATTTTTATTTTAATATGGAATTGAAAGTTTATCGTGAAGAAAATGAATTAACCAGTTCTAGGGGGCTCAAACGTTTTCCACATCTAGCCATCCTGGGAGAACACAATAACAATATAACTTTTGTCACTCGTCATTTTTTCTTCCTTTCAAAAAAAATCCCATGGAATTTTATTGCTTTCAAGAATAGCCGTTTATCTAGAAGTTTTTTATTGCTTGATTTATGCCATCATTGACTCAAAGTCCCATGGAATCTCCTGATTTCTTCCGTAAGAGGTATTAGATGTGTCCACCCACGTAGAGGAAAAGACATGTGTTACACTCCCAATAGGCCATTCCAGAACTTCAAAAGTTAATGCAAGTACCGGCCTGATTCCCTATCGTCCACAGATTGCGCAATGCTGCCAAACAAGATTTGGACATGCACCATATATGGCCCTGCAGATAAACAGTTTATACATGGCTGATCTTCACAAGTCCAAGAGATTATTGGTGCACAACTTGGCCGACCTAGAATGTTCCGGATTTAATCCCTACTGCATCTATGTATCTGAACAAGGTCCATTGTTGCAGGAACTAGTCCTATAAAAGTGGCAACAATTACCTGCAGGTTATTGGCGTAAAAATCCACCTGACACTTCCAAGAACATCGAGCAGCAGAGTTGCGAAAATGGCACACGATCACAAGGTGCTCGACGCGCTCGACGCCGCCAAGACGCAGTGGTACCACTTCACGGCGGTGGTCGTCGCCGGCATGGGTTTCTTCACCGACGCCTACGACCTCTTCTCCATCTCTCTCGTCACCAAGCTGCTCGGCCGCATCTACTACTTCAACCCCAGCTCTAGGACCCCCGGCTCGCTCCCGCCCAACGTGTCGGCTGCCGTCAACGGCGTCGCCTTCTGCGGCACGCTCGCTGGCCAGCTCTTCTTCGGCTGGCTCGGCGACAAGATGGGCCGCAAGAAGGTGTACGGCATGACGCTCATGCTCATGGTCATCTGCTGCCTCGCCTCGGGCCTCTCCTTCGGGTCCACGCCCAAGGGCGTCATGGCCACGCTCTGCTTCTTCAGGTTCTGGCTCGGCTTCGGCATCGGCGGCGACTACCCGCTGTCCGCGACCATCATGTCCGAGTACGCCAACAAGAGGACGCGCGGCGCGTTCATCGCGGCGGTCTTCGCCATGCAGGGCTTCGGCAACCTCACCGGTGGCATCGTCGCCATCATCATCTCGGCCGCGTTCAAAGCTCGCTTCGACGCGCCGGCGTACAAGGATGACCCTGCCGGCTCCACCGTGCCGCAGGCCGACTACGCGTGGCGCATCGTCCTCATGTTCGGTGCCATCCCGGCGATTCTCACCTACTACTGGCGCATGAAGATGCCCGAGACGGCCCGCTACACTGCGCTGGTGGCCAAGAACGCCAAGAAGGCGACGTCCGACATGGCGCGAGTGCTCAAAGTTGAGCTCGCCGAGGAGCAGCACAAGGCGGAGGAGCTCGAGCGCCGTGAGGAGTACGGTCTCTTCTCCCGTCAGTTCGCCAAGCGGTACGGCCTCCACCTGCTGGGCACGACGGTGTGCTGGTTCATGCTGGACATCGCCTTCTACTCGCAGAACCTGTTCCAGAAGGACATCTACGCCGCCGTGAACTGGCTGCCCAAGGCGGACACCATGAACGCCCTGGAGGAGATGTTCAGGATCTCGCGCGCGCAGACGCTCGTGGCGCTGTGCGGCACCATCCCGGGCTACTGGTTCACCGTCTTCTTCATCGACATCATCGGGCGCTTCGCCATCCAGCTCGGCGGCTTCTTCTTCATGACGGCGTTCATGCTCGGCATCGCCATCCCATACCACCACTGGACCACGCCCGGGCACCACGTCGGCTTCGTCGTCATGTACGCCTTCACCTTCTTCTTCGCCAACTTTGGGCCCAACTCCACCACCTTCATTGTGCCGGCAGAGATCTTCCCGGCGCGGCTGCGGTCCACTTGCCATGGCATTTCGTCGGCCGCAGGGAAGTCCGGCGCCATCGTTGGTTCATTCGGGTTCCTGTACGCGGCGCAGAGCACTGACCCGACCAAGACGGATGCCGGCTACCCGCCAGGTATAGGCGTGCGCAACTCGCTCTTCATGCTCGCCGGATGCAATGTAATCGGGTTCCTGTTCACATTCCTCGTGCCGGAGTCGAAAGGGAAGTCGCTGGAGGAGCTCTCAGGCGAGAACGACGAAGAGGAGGCAGCACCAGCCACCAGGCCAGAGCAACCAGCAGACCGTTCCGCTTAATTTGAGCGAATGAACAGTATATGAGTACTTGCCAATGTCTATACTTCCGTAGAGGTCCATCAGGTTTCAGGAACTTGGCTGAACTGGCACGTTTGTAACAATGAGCATATTTCAGGCTACTCATCACGTTTGCTGTCATGACCAAAATGGATATAGCAGTTTAACACCTAAAAATCTAATTCATCAGTAACGCTGCAGATGGCCTAATCAGTTCCTTCTGCTTGGAATCCCACATTCTCCCACTTTGCTTAAATAAAATTCAGAGGAACCGATGAGTGGTTAACAATCAAGATGAACATATTGGGAATCAACGATGAGTTCGCCAACATAAAAACATTAACGACTAATTCGCCAACATAAAAGCATCAACGACGATACGAGATAACACAGATCACCAAGTAAATTGAATGTCATTGAATAAATTTTAAATCCCAAATCTAGGTTTGAGCAAAACAAGGATGAAACTCCAGGGTCTACAGCCATTGGCTTCAGGTAAGTGCCATGTACCACCTATAGTATAAATTCCCACCTGTATGTTGATCATGGGAAGGTGTAACATGCTTGTAACCAGTTGCCGATCTTGGGAGGGTGTAGTAAAATGATAACCACTTGCCCTAACGGTGCTACCAGCTATTTCCTGAGAAAAGGGTTGTGGCAGCAGCAGGGTTTTAGGTGCCCAGTGCTGTCTTCTTGCAGATTGGGCACAGATTTTTTATAACCAGCCATTTTTTGATGCATTCAGTGTGGAAGTCATGACCACAGTCCAGTCTGCCCAGGTCTTCACCTTCCACATAGTCTTCCTGCAAGGTTTAAGTTAATCAACGGTCAGTATTCAGTAATGCCAATAAGCTACCGTTCATATCTAAGACTAAACAAATATAACCAAATATTAAGGATGTCCTAAAACAAGGGCAGGAATATAAATATGGCAAGCTCGCTGAAATGATGATTCTATAAGGCCTGAACTAAACAAATATGGAAGAGTGCCTGCAACATGTAAACACACATCGTCCATAGTCATTAGAAGACAGGACAAGACATACGTAGATACTGAATACACAATAGGGATCATCCTCCATGAAGAATCATGTAGTTTACCATGTTCAGTCAGACATCAGCTAAAACACAATCTTACATCATGCTTTACTAGGACAACTAGTTGAAATAATGAATGAAAGGATCGTTATGTCAAAGAAGAATAAGCATCTGGTCTCTTGAGTTAATTCCTACCAAACAACTCTATAGAAGCCATTTAAGGAAACATAAAACTTACCTGGCAAATACAGCATGGTTCAACACTTGTTGGAGGATCTTCCAATGCTATTATGGCATATTGCCATTGTTTCAAGCTACTCATAATTTTCTCCTCAGTAAGTCCAGTGTTTACATACCCAATACGTTCACCGAGTGCCAGCAATTCCTGGGAAACACGCAAAATTGCAGTATCACACATCACTTCCTACTACAAATAAAAACTCAGCCAGCCCAAACTATGCAATTTAATGACTCCATGCTGAAACTACAGCACTATGAGGATATGGCATGGGACACTGCTTTAGCAGAACTCAAAATGATTGAATTCAAACAATATTAGTAACCAAAGGCCAGGACTGAAAACAAAAAGTTTTGGGGATAACATTATGTAATACGATCAAGAGAAAAGCTGATACCTCATAGGACATATTGTCCACATCAAGCCGCATCTCCCGGTGTCTATCAATCAAATTAGCACGCCTCATGATAAGTGATCGATCAATGAGAAGCAAATCCTGTTGAAAATTCAACATTGTTATTTTGTACACCTATTTCAGAAACAGATTGAACTCTAGTATCACCGTATGCATATAATATTTAATTTATTCAGTAATACTATAAACATGCAGTGAAGAGCTAGATCATAAATTATTGTTGTCTTTGAAATAGTTCTGAGAAAATTATTAAACATAGGATATATTACATAATTGGAGATTTACAAAAGGAACTACTCCATCTTAGAATATAGCATTCAAATGTTGTCAAAATATACACCTATATGCCTATATCTGAGTTCTGATGGGGGTACTAAATGGTGGTTTCTCAAAACTATCCCTCCCACTATCTTTTTAAGTTTTCGGCATGCAAACAAATATTATAACAGAATGCACACTACGATTTCAAATTTGGCAGCACGCAAACAAATATGGCAGGCAGCGCTGCCTTATTTCATACGCATCTGTCTCAGGTATGTAACGTGACCAATTTAATGATGGGTAAAATAGACCTTCAATTTCTCTCCTTGTTGCCTGCCATATATATCATATGCATCTGTCTCATTCATGTAATGTGACCAATTTAATGATGAGCAAATTAGACCTTTAATTTCTCTCATTAATCTCTCACCTTAGTCTGTCTAAAAAGAGTCAAAGCTAGCGATTTTCTGGGACAGGGAGTAAACCATGATTAAGTAAAACAGTTTTAGACCTCAACTTCCAGAAACTCGAACATTTGACAGTAAAGGCAAGGATGGACTGCTATTGTTCAATGTACATAGCACAAAGTTGTAAGAAAAGTTTGAAGTATAGGCTTTCTTTCTCAGAGGCACAATAGTTCGGATTTTTGAAGCATTTTACTGGCACCAGATATGGAGTGATTACTGTTTGCAATTTAAAGCCAACCTTGCTATGCTTATACAAATAATTAGCAACCTATTGTAAAGAAAGTTGCACAGTAAATTATCTTATTGGAGTAATTAACTGAGTTTCCAGGCCACCACTTTCTGGAAATCAACTGCCCAAGAAACTAGCTGCTTAACAAAGATAATTTAATGACAGTTAATCATATAGAATGTGTCTACATATCATCACATTACTTTCAGATTCATTCTGGGAAGTAGTACATGCATACATGGGTGCATTCTGTGGTCAAAGCGTATTTCCCATGCTACTCGAGACTGGGCCTCCAATCTTTTCTCATGACTCACATAACAATATATGGTGTGTGCGCACGAGCACGTGTGCGTGTGTAAACAATATATTGCCATATTCCAAGGAGATTCAAGTATACAAATGATATGGAATGTTAAGACCTCATGACTGACATAACAATATGCAAAATGAAAATAATCTGACCTCCAGTCTGGCATTTCTCCCCTGACGAAGCTGATCAAAAACATTGCGGATCTGTACAAGAAGAAAATGAAAGGTTCAAAATCAAAATATGACAGGTAGTCAGTAGCACACATCAAAAAAATCCCATAAAAGCATTAAATTCAAAGATATTTGAGACCAAATATGGTGTTAACTGCTAAAATATTTAGGAAGCAGAACATTGTTTGCCATAGTGAATACAGCTACTATATGATTAATATACTGTTATGGAGCAAACAATGATGAATCAGATTGGAGCACAATATGATCCTGACAAATGCTAATCTCGACACTAGGCATTGAGAACAGTGTAAGAAATAGCGGGCTATTAGCGGGCTATAGCCGCTATTTAGCGTTTTAAGGGGGGGTTCAACGCTACGATATGAGCCAGAATATCGATATTGCCGCAACGGACGCTATAGCTTAATTTTGCGCCGCTAATTGTCATCGCGCCAGAGCGTTTAGCTGCGCTATTGCAATCTGCAATTCACTGGGCCAAAAAAACGACTCCAAGCAAATTTCCAGCACATGGCCGGCCCAATAATGGCCCATACCACGATATATGCATCAGCTGGCCTGGCTGGCCTCTTGCTGAAACCCTACCATCTCTCATCCTCATCTATGAGCAAAACAGGCGGCAGCGACGACGACGGAGGGCCGGCAAGCCTGCGTGGAGCCTTGCTGCCTTGCACACTCCGCCGCCGACTGGTTCATGCTCCCCTGACCGAAGTAGTTGCACTGCTCAAGCCTGCGACTCTTGCTTCTCAGATAGGTAGCTGCGAAGTGCGAACATGTCTGGAGCTCCACCAGCAGACACAGGTCCAAGTCAGGAACCTCCAAGCGGCATAGGCAAGTCCTCCAAGCTGCGAAGTGCGAAACGTACTCACTAGCTAGTTATGTTTGCTACAATGCTACCTGTTATGACTATGTAATATTTGTCGGTTGCTGAACTGAAAATGGTCACATTACTGATGTTATAGGCCATATCCTGCATCTTTTTTTCTAAACCGCTAAATAGGTTAGCTCCGCTATAGCGGACGCTATAGCCCTCTTAGCTTTTTTGAAGGGCCTCCGCTAAATTATATAGCCCGCTATTTCGTACATTGATTGGGAATGACATATAAATGTGCTAAATCATCTGCAAGATGAACATATAGCCGGAAAAAAAAAACACAATTAAACACTGTCATCAACTTGGATTAAATCAGTTAGAGCAGTTTCATGGCATAATAAGCCCCACATCAGTAGAAAACTGGAAGCTGAAATACCAGAATTATATATCTACAATCAAGTCCACAGGACATGATGGTCACATATAAAAATAATGAAGTTATCATGTTCGTGCTAATGAAGGCCATAAGTTCAATGAAATGACTTGAGGGCAGCTTACCTCAGACATTGGTCTGCCTCCTTCCCTTGAAGCAGCTATAGTCTGCATAAAAGACTGAAGATCCAAGTAACCAGAGTTCTGCCTGTCTGTGGAGGGATGACCTGCTCTTAAGTAGTGCTGCTGATGGGGACGAGAGCTTGATCCTGACTGATGACTCCGGATCTCATGAGATGTGGATGATGTTCCACGGTGCTGCAATGCGACGCTTGAACTTCTAGAATTAGAAACACCAGCAGAAATCAAGGACCTCCTGGACATATCAGCTGAACCTCTTAAAGCTGTACTTGGCTGAGATGCGTTGAAACCAGGAGGGACTTGTTGAGATCCCAAATTTACAGCAGCTCTAAGCATGGAACCAGAGCTGGAGCCAGAACTTTGCTGATTGCTTCTGCTTCCAGATGCAGATAAGAAATTTGTTGAATCAGCATTAAACAAAGAAGGACCTAAGAGAAGGTGCTCAGGATAATCACTTCCAATCAAGCTTGTACTGGGATCTTGCGAAGAGGGTAACTGCGTTGTAGCACCAGCAGAACTGGAAGAGCTCCCAATTCTTGATCCAAAACTAACATTTGATGAAGGACGGTGAAGATGTTGCGAAAATTGAGTAACAGTAGTAACATGTGGTCGACTATGAGAACTGGCAGAAGAGTTCACTTGTCTTGGTTGCACTGGAATAAATGAAGACTGTGCAGGCTGATAGGCTGAGCACCTGAAACTCCCCTCAGGTAATAGACTGGGCAGCGATTGTTCATAATCACTTGGGCTTATCCTCATCCGTGTATTTCGCATGAATTCATTTTCATGTTGCTCACTATAAAAAGAATAATGATCAGACAAACTAGAGCTTGCAGGAATATCAGTAGTCTGGTTTAGTTGTTCCACAGGAGGATATGGAACACTAAAGTTTGTTGTAGTGGCCATACTTGAGCTTTCACATGTATTGTTTTGGTGATGATTGTGTGAGCTTCCATTGGCAGAGGACTCTGCATGACATCCATCAATATACTTTCTCTTAAAGGCTGAATGATGACTGTCAAGCAAACGAACTTCTTGGCCTGATGCACCCTCAAAGCAGTCTGCATTCCGTGAAGAACTCCCTATAGCATCTGAAGAAACTCCATGATGCAAAATGCGCTCGGTTAAGGAAGAGGCCCTGTGGGCTGAAACAGTATTTGTTCTTGATTGTCCATTACTGTGTACAAGGTCAACATCATCAGACCCAAATTGATCAGCCTGATTAACATTGAGGTCTATGTTTAAATTGTGTGAAGGCAAAGAACTAGTGGCTTCATGTCTCCTCCTGTCTATACTTAAGGGGCCTCCAATAGACAGAGAAGGCGCAAGATGCTCCCTTTTGGCCTGAAAAAAGTTACCATGATCAACTAAGCAACCCATAGAGCTAGATCCAGCTGATTCCCACAAGCTCAAGCTTGTATTTTGCTGACCAGTCAGGCTCCCACTTGGCATTCCGACCTCATGACTATTGAGCAAATAGTGTGGGTAACTCTCACTCTCTAATGGATCGGGAAGCAAAATCTGTTCATCAGCACTAGAGTTGTTGGGAAGTAAATTCTGCTGATCCATGGCAGAGTTGCTAGAACTAGAACCAAGCTGGCACGTTTCAGAGGAAGACAGCATGGTGATCTTATTATGTTGCATCAAGGATTTACTGTATTCCTTGGTACTCAAATGATTTGAATAAAACAAATCATGATCCAAAAAAGGCAATGCTTTACAACATGAAAAATGTAAACCTGGCAAATATGACAAATTAGAGAAGAATCAGCATTCCAATCAATCATATAGAAAATCAAGGAAAGAAACTAATTCGAAACAAAATGGCTGCACTGTTGCCAATCCTTAAAATATACACATGGAATATTAAGCAACCGTGTGGACTACACACAACGGAAACAATGCCGGATGTCGGCGTTCTACATACCTTAAGTACAACATCAATAATTAATTAGGCAAATGGAAACCACTGGAAATGGTGGCAGCAAACTGGAACACCTATAAACTGCTAAAAACAGCATAAGTCAAATACCAGCATGCAAAAAATATATCACAACTTAACATCTTAAAGCAACAATACCAACAAGCGGACAGAATATCAGGACTGCTTCCCTAGATCTTATTATGTTGCATCAAGGATTTAAGGTGTTCCTAGGTACTCAAATGCAATAAAACAAATCATGATCCAGAGAAGGCAATGCTTTACATCATGAAATGTAAACCTGGCAAATACGACTGGTTAGAAAAGAATCAGCATTGCATTCAACCATATAGCAAAGCAATTTAAGAAACTAAGTCGAAGCTGGACGGCTACACTGTTGCGAATCCTTCAAATATACGTATGAAATATTAAAAAACTGTGGATTGCACATAACCAGAGTTACTTTTTCAGCATATAGTCAAAAGAAACAATGCAAGATGTCCGTGACACACATACCTTAATTACAGCACCAATAATTTATCAGGAAAATGGTGGAAACCACTGGAAATTGTGGTGGCAAACAGGAGCAAGCTATAAACTGCTTCCTGGATTCTGGAAAATAAAAACAACATAAGTCAAACACCAACAAGCAAACAGAATATCACAACAACTCAAAGCAACAATACCAACATGCGGACAGAATACAAGAACTGCTTCCCTAGATCTTATTACGATGCATCAAGGATTTAAGGTATTCCTAGGTACTCAAAAGGATTTCAATAAAACAAATCATGACCCAGAAAAGGAAATGCTTTACAACATGAGAATGTAAACCTATCAAATACATCCAATTAGAAAAGAAACAACATTGCGCTCAACCATATAGCAAAGCAAAACTTAATGGCTGCACTATTGTGAATCCTTAAAATATACGTACCATAACCAAAGTTATGGCTGCACTATTGCAACAGTGCAGAGTACACTAACCAAAGTTACTTTTTAGCCTATAGTCAACAGAAACAATGCAAGATATCAGTGATACACATACCTTCATTTAGTACAACACCAATAATTTGTCAGGAAAATGGTGGAAACTGCTGGAAATGGTGGCGGCAAATGGGAGCAAACTATAAACTGCTTCCCAAGATTCTGCAAAATAAAAATAAAACAAGTCAAATACCAAAGTGCAGATAAAATATCACAACTTAACATCTCAAATCAACTATTCTAATCATTTGGAACATCTCAAACTGATTCTGAGCCTGCATCAGCATAAGCATATATTGCCTAAAAGAATAGGTTTCGTAATTTCGTGAACATAACAGCCATACACCAAACTGCATGTTATGCACTAACTTACAGAACATTTACAGAAGTATCTAATACTACTGGCTATTGCAGAAAAGGAACAACAGATTGTTCACTGAAGGTCATTTTCTCAGAACTAATGGATATTGATTGTTTGGTGACAGACATTTCAACGAGATATATACAACCATAATGCTACCGAATTCCAATCCATGCAGGTACTCCCGCTCCCCACATCCATTTCCCGACAAAAATTCTCATTTCTATTCCATTTCGCAGAAGAAAAATGAAGACTTTACCACGAAATCCTAGACCTAACCCCACAGCGACCTCAAACCAAAAAAAAATCCGCCCTACAGCCGAAGAATTCTGCAGAAAAACCATCTCCAGATCCGCCCCCCAAAATCCCCCACAGATCTCAGCCTCCACGCCGCCACGACCCCAGGACAGGCCCATCGACCGCCACCCCCGGGACCCTTGTCCCAAGAGCTGAACCCTATCCACCTGCCGGCCTACCCAACCGCCACCAAGCACAAGGAAGAAAAGCCAGGACGAAGAAGCAAGGAACGTACGGACGCAGCGCAGCCCAGGCCCCGATCGGCGTCCCCCGCGGCGAGGCGGCCCCGATCGGCGTCGATCGGTGGCGAGGAGGGGAGGGGGAGCCGGCGCCGCCTGCTGCTTTCTCCCTCCCGACCGCGTCCGGCGTGCTCGAATGTATCGAGGAGAGGGGTGGAGACGAGGAGGAAAATGAGGGGGGTTGCGGCGTTTTTTGAGGGAGAGGGGTGGGTGGGTGGTGGAAAGGGAAGAAAGTGGGCGACGCAGCGGAACCCACGAAAGATAGACAGGCGCCGCAGGCGGGGGTCCCGGCCGTCGAATGGGCCGGATCGACGGCGGATGGGCGCCTGCCTGCAGTGGATGGAAGGGTGCGAAACCCCGTCCGCCTGCGGCCTGTCCGTCCACCGAGTCCTCGCGCAGGCGTGATTTTAAAACTGCCTGTCTTAAATGTTGATGCTGCCACTGGTTTTTGGGATCTTCTCTAGGTGCTGCAATTTATTAGGGAGGGAGAGGATGATGGTTTTTTTTTTTATGTTTGGGTCTGACGGCAGCCCCGGCCCGGTCCGACCTGACCCAAGTTTGGAGTTTGGGCCTAGTTTAAATTTTATCTTCTACTATACTACTAGAAAAATTAGCACATCCACCACAACCAATTTAACTTTTAACAGGTAAGTCAGAAAATATAGTTGCCAAACCAATATTGAAACTGGATGAGCTATAAATAATGTCAATATGTCCTTAGCTTCTTACAAACAAAAGCTACAATTGAATTAACCCTAATGTGACAGTATTTAGTTCATTATTAAAAAACGAAATGGCACAGGAAAGTCAGGAGGTCAATGTCCACATGAGTATGATAGCATATTTAAGTTTCCAAATTTAAACTGCAAATACACATAAGTTTTTCAAGAAGACAAACATAATGATTATCTTTCTACTCCCCCGGTAGAGCTCTTATTGTTTTGGTAATGATCATGATATAGTATGTAATGCATGTTGCTAATTCTAATGAGAATGCAAGGGTGGAACACATCATGTGGTTCATTCAAGGCTTTGTTTTAAGAAGCTAGCTGCAAAGATTACAAATATACTTGCATTTTAAGTTCCATAAAAAAATTATACATGCATTCCTGTTTCTTTTTAGTTCTCTTAGCAGTGCCCGCGTATAGTAATATGTGCTTAGAAACTAAAAGTCCCATGGTTTTTTCACATGAAACACTACAACGGAATTTTGTACATTATCCTAGGGAATTTTAAGTGTGAATTTAACTTCGGGACTAAGCCTTCAAGGACACCTCCTTTATACTACCCCTGTCATCTTTGGCTGTAGCTCAACAAGGTAAATTAAGAAAGTACAAACTGATCAAAGTTGTAGGAGCACAAAAAATGGTATTGAAGTCTAAGACCTTTGTAGGTAGACCTAATCTTCAACCCTTATCTTTGAAATCTATAACTAATTTCAACTCACATGCTTATTTTATCTAATTCAAATAATTCCACCCATCCTAATATTAAAGAAGCTTCATATGTTCTGAATTAGTGAATCAAATTTCCTATCAAGTTATTTATTTGGTGAAAATGCGAACATATGCCATAATTAATGTGCATATGAGCAATAACAAAGACAAGAAAAAGTGTTTAGAAAAGGACATACCTCAGTGATACTAATCAATCTGAACTGTGCAACAGATACTTATCATGGATGAACTTCTTAAAACATCGCCACCATACAAACATATGCTCAAAGCCTCACATAACAGAAAAATAGTCAAAAAGTACAACATGTGGCAATGCATATGTTTTATAGAAGTGCAAAGGTCTAAGCACACAAATATATAAATGATATAATTGCAAATGAACCTAACATTATATAGTAATTGCACCGGATCCAGTTCTTGTACTACCAACACACCTGCCAAGCCCATCTTTTATTTCTTTGATTGACAGGGTGCATCAAACAATTCTAGACAAGAACTAACAGATCTAGAAACATAATTAAAATTCAGAGAGAGAGGACCAACTTCAATGAAGAAGATCAAGCCTTACCCATTATTTCTTTTATCTATTCCTAAACATGCAGATCCAGAACCACCGACCCTAGCTTCCTCCAGCATAGACCTAGAAAACAAAAACAAACCTAGAAGTGAACGAAGACAAAGACTCACAGTGCTGCTTCTCCCCTGTGCCTGCCACCTAGATGAGGCATAAATCAAAGTCTGATGCTAGCAAACATCAACTTCTCATGTACAACTCATCAGAAAGATCCAAATCCCAAGCCTTCCCAATCGACATCTACGGATGTCACAACCTCCAGATTTGTTGCTCCATCCCCCGCATGTCATCGTTGAATAAAAGAGGCAGCCTGTCCAATATGCAAAGTTGAGCTCGTGGTTACCCTAGAACATGGAGGTGAGGATCATCCTGTCTCGCTTTAGCGCTTCTTGGCTGCAGCAGTCCGCTAGGCATTTACACCAGAAGGAGCGGGGAGTTTGAAGGGCTAAGCTCGCCGCCGCCATCATGCTGTGCCTCACCTTGCCACATATTTGGGGCGTCCAGATCTGCAAGAGGACAGAGAGACTAGTATCCATCAGCATGAGGAGAAAGAGAGGGAGAGAGGGTATGGCTAGAAAGAGATACCATTGCTTGTAGCTATCGCCATCCGCCCTACCCCCATGGGCTGCGCCGCCCTTCACCGGTTGTTGCCCCATTGGATCCATCTTGCCCCCGTGCCGCCACCGAGGCTCGGAGTGTGGACCTTACTCACCCTCCCCACCCTCCCACCGCCCATGCGCTTCCTTCTCTACAGCGCATCGCCGTGGGCCATGGCCCCGCCGCCTTCACTTGTTGATTGTCGCCCCTATCGCGCTAGATCTGAGAGAGAAGGAGAGGATAGAGGGGATGGCGAAATGAGAATAGGAAATAGAGAGGGGAATAGGAATGGGAGGGGGTAAAGGCGTGTGGGCTCCACACTAGGGTGTCGCAGGCGCACGACGCTCCCACCCAAGGTGCTCGATGTTTATCAACACACGAAGGATGGATGGAGGCTATGAAACTAGGGAGAGAGTGAAATTACTATGAGGTTTTTATCACCCGGATGAGTGGATTTCTGGTTTGATAGTAAGAATCACAAGGGCTCATGAGCATAAACAGGATTGGAGTTAGGTTTTTAATAAGTTGGAAAAATTTATATTAAGCGAACCTTAAATAAAAAGTGTTTTCGAGTTATACTAACCTATAATAAGTAGAAAGGTGTTTCTCCTGAATTCTTAGGTTTTATATCATATTCAAAACCTAAGAATGTTCATTCATGAGTTATATGTTAGGCTACTTTGGTTAATGTTCATTAATTCATGAGGTCCACTACTACTACCATACGTCCATGATTTGGCTAACGTTCATTCATTCATGAGGCCAACTACAACCGCCATACATCCATGATTTACCTGCACAAATTACTCCTGCCATACGTCACTTCTTGCATATAGCATACAAAACACAATTAGTAGATGAACAGTTTATCCTATTAGGCTATCTATAGGAGACAAGGTCCAACAATGTCACAAAATATTGGTCAATCAGGCCATATTACTATATTTTTTCATCATGATCACAACATCTCCACATTACACACAGAAAAAATATTAAGCTCAACAGAAAGGATCAGGACACATTAAGTTTTCTCTTGCTTCTCGTACCCATTGCAGGGCAAGAAGTGGAAATAGGAACATTGATTCTTGTACTCATAGCACGAGTACCAAGGGCATGTGGAGTTCTGGCATCCTTCTTCTCTTCAACTACTTTATTTTTCTTTACTCCTTTCAACTCACTTGATTTGCCACATTTATCATCCCAAAGTGGTATGATCGGTGTCTCACAACTAGGGGGATAGTATTGGTATTGACATTCTTAGAAAACATTCCAATTAAGTCTTAGTTAGAGTTGACTTGGATGTTGGACGAGATGTCAACACAATAGTAAAACGTTTTACTACCTCAACACAGCAACATGGGTACTTGTCAACAATTTTGGCAACAAGATCTTTGAAATTCATTATGTCAGATTCCACAATAGTGTCATAGCTAAACTAGTAGAATCGAGTATTCATACCAATAATAATCCTAATTTCAAGGTTGCACCTCATTTTTGGGTTCATCCTACACATGAACAAGAACTATTTAGTCATATCTATGACTTTAATCTCTACCAACTATAGAACTATAACATATAACCCAGCCTTCTGAAATGCTTATCAACTAAGAGAGGGAAGGGAAAGAAAAGGAAACGTTCACCCTTGTCGAAGCCACACATCTTGTCTGACTGGCTCCATCATTGTGATTTTGCAAGAAAATCTATCGTGTACCAATCCTTCAAATAAACAAGGCCACACAGTCTACATGACCTAGATCAAATAAATTTACTATGCTTTATAACCCTTCCTATGCCTCCCTTTTTAGTGCTAGTGGATTTATATGGTGGATTTTAGATTATTTTGGTCACTACTACTGCCACTTGATATAGGGTTTCGATTAGGACTAGGTGAGAGTGTAAGAGAATGGGATGAGTGGGGAGTGAGGTTTAGTAATCTTGGATCATGATCAATACAATTAACATCAGTTAGCATTCCATTGGGGGGGAATACTTTCAGTTCTGATGATTTTTTTTCTATAGCTAGGACCAAATGGTGATTCAACTAAACAAATATCATGACAATGGCATTGAGTTCTAAATAAGACTAAATGGCCAAGTAGAGGCCACAAGTTTTCCCATGGTAGATATGGAATTTGTAACACTTTTTAATGATATGCGTGTAATTGTCTCAAACACTTCAAGAGTTGTCGAATGGCCAATTCTTTCTTTTATTAGTACTCTCTCCCAATGAAGTATATATCTGCATTTTCTTATTCTTCTCTTTTATATATTAAACAATTCATGGGTCAAATACTCAAATTAGATGGGTACATCTGGTATGATGTGAACATAATCAACAAATAAGTAGTAATCTAATGGCTTGGGTATCCAGGAGCGAAGCTAGGAAATTGGATTGGGGGAGGGTCATCTCTAGAGCAATTATTCATATTAGATGGATAATTAGGGAATGGTTATAGGTAATCTCAACTAAAAACTTGGGCATGTGAGTGTAGCATATTTCCTTTTTTTATTTGTTGAGCTAACAAATAAGATGAAAGCATCTATATCTAACATATTTCTTTTGTTTTTGATGAGGTGCAAAAATTAGAATCATTGATCATCACATATTTGCACAAGCTACCTAGCCTAACTTGTTTACTATATCTATCTCCATATCTATATCTATATCTATATCTATATCTATATCTATATCTATATCTATATCTATATCTATATCTATATCTATATCTATATCTATATCTATATCTATATCAGCATCTGCATCTGTATCTGTATCTGTATCTATATCTACATCTATATCTGCATTAGTATCTGTATCTATATCCATATCCGTATCCGTATCTGTATCCATATCTGTATATGTATATATATCTATATCTACTCTTTATTAGCTAACTTGTTGTTGGCATTTCTTAGCATCACCACTACTGGAGTGATGGTACTAGAGATGCCTTAATATAATTCTTAGCGTTATACAAGTTCTGCAAGCGCACAGAAGTACATTGTAGCATTTCACCCGGGAGTATTCCAGAGTATCGTATTTATTTCCTCAGGGAAAGCATATGGCAAAGTAATATATTCTCCAATGTATTCACTATATCATAATTAATATACCAGAACCAGGCCAGGTGATAATAGGATATGAAAGATTGAGAATGTTGACACACAGAAGATTTCATTGCTCATTATAAAAGTCTAGTTAGTATGAAGATCCTACGAGAGAGCTAGGGATTCTATATACTTCTTACAAATGGGTTACATTCATTACAAGTGTATCCTATACAAGCTTAGCAGGCGATACATGTTAGAGGACAAATCGAGGAGTCGTGAGATCCCCTCATCCAAGGGTACTGTCACGATGTTTATCACTAAGGCCTGCAAACGCCCAAACCCGAACGGCGAGGATTACAAAGGACGGACATGGCTGTCACCACCTGCCGCCTACCTCTGAATACGTGGAGTAGGGTATCCCCCACGGTATTCCATAACCCAAACACCATATTTGCAATATGAAATACAGTTTTACCAATTGTACGGAAAGGTAAAGAACAATCATAGAGATTCATTGGGCTATTGCCATAACATGCACCATCCAAACTAAGGTGTAAGACATACAACTCATATGATGAACACACAAGACTATAAGTCAAATAACATAAGCAAGAGAGTAATTCCATTTAGGCTCTAAGTCTTACAAATAAGCAAAGGATACAAGATAACTGAGCTCTAGGCTTACCAAGACTCCTTCGGAAACCCGTAGAAGCTCAACTCCTAGAACTACTTCTATACTAACTAAGACTATGACTTGTAAGAAATGGAGCTCTTCCTTCTTGTGTGTGTTGTGCAGGAGGCGTTGGCACCTATTTATAGCACTTGGAGACGGTTTAGGGTCGGTGCAAGGCGGTTGAGGGCGAGCGGGCCCACCCCCGAGGCGGCCGATCCTTGGACGTCGCCCGACCATCGGATGAACCGACTGAAGTCATACACGGTGTAGATTTGCTGCTGAAGACGGTTTGGATACACCAGAGAAGGGAGGACCGCAACTGCCGCAAGACTGGGTCGGCCGACCTGGCCAGGTCGGCCGACCTGGTCCAGGCACGTTCTGACTTGATCTTCTTCTGAGTCGCTGGAATGTGGACCTTGGTACTCGTGGAAGATGGGTATTGATCCTCGGAGTAACTGTTGATTCTCATGTGGGCCCATCAATCCTTGTGATCCTCCTTATCCTTCTTGTCATCCCTTGGATATACCCGTCATGGATTCAACGCTCTGGATGACACTAAATTGTGCTTCTTCTGCATGGCCCAAGTTGGGCTTGGATGGACATTAGGCCAGGTCGGCCGACCTGATGGGGTCGGGCGACCTGGGCCTGGCCCTGTTTTACTTCATCTTTTAGCCCATATCTCCTGCAATCAAATAATCTCCATATACAAGTGGAACTACGTTATTTGAAATAAAATCCTACTGATTATTACCAATTTATTTCATTTTATCATGTTGGCGTTACAAAATAATCATGACTTAACAAACGCCAACAAACTCCCCCAAGCTAAGACCTTTGCTCGTCTCGAGCAAAACTTAGAGAATTAAGAACTTAGGATCAGAATTGCTTATTTCCCATAAAAGAAATTTTTTTTCAATAAGAAATCAATTCATGACTTGATTAAGTTGGCAAAGATTAAATTATTCCTTTTTACCTTATCACTCATGGGGCTTTTTAGCCTTTTCTTCATCTTGAGCGGTTGAAAGCCAGAACAACTTAGCGAGAGCACTTTTCCCTAAACCTTTGTTCCACCATCACACCAGAGGTTTTTTTTAAAAAGACTTTTGCAAAGAAAAAACACAAGACTCCTCAAGTGACTCTCAAGTCGCTCATTTGTGTTTATACCTCTACCATCACTCCTCTCAACTTTCCTCAAAAGTATAGACAAATTGGATTCATAAATGGGAAACTATTGTTTCACACATGCATTGTTTATCTTGTTGAGTCAAATCCAGGATCAAATGAAGAATTAAATCATACACTTAAATTGGAGTGTGCAAGTGTGGGTATGTGGCACTGGAAGAATGACCCCCTTTTAGAGAATTTCTCTTCTTTAGAAATTTTGCTACAAGGCTTTGCTCCCCTTTTTTTTTCCCATGGACTATACAGTGTCCATAATTTCTTTTTCTCTTTTTCTTTTTTTTCATGGACTAGACTTATGTCCATTTTTTTTCTTTTTTTTCTTTTATTTGGCTTTCATAGGGAGCCTAAGCCTTATTCCTAGAAATATTTTTGGAGAAGAGTCTCTTTGGAGTACTTTATTCTAACGATCAAGTGATAAGTATGTTGCTTACTCCCAGGATAGGAGTATTGCAAAAGTGGTGATGTGTACGTGACTCCAATTGTTAAGAGCATGAAGTAAATCTTACAATGATCACAATGAACTTGACAGAACTCAAAACAAATACACATGCTTTTTGTACGTGGTTGGAATATGGGGCTCTGGTAGGATCTTCACTCTTCACTGAGGAGTCTAGACTTTTGTTCTTTTTGAAATAAAAACTCCGGGATCAGATTTCACCGTGGTAAAGATAAAGCAAATCTAGCTTACTGTCTCATAGCCCCCAACAACCTAGAATCAGAACTAGCATTTGCTACCCACAAGTTTTAAGTTTCCAAGGAAGTCATTAATTTAAGCCAACAAATTCAAGACACAAATGACTGCCTTATTGAGACTTACATAAATCGAGAAAGTCATAGCAAATGTTCATCACTTCCAAATAGAGCTTCATTTTTCATTTGTTTCCATTTTCATCATTTTTTAGAAAGGTAAAAGAAAACAAGGAGAATGGTTCAGATAACTTACCTGTACAGGGGGGTCCTCCCCCGAGCTGGATTTTTCACTACTGGCGGTAACGAGGGTCGTTTGGGTCGAAGCCTTGGGACCGAAGGTAGGCAGTTAGGTTCTGTCAGGGGTAGACCCCCAGGGGTACCCAGAAGGCGGATTGGCCCAACCAGCAAGGGGCGGCCCAGTCCGAGTGCAACTGGATTGGTTTGTCAGACTGGGTGGTCCACCAGTCGGGAGGCCCACCAGTCGGACGAGCTGGGCGGGCGCGACGGCGCGCGCGGCAAGGAAGCAGACGGCGTATCCCGCAAGAAGCTCGGAGATCAAGATAAACTAGCCGGAATTATAGGGAAAGATATCTGTAATCGTTATAGGATCGCATCCTTGTATTTCGGGTAGGTTACGATCTCTAGCCGACTTGTAACTCAAGGCAGCCGGACTATATAAGGCGCCTTGAGACCCCCCTCCAGAACACATTACGAGTAACCATTAAACCTAGGACAGAACTCAACTACGGAGATCCTTTAGGAACTTCATACACAGCAATACAATCACCTCCAACACAGGACGTAGGGTATTACGTCATCTCGACGGCCCGAACCTGTTCAATCCTTGCGTCTTGTGTTACCATCGACTTCTGATCCTCGATCTGTCCCTCAACAAATCAACCACGTAGGCTACCCTGTGTGGACTGCCGGGTCCATAAATCCGACAGTTGGCACGCCAGGTAGGGGTTGATCGACGAGATCAATCTGCAAGATCGATGGCATCCACTTCCGGCGTCATCACGCCGGCATCCGTGAAGATTTCCATCGCTAAGGGGGCTATGTTCTTCTTCGGATCCATGGTCTTCACCGCCGGACCCGAGGGAGAGCTCTCCTTCACCCGTGACGCCACCCCGGAGGAGACAGCGCCACGACTCGACGCTACGCCAGACGGGATCATCACCATCACCGCTCCGCCGCCAACCATCGCCAACAACTCGGCGACCGCGACGGCCAGCATCGTCCTCCCGCCATCCGAGGGGAACACGTTTCCTCCTGCATCGCCGACTGCTTCATCCACTCCGCCTCCGCCACGCAGGGTGCAGCAGACGCCCGAGGAGCGAAGGCGCCGATGGGCTGCATGCCAGCGCCAGCTCGAGGCGGACATGGACCACGCCATCGCCTCCATCGGTGAATGCATCGAACTCACCGAATCTGCTCGTCAGAGCATCGCCTTGCCGACACAATTCCCGCTGGGACTCGGGAACAGCGGGGCCGTCTACCAGCAAGCACTCGGCGAACGCGTGAACGCCGACTACTCCCCAGATGCGATCAGGGCGGTTGATCATGTCACGACCACCCAGATTGGATCTGCTCCGGACATTGCGGCGACACAACATCCTCATCCTCAAGATATGCCGACTCCACCTGAACCAACCCCAACTTTCCAGCGGGTGACACGTGTCCTCCCTCCAAATAAGAGGATCACGCCAGCCAAGCGGGAGATGTTCGTCTCCGACATATGCCGACGAGCCAATGGTCCAAGGCGAGGATCAAGCGCACCGTGACGCCAGGATCGGGCGCAACGGTGAGAAGCAACGACGCCGCGACGCGCGGCGAGAACACCGAAACCCCAGGGTCACGCGTAATCTCCAGGATGACTTCATCCAAGAAATTGGCGGCGTGGGTGTTTACGCCACCCCGTCAGCCAACCTCGCCGCCGCGCATCAAGAGCTGGAAGGGATCCCGGAAACCCCGGAGCTCAACCGGATCAAGGCTAGGCTGACTGCAGCCGCGGGCATGATCAACGCCCAGAGGGCTCCTGCTTCCTCATCTCGCCACTCCAAGTCGGCCAGCCGCCGAGAAGCCGATCACGGCGTGGTCGATCAACCTCGGGACCTCCGCGAACAACTCCGCAACCGCGATCTCCGAAGGAACCTCGACGACCGTCATCGGTGAAGGGACGAGGAAGAGCTCCGACGGCGCGCCGAGTACAATCGCGAACATGGCCCCCCAGGGCTGGATCGCGACGCGCGCCAACGCCGAGAGCTTGAGGCCGCTGAGGCCGCGCGCCGCCGAGAGTTCGACCGCAAGTACGGGCCTCCACTCGGACAAGACAGGCCACCCCGGGCTCACACCCCAGAAGACTGCTCCGCCGACTCGGGACACGTGGACGTCGAGATCCTCAACGACTGCGACGGCTTCTCGGCATTCACTGCCCGAGTAAGATCCATTAGAATGCCTGCTAACTTCAAACCTACAGGCATAGAAAAATATGACGGGAAGGTGTCGGATGTTTGGACCCGGCAGTCCACACAGGGTAGCCTACGTGGTTGATTTGTTGAGGGACAGATCGAGGATCAGAAGTCGATGGTAACACAAGACGCAAGGATTGAACAGGTTCGGGCCGTCGAGATGACGTAACACCCTACGTCCTGTGTTGGCGGCGATTGTATTGCTGTGTATGAAGTTCCTTGAAGGATCTCCGTAGTTGGGTTCTATCCTAGGGTTGTATGATCGTGGGTTGTAGCGTGCTTTGGAGGGGGGTCTCAGGGCGCCTTATATAGTCCGGCTGCCTTGAGTTACAAGTTGGCCAGAGATCATAACCTACCCGAAATACAAGGATTCGATCCTATAACGATTACAGATATCTTTCCCTACAATTCCGGCTAGTTTATCTTGATCTCCAAGCTTCTTGCGGGATACGCCGTGTGCTTTCCTTGCCGCGCGCGTTGTCGCGCCCATCCGGTTCGCCCGACTGGTGGGCCTTCCGACTGGTGGGCCACCCAGTCCGACAAACCGATCCAGTTGCACTCGGATTGGGCCGTCCCTTGCTGGTTGGGCCAATCCGCCTTCTGGGTACCCCTGGGGGTCTACCCCCGACAAGCCCCCGAGTAGTACGTGGTTGAGAGACAAGTCGGCGAGGTCGTGCTGTCTGATGAGCGTCGAGCCTGCTGCAGTTGGAAGCGAAACCGCGTGATACTGGAGAAAAGAGCCGTCTGCAACGGATGCGCCGCGAGGTGCGTCCGTTGGCCGTAGCCCCCGAGCCTTGAAGCGATTCCGAAGGAATCGGTCCAAGGGTTAGTAGCCTTCTTCTGAGGTCGTCAGACAATCAACGGATGCGCCGCGAGGTGCGTCCGTTGGCCGTAGCCCCCGAGCCTTGAAGCGATTCCGTAGGAATCGGTCCAAGGGTTAGTCAAGGAGCGCCCAGCTAGATCATCTGACGTTAATTTCGGCGTCCAGCCCCCGAGCTTGAGGGCCAGCGGAGTCCTGCGAGACACGCCGAGTGGTCGTTCCGGCGCCAGCCCCCGAGCGTGAGGGCTGAGCACGCCGAATGGTCGTCCCGGCGCCAGCCTCCGAGCGTGAGGGCTGAGCACGCCGAGTAGTGGCCTGTGCCCTGCAACAAAGTAAAGAATTCGAAGAGAAAGCGTTCGGCGATACATAAATATTACTGAATTCCGCTTCCTGCTTTCAAGTCTTTTAATTTCCTCGGGCAGTTAACCTATTACGTTTATGCACCTGATCCCCGATAGCCGTAGTCCATAGCGCAGGGAGCTGGGCGGCGTGCACGCGTAGGAGCGTAGGCGTACGGAAGAGCCGAGGTTTCACGGATTAAGGCGTGTGCTCCCCGAGTACTTTAGCAACTTGTTTTAAAGCTCGCGGAATCGGCAAAAATAATCAGTTGATACTTATCTTGGTGAAAGGCTCGAGTCCCGGAGGATCCCTTCTTTGTCGGGTATGCCAAAGAGAGGCAGGCAAGGCGACGTCAGGAATAGTGCTCCCGTGATTGCACAGGGCGATCCCGTGGTCGAGTGGAGCCAAAGGAGATAAGGGCAACCTGAGCGCTTCAGGCCGGAGGAGAGACGCGTGGCGTGAAGCCCGCGCTCGTCATCGTGGAGTAAGTCTTCCGTCCTCCGGCGACCAGGGGCTATAAATACCCGTCGGGGAGCCTGAGCTGCTACCCAAGAGCGAGTAGATATAGGAGCCTTGTAGTCAATATGCCGGGGGCTCATTGTTGGGTTCATCCACCAGGGAGAGTTCATGGAATCATCACGGCGTGGTGCTAGAAGAGTGCTTGCGAGGGATCTGAGGCGTTGATCGGTGTATGAGTGCTGCCTTGTTCACCCCCGCATTCCCATGTGACGAGGGCCATGTGGGGTGAAATGCTTTGTAGAGCCAGGGATAGCCGAAGGCATCCGCCATCAACCCTCCACCGGTGCTGTCCCGTCGACGGCTGCAGTGGTGCTACAAGAGAGCTTGCGAGGAGCTCATGTGAACCAAGCTTGCTCCGGATGTAGCACTAGGCGCAGGGACGAGTGCCCCAGGCCGTCATCTTGGCGGTTATTGTGTTTGATGCTTGTAACCGGCACAAGTCCGGCTTCGTTGTAACTGTATTTCCTGCAAAAAGGATTGTATTGCCTGTTGCAATTTGTTTGCAGCGTCAGTTCCCGAGCGTTTCAGGGCTGATCGAGCCCACATGGCGCGCTGCTTTTGATATGGCGCCAGCCCCCGAGTCCGAGTGCCGGTCGAACCTTGGCGGTACGCCTTTAGTTTTGCAGTGTTGGCTCCCGAGTAGTTCGGGGCCAATCAAGCCCGAGAGGCACACTGACTTAATCGTGGCGCCAGCCCCCGAGCGCGGGAGCTGTTCGAGCCTTAGCGGCGCACCACTAGGTTTGCAGTGTTGGCTCCCGAGTGGTTCGGGGCCAATCGAGCCCGAGAGGCACACTGGCTTGATCGTGGCGCCAGCCCCCGAGCGTGGGAGCTGTTCGAGCCTTAGCGGCGCACCACTAGGTTTGCAGTGTTGGCCCCCGAGTGGTTCGGGGCCAATCGAGCCCGAGAGGCACACTGGCTTGATCGTGGCGCCAGCCCCCGAGCGTGGGAGCTGTTCGAGCCTTAGCGGCACACCACCAGGTTTGCGGTGTTGGCTCCCGAGTAGTTCGAGGCCAATCGAGCCCGAGAAGCACACCGGCTTGATCGTGGCGCCAGCCCCCGAGCGTGGGAGCTGTCCGAGCCTTAGCGGCACGCCGACTGCTTTGTCTTGGTCGAGTGCTCTGGAGTTATTTTTTACCGTTGACACCTGGCGTGTAACGGAAGGTGAAGCGCCCAACGGCTCTTTGTGCCGTTTCGCCCGCCCCCGCTAATCGCGCGATCTCGCGGTAATTTCGGGCATCAAGGCGCGCTATAAAAGGCGAGGATTAAACCCGGAGGGGAAACCTTCCCATTTCCAGATCCGTTCTCCTCGTTCTTCGCTCTTCATCTGCCGCCACCAAAGCTCCCCTTGCTCACAAGCCCTTTGCGCGATCTTAGCCACCACGGGGAGCGTAGCCTCGCTGATGCGTTCCAAGACCCCTGCCGTAAGATCCATGGCGGGGAGGAAGAAGTTCGCTGCCGGCGCTGTCCCGAAGTCTGACAAGATCCCTTCCCCTGTCCTTGCGTGGACGCGGGGGAAGGTGACCTCGGAGATGCTGGAGGAGATGGTGGAGCGGAATGTCCTGCCGCCTCAGGCCGTGGCGGAATGGCGGCCGAGCGCGGGGGAAGTATTCCCGTCGGAGAACTCCGGCGAGTTGGTCCTCTTCAAGCCCTTCTTCGAGGCGGGGCTTGGTTTGCCCACGGGAGCATTCTTCCGTGGGCTGCTGCACTACTACGGGATCGAGGCGATCAACCTCAACCCCAACTCGATCATGGCCATCTCGGTCTTCATCCACCTCTGTGAGGCGTACTTAGGTATTTCTCCTCACTTCAATTTGTGGAGGTACTTGTACTGGCTGAAACCTCAGCCAAGTGAGGAGAAGATGGTGGTGGTCGGAGGAGCCGGCTTCATGCTTCGTCAAGGGCGGAAGGACGACTACTTCGACATCGCCCTCAACACCTCCAACAAGGGGTGGAAAGCCGAGTGGTTTTACGTCGGGAACCACGCGCCGGCGATCCCGTGCCACACCGGCGAGCGGCCAAAGGTCCAAGACTGCTGGAACGAGCTTCCCGACGCCTCGGAGATGGATCAGGTCGACGAGCTCCTTGAGTTGATCAAGGAGTTGAAGGCTCAAGGCCTGACGGCGATCGGCATCGCCTGCAACTTCAGCAGGCGGCTGGTCCAACCCATCCAGGAGCGGAAGCACCCGGGCTTCGAGTACTCGGGGCGAGACGACCCCACTCGGGCTGCTAACCGCACCGTGGGGAAGGAGGAGATGAAGGAGCGGGTCGGCGGGTTCTTCCTCGGCCG
>CM014276.1:12050119-12064904 GCA_004135705.1 Alloteropsis semialata
TGACACGACCTCGACCTCGGTTATCAGAGTCCCAGCGAGCCCACACAGCAGAAAGCAAGCAAAGCAAGGCCGTTGTGATGGAGAAGAGGCGGGTGGCCATCGTCGGGGCTGGCGTGAGCGGCCTGGCCGCGTGCAAGCACCTCCTGGAGCGCGGCTTCCGCCCCGACGTGTTCGAGGCCGACGCCGTGCTCGGCGGCGTGTGGGCGCGCGTGCCGGACTGCACGGCGCTGCAGACGCCTCGGCCCATGTACCAGTACTCCGACTTCCCGTGGCCGGAGAGCGTCACGGAGACGTTCCCGGACCACCGCCAGGTGATGTCGTACCTGGACGCCTACGCGCGCCGCTTCGGCGTGCTCGGATGCGTCAGGTTCGGCCGCCGGGTGGTCGGGATGGAGTACCGCGGCGTCGGCGAGGAGGACGTCGCGGCGTGGGAAGAGTGGGCCGGGAACGGCGAGGCGTTCGGCTCCGGCGACGGTGAGTGGTGCCTCACGGTGGCCGACGACGACGGACACGTTGAGGTGAGTAGCGCTAGTATTTCAGCAGAGCTTCATGCCTTCATCAATCTCGATCCGTCCGGAAGCTGAGTTAATCATGGATAGTTGCTGTAGGAGCAAATTAGGTGTGGACACTGTGTCGACGTACAGTACATGAGAGTCATTTACGTACAGATGACGTATGGTTAATTATTGTCCTTTTAGCAAATTGCCCATGTTTGTTTGCAAGCAAGATTATATAATCTAGCTTATAGAAAATTGATTATATAATTTAAAATAAACATATTTTCAGTAAAGCCTAACCTAGTCGAATAATATGCCGTATAGTGTCGGAACAAAAACAAGCTCTTATTTTCACTTGCTACGTGGTAGTGTGTGTGACTTCACAAGAATGATCCACAAGACCGCTTATTTCTTAAAAAAAGCAATAAATGATAACACTTACCTTGTACTCTATCTGCGTGCAATAAAAGATCTTGATTTGCAACATAAAACTCAACTTAAACGTTAAAATAACACGCATTTGGATCAAGATACAAGCATGATTTATTCCATCGGATAGATATTATTTTTTTTTTCATTCCTGCCCATACATATCCGTTGTCAACAAAAGCTGTAATATGCAGACGTCTTTCCAACTGAGAATGACATGTGCAGTCAAAAAACGCAAGCCATGCGCGCGATGCAGTGATGAGCTAGGATGGAAGAACCTGTCTGCTATGTAGCGCAAACGTCCAAAGGTGGCGGCCGCCTAGGTAGCTTGCTGCTCCATTTGCATACGTGCACCTGTCAGCACCTTACGTGTTGACTTGAAAAAGGCTGCTGTGGTGAAAATTGTGACCTGTTTCAATGAATCATATGGATGATGAAGATGAAGACATCGGATTGGACGACTTTGATTTTTCCCGACACCAAGATAAGAACATGTTAATAACTCCCAACAAGAAAATTTAAGTATTATGGTCATATTTAAGGTTTTTTTCGAGGGTACATATGCATCCTTAGTATCTAATTATCCCTGCACATAATTGTGTCCACATAAATCAAGCTCCTTCCCATTACGTTAGTCCGAGGTAAACTAAGCGTAGTTTAATTGGTTATAGGTATTTTGTGGTGGAATCTGCTCACCTGGTTCGAGTCTTACACTTGGCATGGGTACTCATATTTTACTGGATCTATTCCACGATTAATCGATATTGTTCTTTGAATGATAGGCGATGTGTCCATCGATATCAAGCTAGGCGTTTATAGTAACTTCGTCAGTCTCAAGATCAAAACAGCTAGCCCAGCGTATCAAAAGTGCTCATAGGGTAGCTAGATAGGGTTTGCATGTCTATATCTATAAGGTTGACTGGAAGTGCATGCACTGGCGGTACTACTTGGAGGCCAAAGGGGTACCGGGCCCCCCTTGGTGAAATTATTACTGGCATGTCTTAGAGCATGTTGCCCCCCGTTAGGCACGTGGTCACGTTCCGCCACTGCATGCATGTGTGACAGTGTGAGCATTTGTGTCAGGACCATTCTTTCAAAAAAAGTGTTGGTACAAAGCGCAACATATATCTTACCTCTTAGCCAGGAAGGAATGCGAGCGATCGGGACTCTCCCGTCCAAACAAATCTTTGCACAGCATGTATTTTTTACTTCTTACCGTTCGTTCCCACCTGCCGTGATCCATTTCTTCTTTGCATTCCTATGCCCATGCAGACTCAGTTCTGGGGCATCCATCCTAATCCTCACGAGAGCGGTTGGGCATTGTTTCCCATATTTTGCCCTCCTATTCCCGGCCCATGTAGCTGACCAGGCTTGAAATATGTATGGAGGCAGTAGGTGTATCGGCGCGGCAGAGCGCGCTGGCCATTCTAGTACATACTAACCAAAGTACAACTCTAAGAAAAAACTAACATGAAATGACTATCTATATCTGTTGGATATCAATACGCGGGACGATCAAACCAGTAAAGATTAGACGCACGATGACCCCTGATCTCTGAGGAATCGGACTTGAGGAGCGCGGACCCCGCGTAGCCAAGGCCCATGACGCAGGGATGATACGACCGGTCCTGGTCACGGAATCCCGCCTTGCTCGACCCCTGCCACCGGGGTCGGACACGGACGCCATCCTCGGGGGATTCTCCGCCTCGCCCAACCCTAGCCGTAAGGGTGGGAGCGGTCACCACCCTCGGGGGAATCTCCACCTCGCCCAACCTCCCTACCGGGGTCGAAAGATTCGCCCGGGCCCCGGCCCTGAAAGCCGGGCCTCGGAGAACGAGAGCTGTGGCCGGAGCAGCCAGACGTGACGGGCATTTATTGTCCGGAACAGGCGCGGCAGTGGCCATGACCCTAGAGCCGCAACTTCCTCCGTCGTAGCTGGCGTTAATGCGTGACGGGGGAGGTGTCAGGCCGCGCCGCGAAGGGCGACAGCAGGAGCGCGACGTGCGCGCGTCCTTTCCGAGCGTCATCTATAGGACCCGGTAGGGGGCCCCGGACAGAGGCAGAGGCGGAAGACGGGGGGCATTCTTTTCCCTCCAAGACTCTTCTCTCTCTCCCTCTTCATCTAACGGCCCATCCTCCCCTAGAGCTACAAAAGGGGAATGGGGCCTTCCATAGCAAGGGTCCGATACCTCCACACACATGCACGTGGAGACTTGGGAGCCCCTTCTCTCTCTCGACCGTTTGTAACCCCTATTACAAACAATGCAAGTAACACGAGGAGCTCGAACTGGAGATGTAGGGCATTTGCCCGAACCAATATAATCCTTGTGTCCTCTTGCGAACCATCCGAGCCTAAACACGTAATCCACTAAATTCACTAGTTGGTGATTTCATACACCGATAATACCCTTATTAAATATCACGATACAACCATTTTCTTCTTTTATTAATGCCTGCGGGCAGGGCTTCTAGTCCAAAAACACCTTTGACTTCTAGGGAATTTTTGCACACTATAGGCCTTGTTTAGTTGGAGAAACTTTTCAAACTTTTTTGAATCCGCAATTTTAAATCTAAGATTAGGAGGACCAAACATGATCTAATTATAAAACTAATTACACGGATGGACGGGAAATCGCGAGACGAATCTATTAAGTCTAATTAATCCGTCATTAGAGATTGTTTACTGTAGCACAACGTTGTCTAATCATGGCCTAATTAGGCTCATTAGATTCGTCTCTCGAAGTTACCCGGGGGGTTATGGAATGAGTTTTGTCATTAACACACGTAAGATTTTCTTTGATGAATAGTGAAGTTTGAAGTTTGTGGTGGGAACTAAACAACGCCATAGTATACAACCCCCGACAAACCCACACACACCCAATGGAAGTTCTGCAGATAAATGAACGGATAATTTTGTGAAACAATCTTGGCTAACATCAAAGGTTTCCTTCTGGGATTTGATACCACTGTTTTTTCTCCTGTCAAAGAAGACTGTTCATGCACTCTGGAATTTCTTTTCCTTTTTCTTCAGACAAACAAGGCAGACTTTGTCATTCTCTGCATTGGGAGGTTTAGTGGTGTGCCCAACATACCCAAATTCCCTCCAGGCAAAGGTCCAGAAGCATTTGATGGGCAGGTGATCCACTCCATGGACTACTCGAAGATGGGCACAAAGAAAACCAAGGAGATGATCAAGGGCAAGCGCGTCACAGTCGTTGGCTATCTGAAATCAGCAATTGACATTGCTGCTGAATGCGCCAAAACAAATGGTACAAAATGAAGTCATCTTCATGCTGATCGCATATTAGCCCATATGAATTGAACCATTTCATGCTATATATCTAAGAATATATATTATGCATCTTATATTTTTGAAACTCTATTAGCAGCATTTGTAAAATTATCTAAATAAAAATGGTAAGATTGTGGATATCTTTTTCTTAGTATTGATCAATTTGTTCGTATGTAGGCATTGATCAAGTTTCCCATCTGGAGTACAAGAAGCATAAAATGTTTGTTAAAATCCAAGAATCTCCATTGTGTAAGGACCTAAAGTCCACTGACATAGCAAAATGATTATGAAAAACCATCACCCCTTCAAAAAGAGACCTTTCCATGCAACTAGCATAGCCCTAGAAGCTCCAACTGAATGGAGAAATTCAAAACTTATAAGGAAAATGGCCCTATGTGCCATTATATTGTGATTTTGGTGATTGAATGACAACATAGTTATTGGTACTAACAAGTTTATAAGTGTCATTTGTAGGGTTTTAGGTCCCAAGATTGATTACAAGTTATTGCATCCAAGTCATAAAGAAATTATAAAGGCTGCGTCAAAGAGAGGGATGAATTGGACTTGACCTATTAGTATATTAAGATCAAATGTGATATATTTTCAGATAATAATGTAGAGTATTTTACAAGCTTTCCATAATGTCCAAGATCATCATAATCGGAGTTCGGAGTAGAAAGTTATGGCCCAAATACGAAGACCCTGATTTCTGCACGGAGGAAGATACGCCGATAAGAGCGCCGTATGATACGGCGTACGTTCCGGCATGAAAACTTGTTCAAAATGGATGGTTGATAGAATAAACTTGTAGAGAATTTCATAACCTTTCCATGAAGTACAAGATCATCCAAATCCAAGTTCGGAGCAAAAAGTTATGGCCAAAATACAAAGACCTTGTTTTCTACTTGAGACAAATGTACGCCGATGGGCGGCGTATGATACACCATTCATTACGGCATGAAGACTTGACCAAAATAGATGTCTGATATCAGAATCTTGTATAGAATTTCATAATCTTTTCATGAAGTATATGATCATCCAAATCAGAGTTCTGAGCAAAACGTTATGGATAAAATACGAAGACCGGTTTTTCTGAACGGCGTATTATACGCCATACTTTGGAGCATAATATGGCGAGTTGAATCTCAGGGTTCCGAAGAAAACCGTCTCTGCACAAAAGGTATGCCAAAATGTACGCCGTACTATGGAGGATAATACGGCGTGTAGAATTTCAAGTTCAAAAGGTATGGTGTATTATACGATATTACTGTTTGTATGAACGGCGCATAATACGGCATTTGAGACCATTTGAAAAGAGGATTCGACCGTTTGAAAAGGCCACGGCATATTATACGCCGACCATCGGAGTACAAGTTTGGAAGTGTACGACGTGTGTCAGTGACCGTTGGAAAAGAGGATTCGACCATTGGAAAAGCATACGGCGTGTTATACGCCGATGGGGGTTTGGTGCATGACGTACTACACGGTGTTTACAGTTTCTATGCACCTTTTAAGCAACGGCTAGTCCATCCCTTTTGGCTATAAATACCACCCCCATTCAGCCATTTCAAGGTGCTGGAGTCCAGAGAAGCTCATCTACAACCACAAGACATCCAAGCCACCATTTGTGCTACATTCTACATCCATAGTGAGTGAGAAAGCTAGGATAGGCCTAGTGAGTGAGAGAGTGTTGACGGTCCTTATAACATAAAATCCGACCGTCAATAGGCTCAGAAACCAATAAAGATCAAAGCATAACTTAGGCATTTGTATTCAAATAAGGTTGTACCATGCATATCTGGAATATATTTGAGTACAGGGACTACGATGCAAAAGATGGATGAAACTGGGCACAGGCCCAGGTCAGGCCGACCTGGCTAGGTCGGGCGACCTGGACTGAACCCCGATGGAGCCCATTTCCTACACAGGTCAAGAAGCACACTAAGGAAGGATCGTGAACGTTGATTCATGGTCGGTGGAAGTTAATGGTGAAAGATGAGCCACATGTCCATCCCATGGATTGAAGGGCCCACAACCAGAGTTAAGTGTACCCAAATCGACAGAACCCACCTGGAACCGACCTCAGGACCCACATATCAGTCTCCCAGAGGAAGATGGGCCCTAAAGGCTGTTATAGGGGGTCGGTCGACCCAGCCAGGTCGGCCGATCTCCGCGTGCGCCCGACTCGGCCCTCCTTTGACCTACAACTGTAAACCGCCATGGAGATTACATCTGAGCCGTGAAGTGCTGAAGACGGTGGATCCAAGGGTCGGCCGACCTGGGGGATTCAGCCGACCTAGGCCCTTCTCCCAACTGCCTCAACCGCCTCTGGCCGGCTCCAACCACCTTTGTGATGCTATAAATACCTGCAAAGGGCGTCGTACTCAACACACCAGAAGAAGAGCTCTCCTTTGCTACAAACTTAGTCTTAGTCTTAGTAGTGATAGTCATAGTGTTAGATCTTCTGAAGGGCTTCCGGAGGAGTCTTGGTAAGTTCTAGAGTTCAGTTCTTGTATTCTCTTACTTACTTGTAGTACTCTGAGGTTAATGGAAATACCTTCATACTTATGTTGCATGCCTCAGTTATACCTTATCCACTTAGCATATACTACTTATGTCTTGCACCTTATTCAAGTGAATGTATGTTATGCATTGGCTCAATGTGCCTCTTGGTTGCTCTATTTATTAACGTGATAGATAGAGTTGTATTACATATTGCAAGCATGGTGTTTGGGATATGGAATACTGTTGAGGGTACTGCTGCCCCACGGATTAGTAGAGGTAGGCGGCAGGTGGTGACAGCCCTGTCCGTCCTTTGTAATCCTCCACGTACGGGAGTGGGTATTAGGCCTTTATGATAAGACGTCCTACTGTCATCCCTTGATGAGGGAACCACTGGATACCTCGATATGTCCTCTTGCATATTGTCGAGGTTGTACTCGGCAGATATTTGTCCGGCAAGCACCCCGCTTCGTGTGAAGATTAATCACGGTGATGAACAAAGAGACACAGGATTTTTATACTGGTTCGGGCCCTCGAGATCGAGTAATAACCCTACGTCCAGTTGCTGCTTGTATTATTTCGTCGAGTACAGATTACAATGCGTAACAAGTACCCTCGGGTGGATTGGCTAGATTCTGGGATACCCTCTACGTATAAGACCCCCGCTATTTATATCCAGGGAGACGTGCCTTACAAGACAAAACAGACCTAAACCTAGTAGGACTCTAGCTATCTTTGGGCTTTTCCTCCTGCGATCCGGCCATCGTGTCTTGTTCGGAGTCTTGATCGTTCGGAGTCGGTAGTCGGTAGTCCACATGATCGGGCACCCTGGTATTATGGCCTCAACAGTAGCCTCCGAGCTTATCTTGTTCAGAAAAGGTTGATTGTTCAATAGCCTTCAGGTCTTTTTGCTCTTCGGGTGATTTCTGGATATGTTAATACCTCATCAATCACTTGTGCATGAGAGCCAGAAAAGATCCTGAACTCTTGAATATTGAAACCTGCATCTGAATGATAAGGTCAGAGAAAAATATCAGCCATAATAATAGTAAATAAAAATTGTTCCATCGTGGAAACTGAAACGCCCGAGGATTGATGTAATGGCTGCCCAGTGCATTTAAAACCCACTCCGCACATCTCCCAAAACTTTAGCAGCGCACGCGACATTCACGGCTCTGCTCCGGCTCCTCGATTCCCGTGCGAAGCGTTGCTCCCTGGGTCTTTAAGTATCAGATCTCCTGGTCGATTTGTACTTGAACCTTCCTTTCTAAGCCTTCTTCCTCCCCTCGCCATGGGAAAGAAAAAACTCAGCTGCAAGTTCAAGCTTCCTCGCCTCCTTTTCAGAGACTCTCCCCGCGGCTTTGGCGAACAGCCGCCTGACAAGCCGGAAGACGCGCCGGTGACGACACCTCCCTCTGCTCCTCCTCAGGCTCCGCTCCTGGCCCTCCCCTGGTACGGGGATGAAGGAGTCGAGGTCAAGCCACCAGAGGAGGCTCCGGTAATGGCGTCTCCGACTCCCGAGGCTGCTCCGTCAAGCATTGCCGCCGGGAAACTCCCTGCGTCTTCCTCTCCAGCCCCGGCATCTCCCATCTCCCTCTACTCCGACGACGAGCCAGAACAAAGAGGGAGTAGAACCCGGCTGAAGCTAGAGGCGGCACATGCAGGCGCATCTTCGTCTTCTGCTCCGGTGGACACCAGCGGCGACGAGGAATTCGCCCGGCGCCTCTTCGTCTCCCTGAACCGCGACCTGATCGGGATCCCTGGAGACGGAGCGCCAGTGGATCTCGTCAGCGACTCTGAAGAAGAGAATGCGGTAGATGATGATCCACCGCCTGGCGCTCCACCGTCCTGATCCTCGCCGATGACATTAGTCAAGCGAGGATCTTTGTTTTGAATTTTTAGTTGCAGGGTAGTTATCGATCCCTCGTGAAATGTACTCCTTTTGGATTAATGAAGAAATTTCACTTGATGGGTGTAACAAAAGTCCCTTTTTCCTATGTTCAGAACATTGTTTGTATCAATCTGTTCATGAAACTGACTGTTCAGAAACAAAATCCACGAACAAAAGTTTCTTCCGATCAGACTAACAAGTTTTTAGTGTGTTCGGGAAGTTTGACCCGGATCAGATGTGATCGGGGCATTTCCTCCTTTCACACCAAGCGTTTGGTCATTTAAAACTGACAGCTTCCCTTGTAAGCCAACAATCCTAAATGCATTGAATTTGACCTGCGCATTCCTCGAAACAACGCGTGCCGTAGAAAAAGGAAAGAATCTTTTTGACCCAACAGTCACTGCGGATTGCGTGGCTCGAGGGCAGGTTTCTCGGGGTTCGTGCTACCTCGCAGAACCATAAAGCCCCCAAGCGCGGCCGCTTGGACTCCATTTGGGCCTTCGTCATCCTTGTTCGCATCTACAGAACACTCGCCATTCTTCATCCGCTTTCTTCCCTTCATCCACCTGTTCCCCCAGCCCCTCAGGCCAGCTTCCAGTCGCCATGGTATCCTCGCACCAATCTTCATCCGGCGGTGAATCTTCAGGAGATCAGAGCAGCGCCGCCGCCGGGCGAGAGCTCCGCAGCTGAAACACGGTCTGCACCACAGACCAGTATTGGGACAAGTCCACCACTACAGCCAAACAACTGAAGCAACTGGAGGATCTTGGATTGCTCCCTGACACCAGCCTCTTCCCTCATCGGCATGCCAAAGGTCAGGTGTATCCGACCCCCAACACCCTTGAGATGGTGGCGTTCTTGGAGTTTTTCCATTGTGGATTCGGGGTTTATCCTTCTGATTTCTTCCACAACATCTGTGAGCATTACCAAATAGAGCTCGTGCACCTTAAGACCGGCGCCTTGACTATGCTTAGCATCTTTGCCTTTCTGTGCGAAGCTTGGTTAGGGATTAAGCCATCACTGCTGCTGTGGAGATATTTTTATACCCCTGCATTTTACAAGAACTAACTCAGGATCGGGTCCATTGGGTTTTTCTTGAGAGATCGGGAGATCTATATCCCTTTTCCAGTTAAAGATTGCTGGAAAGGATATGAACGTCACTGGTTTTACATCACCCTTCCCCAAGCCTCAGTGGCAAAAGGGAAATATTTGATGCCCTATCTCAAAGAAGAGACCAAAGCCCTGCCAAGAGTCACCCCAGAGATGCAGAAGCACATTGATCGGGTCTTGGAGCTCCGCAATGCTGGCCTGACGGTGGTTCATGTAGCAGAAATCTTCATCAGATGGAGATTTATCCCGCTCATGACTCACGACCGCTATGCCTGGACATTCAAAGGCGACAACAACCCGAACAGAATGAAACCCGATGGTGAGCCTTTGTTTTTCTGTTCGGGTGTTTTTCTGAGTTCGTTCAGTCATTTGAATTCATGACTTTTAACTAACAGTTGTCCCAGAGACAGAAGTGGCCGCTCGCCTAAGGAAGATGTTTGGAGCCGATCTCCCGACCTGGGAAAACGTCCCAACACCCTACAGCGCTGACAACCCTCCTCCAGAGGTAAACTATTTGCTCAGAAAACTTTCTTTCTTGCTTAATATTGATTTGATGCAACTCTTTTCCCCGAATAGGTCCTGCTGTTGTTGACGCCCCTGCACAGAGCGGTGCCATCAACGTAGAGGAGGAGGGAGAGCAGCCCATTGATCAAGGCGCCATGGCCCCGACCACCGAACAGCCTGAACCGTCACTTGGTGCGGAGAAAGAGATCCCGAGCAGCCCCAAGGTGATTATTCCCCGAACTCGAAAGCGCTCTCGCAGCGTGGAAAGGACACTTCCGGTTCGAGAATTCTCGGTGTCCCCGGGGCCGCCGGGCTACAGCCCAGTCGTGATCCACCTCGCCCTGATACCCAGGTACCGAGCATGATCGTATTCGAGCGTTTATTCGCAGCCTTTGATCGCATAACCAAAGCTAAACGTGCTCGGGAGATTTCTCGACAGGAAAATCGTCCGACGCCACTGCCATCAAAGCTTACACCTGGTGGCAAGAGATTCAAAGTTAGAATCTCAACAGCGAAGTAAGAGCTCTGACAAACTTGATTATGCTTAAGTATTTTCTCGGAGAAAATCTTGTTTTAACTGTATCTGATTGTTCGGGAATTCAGGCAATCTGATCCTGCCGCCTCTCCTCCCGTCAAGCCGTCTGACAAGGAGAAAACTCCCGAGCCTGACTCGGCAGCTCAACCTGACGGTGTGGAGAAGACTGCGGAAATCGCAGGACCTGTCTCGACGCCCTTGGGCCCAATCATTAGTGCGCTTTCGGCAGCCGAAGAGCAATGGCGTTCGCTAGACGCTCGTGCCTCTGCTGCAGAAGCGTCTGTGATCAGACTGGGGGCCCAGGTGACCGTTCTCCAGTCCGAGAAGGAAGGTACATGTCTTTATGTTATCATGCTTGTTTGTTGAGTCCTCATCTACGAACTTTTGCTTACACACTGCCTTTGATCCTGTAGCTAACTCCAAGAGCATTGAGGTGCTTGAGAAGAAATGCTCGGATCTGGAAGGGAGGCTAGCAGTTCGGGACAAAGACATTGCTGATCTAACCGCCCGACTTGAAGCATCAGAAAAGCGCAGCTCGTCCTTGGAATCCAGGCTGATGGAAGGTGCCTGCGTCGCAGCAACTCACACCATCGGGGCCTTGAAGAGCCACATTCCTGATCTTGACATTTCCCTACTCTCCAAAGGCTTCAAGTGCTCGGCGACAGAAGCTGAGGTAATGTTCGACAACTTTGCCTCGTTAGTGGAGCCTTTTGTCAAGAACCTTGATCTCCATCTGAGTGATTCGGAGGAATCACCTTGAACTCTGTGCAAGACTCCTGTAATAGGGCAAAACTTTAAGGATTTAGAATGTGACTATAATTTGCAAAACATATGCTTGCATATTTTTGCATCAGTCTTTAGAGCTGATCATTGTTTTTGTGGAGCTTTTTAACTGATAGCTTTGTCATAGCCAAAGGTCCCGTTACCACAAGCTATTTCAGAATTGTTTAGTCGCTGAGACACGGGCGGCCTTCTGAACTATGTAATTCCTTGTAGTCATGATGTTCGGTAATTTTAGCGTAGCCTAGCTATCTTGAATTAAAAAGCCCGATTCTTGCATGGTAGTAGTACCGTAGTAGCCCCCGGGCTTTTTACAGTCATGTAGGCATGCTGAAAAAGAGTCTAGAAGTACTAAACCGCAAGAAACTTCCCGATCAAGTGGGGAGCCAGAAAAGTTCCCAAACTCTTGAATGTTGAAACCTGCATCTGAATGATAAGGTCAAAGAAAAATATCAGCCATAATAATAGTAAAAAAGAACTGTTCCGTCTTGGAAAGTGAAACACCCCAGGATTGATGTAACAGTTGCCCAGTGCATTTAAAACCCACTCCGCACGTCTCCCGGAACTTTAGCAGCGCACGCGGTCACGGCTCTGCTCCGGCTCCTCGATTCCCGTGCGAAGCGTCACACCCCTGGGTCTTTAAGTATCAGATCTTCTGGATTGATTCATACTTGAATCTTCCATTCTAAGCCTTCTTCCTCCCCTCGCCATGGGAAAGAAAAAGCTCAGCCACAAGTTCAAGCTTCCTCGCCTCCTTTTCGGAGACTCTCCTCGCAGCTCTGGCGAACAACCGCCCGACAAGCCGAAGGACCCGCCGGCGACGACACCACCCACTGCTCCTCCTCAGGCTCCGCTCCTGGCCCTCCCCTGGTACGGGGATGAAGGAGTCGAGGTCGAGCCACCAGAGGAGGAGGCTCCGGCGATGGCGCCTCCGTCTCCCGAGGCTGCTCCGTCAAGCATTGCCGCCGGGAAACGCCCTGCGTCTTCCTCCCCAGCCTCGGCGTCTCCCCTCTCCCTCTCCTCTGACGACGAGCCAGAGCAAGGAGGGAGCGGAACCCGGCTGAAGCCAGAGGCGGCGCACGCAGGTGCATCTTCGTCTTCTGCTCTGGTGGACACCAGCGGCGACGAGGAACTTGCCCGGCGCCTCTTCGTCTCCCTGAACCGCGACCTGATCGGGATCCCTGGAGACGGAGCGCTCGTGGATCTCGTCAGCGACTCTGAAGAAGAGAACGCAGTAGATGATGATCCACTGGCGAGCATGCCATCGCCCTGATCAGACTGGTTGAGAATCATCAACCCAAGATCAGGGCGTTTTTGTTTTTTGATTTCAGGATAGTTATCGATCCCCTGTGAAATGTACTCCCTTTTGGATTAATGAAGAAATTTCACTTGATGGATGTAACCAAAGTCCTCTTTTTTTTCCATGCTTGGAAATTTGTCTGTGTCAATCTGTTCGTGAAACTACTCGCCCAGAAATAAAATTCCAGAACAGAAAGTTTTTTCCGATCAGACTAACTAATTTTAGTATGTTCGGGAAGTTTGACCCTGACCAAACGTGATCGGGGCATTTCCTCGGTTCACACCAAACGTTCGGTCATTTAAAACTGGTAGCTTCCTGAGTAAGCTTGCAATCCTAAATGCATTGAATTTGACCGGCACATTCCTCGAAACGACGCGTGCCGTAGAAAAAGGAAAGAATCTTTTTGACCCAACAGTCACTGCGGATTGCGCGGCTCAAGGGCAGGTTTCTCGAGGTTCGTGCTCCCTCGCAGAACCATAAAGCCCCCAGGCACGGCCACTTGGACTCCATTTGGGCCCTCGTCTTCTTCATTCGCATCTACAGAACACTCGCCATCTTTCATCTGCTTTCTTCCCTTCATCCACCTACTCCTCCAACTTCCTGGGCTAGCCCACGATCGCCATGGCATCCATGCACCAATCTTCATCCGGCACTGAGTCCTCAGGGGACCAGAGCAGCACCGCCGCCGGGCGAGAGCTCCGTAGCGGGAGCACAATCTGCACCTTGGACAAATATTGGGACAAGTCCACCACGACGGCTAAGCAACTGCAGAAGTTGGAGGACCTTGGACTGCTCCTTGACACCAGCCTCTTCCCTCGTCGGCATGCCAAAGGTCAGGTGTATCTGACCCCCAACACCCTTGAGATGGTGGCATTCTTGGAGTTCTTCCATTATGGATTCGGGGTTTATCCTTCTGATTTCTTCCACAGCATCTGCGAGCATTACCACATAGAGCTCGTGCACCTTAAGCCCGGCGCCTTGACTATGCTTAGCGTCTTTGCCTTTCTGTGCGAAGCTTGGTTAGGGATTAAGCCTTCACTGTTGCTGTGGAGATATTTTTATACTCCTGCATACTACAAAAACCAAGTCATGATCGGGTCCATTGGTTTTTCCTTGAGAGATCGGGAGATCTATATCCCCTTTCTAGTTAAAGATTGCTGGAAAGGATATGAGCGTCTCTGGTTTTACAACACCCTTCCCCAAGCCACAGTGGCAAAAGGGAAGTATCTGATGCCCTATCTCAAGGAAGAGACCAAAGCCCTGCCAAGAATCACCCCGGAGATGCAGAAGCATATTGATCGGGTCCTGGAGCTCCGCAGCGCCGGTCTGACGGCGGTTCATGTAGCAGAAATCTTCATCAGATGGAGATTCATCCCGCTCATGACTCACGACCGCTATGCCTGGACGTTTAGGGGCGACAACGACCCGAACAGAATGAAGCCCGATGGTGAGCCTTTGTTTTTCTGTTCGATTGTTTTTCTGAGTTCGTTCGGTCATTTGAGTTCATGACTCTTTACTAGCAGTTGTCCCAGAGATAGAAGTAGCCGCGCGCCTGAAGAAGATGTTTGGAGCTGATCCCCAGAACTGGGAGAATGTCCCTGCACCCTACAGCGCCAACAACTCTCCTCCAGAGGTAAACTGTCACTCAGAAAAAGCTTTCTCTTGCTTAATATTGTCACTCAGAAAAAGCTTTCTCTTGCTTAATATTGATATGACGCAACTCTTTTTCCCTGACAAGGCCCCAGCTATTGTTGATGCCCCCACCCAGAGCGGTGCCATCAACGTTGAGGAGGAGGGAGATCAGCCCGTTGATCAAGGCATCGGGGCCCCGACCAACGAACAACCTGAACCATCACCTGGTTTGGAGAAAGAGGTCCCGAGCAACCCCAAGGCGATTATCCCCCGAACCCGGAAATGCTCTCGCAGTGTAGAGAGGATAGTTTCG
>CM014276.1:12065475-12091056 GCA_004135705.1 Alloteropsis semialata
AGTCGCGTGGCGGTGATTCTGCATGGGACCGGTAGTAGCCCTCACGTGCTCGGTAATCTCGGTTGTAGTTGAGAGTTCCCCGAGCGTCGCGATTGCGGCGATTGCGTTCGAGCTGCGGCCTCATGTCGCGCCCCTCACGTGGGCGATAGTATGGTCGTCCGTTAACAGATCGGGACCGAACCGGCTGTGGTTCACGTGGTCTGTTTGACGGAGCTGGTGGTGCGGCAGCGGCGGCCTCAATGTGTTCCTTGGCTTTGTCCGCTGCTTCCCGAGCCCTCTTGGCTATGGTGGCCATTGGAGTCCCTTCGGCCATTGCTTCCATGGTCTCCAAGAGAGTTCGGATCTGTAAATTGTCCTGTTCGACCGCCCGGAAATCGTTGTTGAGATCTCGGGGAGCCAAAGAGGACGCAACATGTTGTGTACGGGTTCTAGCCGTTTGAAGTGTAGGTGCGCTGTCCAAACGGGGAGGAGGCACGGGTCGACGTGAGCTAGATGACTCGGCGGCAGCCTCAGTCCCGTTTGCATTCAGCACATGGATGCGGCGGTCTTCAGATTGTTCCGACTCATTGCTAGATCCACTGTAGTCGAGATCCAACTGCGCAGTGCGATCTGCAATGTCTTCAAGGGTTGGCTCCGTGAAGGTGGCGAACACTTCGCGACCGGCGCATGCGAGATCGGGATCATGAATCCCGGTCAGCGTGAGCTCGTAGTCGCCCTGGTGCTCGAACACAAGATCTCCGAAACGGATCTCCCGTGCAGGCACTTGGTAGCGGTGAGCGTAGAGATCGGAAGCGGAAGCAGAACTCCCGATCGCTTCCGATTTGACGGAACTGGGCATGTAGGGCATCGAGGAACTCGACGCGTCGGCGATCCAGACTCCGTTGATGATCGTCATGATCTTTCTTCACGCGAGGGCCCCTACCTGGCGCGCCTCTGTCGAGGTTGTGCTCGTCAGATATTTGTCCGGCAGGCACCCCGCTTAGTGCAAAGATTGATCACGGTGATGAACAGGAAGACACGGGATTTTATACTGGTTCGGGCCCTCGAGATCGAGTAATAACCCTACGTCCAGTTGCTGCTTGTATTATTTCGTCGAGTACAGATTACAATGCGTAACAAGTACCCTCGGGTGGACTTGTGGATCAATGAACAATGATTGGAATACCCTCTACGGGCAGGACCCCCGCTTTTATATCCAGGGAGACGTGCCTTACAAGACAAAACAGACCTAAACCTAGTAGGACTCTAACTATCTTCGGGCTTCCCTTCTGCGATCTGGTCGTCGTGTCTTGTTCGGAGTCTTGTTCGGTTTGGAGTCGGTAGTCGGTAATCCTCGTGATCGGGTACCCTGGTATTATGGCCTCAACAGTAACAAAGAGTAGAAACAGAATAGTAAATACAAAACCCAGCCCCCGAGCGTAAAAGCGAGGGTGAGTAGAGTGTATAGAACTTATCTTTTTTTGTTTTGTTGGCGCTGTAGGCGACGCAGACGATGGTTTGTATCTGCCAAACCTGATGGTTGGTCTTGAACTGTGCACGATTTCCATAGTTTAGGCATAGAATTTGCGTAGTTGATCCATATTCCACGTGTTTGGCAGTATGTCCCCATCTATCTCCGCGATCCTGTAGGCTCCTGGTCGGGCAATATCTACTACAATGTACGGCCCTTGCCATGGAGAGGACAATTTAGTTTTGTCCTTGGCGCGTTGATCCAGTTTGAGCACCATGTCACCAATGCATAGGCTTCTTTGTCGAACATTAGCATCGTAGTATTGCCGCAATTTTTACTGATATTGGGCTACTCTAAAAGCAGCTGCGTCACGAGCCTCCTCGAGGAGGATTAGCTCATCAACGCGTCTGTCAGGCTCTTCAGTCTTTGAAAACATAGCCACGCGGGGGGCTTGTAGTCGGATGTCGGATGGTAGAATCGCCTCTGCTCCATACACCAAGAAGAAAGGTGTTTCGCCTGTTGCCCGATTCATAGTGGTCCTCATTGACCAAAGTACTGTAGGGACTTCATGAATCCAGCGCTTGTCATAAGCTTGCAATCTGTTAAAAATTCTCTTCTTGATACCCTGGAGCACGATGCCATTGGCACGCTCTACCTGTCCGTTTGTCTTCGGGTGATTTACCGATGACCGACCATGCCTGATCCCGTGGTCGTAGCAGAAATCAGAAAACTTTTTACTCTTAAACTGTGTTCCGTTATCAGATTATCCTGTTCGGGACACCGAATCGTATGACAATGCTCCGTAGGAATTTGACAGCTGCCTCTTTTGTGATTTTCTGAACTGGCTCGGCTTCAACCCATTTTGTAAATGTGTCAATGCCAATGAACAGAAATCTGTATCCCCCGACAGCCCTTGGGAAGGGCCCGAGGATGTCTATACCCCAGGTGGCAAAGGGCCATGACAAGGGTATAGTGTTTAAACCTTGCGCATGTTTAGTTTGTTTTCGTGCGAAGAATTGGCATGCCTCGCACTTTTTTACTAAATCGTTTGCATCTTGAAGAGCTGTAGGCCAGTAGAAGCTCTGTCAGAATGCTTTCCCTGTTAGATATCGGGGAGAAGCATGTGATCCACAGATTCCTCCGTGAATGTCGTGGAGCAAACTAATGCCCTCGGTCCGTGTGATGCATTTGAGGAGCATTCCATTGCGGGTTAGCTTGTATAATCGCCCGTCAACCAATTGATAGTTCTTGGCTTTACGATGGATTTTCTCCAATGTAGCATCATCGTCCGGAATAGCTTGGTTTGTGAGGTATGCCCGGATTAGATCCATCCAGTTCTCCTCGTTTCCAACTAGAGCGGCTGCTCGGGCCGTACCGACCAACATAGACTCCTTGACGGATTTGTTAGTTGTAGAAACTGATCCCTTGGTGGGTTTAGTTTTTAGGTTCGGTAATGAAACCGACACAGATGGCTTAGTAAGAACTTCAAGTAACACGTTACCTGGAAGCCGTGTGTGTTCTGCAGCTGCCTTTGCAAGCTTGTCTGTGTCGCCATTGGATTCCCTTTTCACGTGCCGTACTTCAAGCTCATCAAATTTGCTCTCCATCCGCCTATATGCTTCCAAGTATTTAGCCATGACCTCGCTCCGCGCACTGTACTCTTTCATGACTTGCTTTGCAGCTAACTTGGAATCCCCTTTCACGAGCAGCCTTCTGACACCAAGAGATGCAGCTATGCGGAGACCTGTCAAGAGTCCTTCATACTCGGCAACATTGTTAGTAGGAGTTGGATCAACAAAATTGATTTGTAATGTGTACCTGATGATGTCATTGTGTGGTGAGATCAGGACCACCCCAGCCCCCGCGCCTGCTCTGCAAAATGCTCCGTCATAGAACATTGTCCAGTGTTCGGGATTTTGGGCTGCTTCTTCGGGTTCGGGGTTTGTCCACTCTGCGATGAAATCTGCTAGAGCCTGCGACTTGATGGCGGTTCTGGGTATGAATTCAACGTCGTAAGCCCCCAGCTCCACAGACCATTGAGCAATCCTACCCATAGCATCTCGATTATGTAAAATGTTGCCTAGAGGGTAAGTTGACACAACCTTGATCTTGTGGCTCAGAAAATAATGCTTGAGCTTCCTGGAAGTCATTAGTACAGCATATAATAATTTCTGAATCTGAGGGTACCTTGTCTTGGCATCATGTAGGACCTCGCTTACGAAGTAAACGGGATGTTGTGTTGTAGACTTTTCTGTTGGTCTTTCGACCACCAAAACAGTGCTTACAACAGTTGGTGTCGCAGCTACGTATAACAGCATCTCCTCTTGTGGTTTTGGTGGGACCAGTATGGGCATTTTCCGCAGGTACTGTTTGAACGCCTGGAACGCCTCTTCTGCTTCTGCCGACCACTCATTCGCCTGACTTGGACACGAATCGACTCAGGGACGCCATCATTCCTGCCAACATCTGGACCTCGTGGCGGCTGCGTGGAGACTTCATGTCGTCGAGTGCCTTGATCTTGTGCGGATTTGCCTCTATACCTCGTTGGGAAACAAGGTAACCGAGGAGCTTACCCGATGATACACCAAAGGTGCATTTGGCGGGGTTGAGCATCATCCTATTTTCGCGCAAGTTGTTGAATGTTTCGGTTAAATTAGTGATTAAGTCGCCCTTTAACTTACTTTTTACAACAATGTCATCTATATATGCTTCCACATAACGGCCGATTTGGCCTTCGAGATCAATGTGAACACATTTTTGATAAGTGCAACCTGCGTTTTTCAGACCAAAAGGCATCTTTATATAGTAATAAACACCGAAGGGAGTTACAAATGCAGTTTTCTCCTCATCGTCAATGCACATGCTGATTTGGTGATACCCCGAATAGGCATCTAGAAAACAAAGCAATTCGCATCCAGAGGTTGAATCTACAATTTGATCTATCCTAGGTAATGAGTACTCATCCTTCGGGCATGCTTTATTCAGATCTGTGTAGTCCACGCACACCCTCCACGTTCCGTTGGACTTCTTGACCATGACTGGGTTTGCCAGCCACTCTGGGAAAGGGACCTCTCGAACGAAGCCGGCTTTGAGTAGTCGGTTGATTTCTTCATTAATGGCGTCTCGCTTCTCCGGGGTATATCTCCTTTGCTTCTGCTTGACTGGTCGGACGCCAGTTCGTATGCCAAGCTTGTGCTCGATCACCTCCCTAGGGATCCCGGGCATGTCAGATGGTTCCCAAGCGAACACATCTGCGTTTGCCCGGAGGAAAGCGATGAGCTCGAGTTCCTATTTGTCACCCAGGCCAAGGCCCACCTGGGTGGTCTTGGTCGGGTCCGCCTCGTCAAGGGCCACAGACTTCGTGCCTGGCTCAGAGCGCTTGGCTGGTGGCTCGATTGGTGAGGCGTTGGTCGGTGACTCGCCGGCTGTCTGTGACGGTGTCCCCCTGAGTGGGGTCTGGTCCACCACAGTCTGCTTCTCGGCAGCGCCGTCGTGCTTCTCCTGTTCTCCGATGGGCTCCTGTTCGGGAACTTCTTTCCCCTTGGCCCTTGATCGGAGCTCCGCTGCTCGGGAGGTTTCAGCCAACGCTGCTTTAGCGGCAGTCTTAGGCTGGTTCTTGGTCTTTTTCTTGGCAGGTTCGGCAGCCTTGGCTGGCTCCTGCTCGTCTCCCTTGATCATGTCCAGGGTCTTCATGTCGCACTGGACCGCGCCCTTGCGATCGCCGCAGATGGTGATCGGGCCCAGTGGCCCTGGGACCTTGATCATAGAGTACGCAAAGTGAGCAACCGTCATGAATTTCTTCAAAAATGGCCGGCCCAAGATGCAGTTATAGGCCAACGTGATGTCAGCCACCTCGAAATTGAGGAACTCTGTTCGGATGTTTTTGCCCTCCATGAGGGTCACCTGCAGATCGATCCTCCCCAAGGGAAAGGCTTGGATGCCTGGTATGACCCCGTAGAAAGGCTTCTCCACAGGGGACAAGGACCTCCTCGGGATCCCGAGTTCGTCAAATGCGTTGACAAATAGTAGGTTGAGGGCGCTTCCACTGTCGATCAGGGTTCGCCCGATCTTGCGGGGCCCGATCCATGGCTTTATACACAGTGGCAGTAGCGGCCCGTCGTAGAGTGTCTCGGGGTGGTCCCTCTGATCAAATGTGATCGGGATTTCAGACCACCTCAAGAGATGCTTACAGGGCTCGGTGCTGCTTATCTGCCTCTCGACCATCTTGAGCTGGGACTTGGAGGTTCGGGTAGAACAGCCACCGAAAATTGTGGCGATCTCCAGATCTTCGGGAAGATCTGGCTCATCATCACAATCCATGTAGTTCGCCGTGCGAGGGTTGTGGGCTGCCTGGTCACGCGGAGCCCCCTGCTGCTGGCTCTCCTCCTCCTGCTTCTGCTTCTTGTACACCGTGCAATCCACAAAGTGATGCTTCGTGGATCAGTGGATCGGGCAGTACATCGGGAGATCGGTAGGTTTAGCTTGACGCCTGTACGGGGGCTTATTGTCCATGGCCATGACTTCGTCGCCCTCGGTCTTGCGCTTCTTGTTTTTGTTCCCCAGCTGGCTGGCTTTGTTCGGGCTTTCCGTGAACCCGTGCTCGGGCGTCCGCCATCTTGGCGGTCTCTTCCAGGATCCCGTAGAGCTCCGCCACCGTCTTCGGGTTCTTTTTGGCAAGTTCCTCCGCCGTTCGCTCGTCCTTGTAACCCTGATTGAAGGCCACAATTACCCGATCATCCACCATGTCAGGGATGGTGTTACGGGTGTCGCTGAACCGGCGGATGTAGTCCCGAAGGGATTCTCCAGGCTTCTGGACACAGTTGAGCAGATCTCCTTCATGTCCGGGGCGTTTGTAGGTGCCTTGGAAGTTGGCTTCAAACGTCTCTCGGAGGTGGGCCCATGACTTGATGCTAGCCTCTGGCAGGTTCATGAGCCACGTACGGGCTGATCCCTGCAGGGCAGTCGGCAAGTAGTTTGCCTTGACGTCGTCGTCACCCCCGGTGGCATCGATGATCGTGGAATAGATCTGAATCCACTCGCGGGGGTTGGTTGTTCCGTCATACTTCTTGATGTTAGTAGGACGAAACTTCTCGGGCCACCTGACCTTGCGCAGGGCTGGGGAGTACGCAAGGCATCCCCTCGTGCCTGGTCGGGAGTCACGTGGCGGCGAATCTGGATGGGACCGATAGTAGCTCTCACGTGCTCGGTAATCTCGATTGTAGTTGAGAGTTTCCCGAGCGTCGCGAGCGCGACGGTTGCGTTCGAGCTGCGGCCTCATGTCGCGCCCCTCGTGTGGGCGATAGTGGGGTCGTCCGTTAACAGATCAGGACCGAACCGGCTGTGGCTCATGTGGTCTGTTTGACGGAGCTGGTGGTGCGGCAGCGGCGGCCTCAATGCGCTCTTTGGCCTTGTCCACTGCTTCCCGAGCCTTCTTGGCTATGGTGGCCATCGGGGTACCTTCGGCCATTGCTTCCATGGTTTCCAAGAGGGTTCAGATCTGCAGATTGTCCTGCTCGACAGCCCGGAAATCGTTGTTGAGATCTCGGGGAGCCAACGAGGACGCGACCTGCTGTGTACGGGTTTTAGCCGTTTGAAGTGTTGGTGCGTTGCTGAATCGTGGAGGAGGCATGGGTCTGCGCGAGCTAGATGACTCGGCAGCGGCCTCGGTCCCATTTGCAGTTAGCACATAGATGCCGCGGTCTTCGGATTGATCTGACCCATTGCTAGATCCACTGTAGTCGAGATCCAACTGCGCAGTGCGTTCTGCAATGTCTTCGGGAGCTGGCTCCGTGAAGGTGGCGAAAACTTCCTGACCGGCGCATGTGAGATCGGGATCGTGGATCCCTGTCATCTTGAGCTCGTAGTCGCCTTGGTGCTCGAACACGAGATCCCTGAAGCGGATCTCCCGTGCAGGCACTAGATGGCGGTGAGCGTAGAGATCGGAAGCGGAGGCAGAACTCCCGATGGCTTCCGACTTGACGGAACTGGGCATTTAGGGCATCGATGAACTCGATGTGTCGGCGATCCAGACTCCGTTGACGATCGGCATGATCTTTCTTCACGCAAGGGCCCCTACCTGGCGCGCCTCTGTCGAGGTTGTACTCGGCAGATATTTGTCCGGCAGGCACCCCGCTTCGTGCGAAGATTGATCACGGTGATGAACAGAGAGACACGGATTTTTATACTGGTTTGGGCCCTCGAGATCGAGTAATAACCCTACGTCCAGTTGCTGCTTGTATTATTTCGTCGAGTACAGATTACAATGCGTAACAAGTACCCTCAGGTGGATTGTCTAAGATTGTGAATACCCTCTACGTACAGGACCCCCGCTATTTATATCCAGGGAGACGTGCCTTACAAGACAAGACAGACCTAAACCTAGTAGGACTCTAGCTATCTTCGGGCTTTCCTTCTGCAATCTGGCCATCGTGTCTTGTTCGGAGTCTTGATAGTTCGGAGTCGGTAGTCGGTAATCCTCGTGATCGGGCACCCTGGTATTATGGCCTCAACAACAATACTGCGTAGGAATTTGACAGCTGCCTCTTTTGTGATTTTCTGAACTGGCTCGGCTTCAACCCATTTTGTAAATGTGTCGATGCCAACGAACAGAAATCTGTAACCCCCGACCGCCCTGGGGAAGGGCCCGAGGATGTCTATACCCATGTGGCAAAGGGCCATGACAAGGGTATAGTGTTTAAAGCTTGCGCAGGTTTAGTTTGTTTCGTGCGAAGAATTGGCATGCCTCGCACTTTTTAACTAACTCGCTTGCGTCTTGAAGAGCTGTAGGCCAGTAGAAGCTCTGTCGAAATGCTTTCCCTGTTAGATATCTGGGAGAAGCATGTGATCCACAGATTCCTCCATGAATATCGTGGAGCAAACTAATGCCCTCGGTCCGTGTGATGCATTTGAGGAGCATTCCATTGTGGGTTAGCTTGTATAATCGCCCGTCAACCAATTGATAGTTCTTGGCTTTACGATGGATTTTCTCCAATGTAGCATCATCGTCCGGAATAGCTTGGTTTGTGAGGTACGCCCGGATTGGATCCATCCAGTTCTCCTCGTGTGCGCGGCTCAGGCCGTACCGACCAACATAGACTCCTTGGTGGATTCGTTGGTTGTAGAAACTGAGCCCTTGGCAGGCGCAGTTTTTAGGTTCGGTGGTGAAACTGACACAGATGGCTTTGTAAGAACTTCAAGTAACATGTTACCTGGGAGCCGTGTTCGCTCTGCAGTTGCCTTTGCGAGCTTGTCTGCGTCGCCATTGAATTCCCTCTTGACGTGCCGTACTTCAAGTCCATCAAATTTGCTCTCCATGCATCTATATGCTTCCAAGTATTTAGCCATGACCTCGCTCCGCGCACTGTACTCTTTCATGACTTGCTTTGTAGCTAACTCGGAATCCCCTTTCACAAGCAGCCTTCTCACGCCAAGAGATGCAGCTATACGGAGTCCTGTCAAGAGTCCCTCATACTCGGCAACAATGTTAGTAGGAGTTGGATCAACAAAATTGATTTGTAATGCGTACCTGATGATGTCATTGTGCGGTGAAATTAGGACCACCCCAGCCCCCGCACCTACTCGGCAAAATGCTCCATCATAGAACATGGTCCAGTGTTCAGGATTTTGGGCAGCCTCTTCGGGTTCAGGGTTTGTCCACTCTGCGATGAAATCTGCCAGAGCCTGCGACTTGATGGCAGTTCTGGGTATGAATTCAACGTCATAAGCCCCCATCTCCATAGACCATTGCGCAATCCTACCCATGGCATCTCGATTATGTAAAATGTTGCCTAGAGGGTAAGTTGAGACAACCTTGATCTTGTGGCTCAGAAAATAATGCTTGAGCTTCCTGGAAGTCATTAGTACAGCATATAATAATTTCTGAATCTGAGGGTACCTTGTTTTGGCATCATGTAGCACCTCGCTTACGAAGTAAACAGGATGTTGTGTTGTTGACTTTTCTGTTGGTCTCTCGACCACCAAAACAGTGCTGACAACAGTTGGTGTCGCTGCTACGTATAACAGCATCTCCTCTTGTGGCTGTGGCGGGACCAGTACGGGCATTTTTCGTAGGTATTGCTTGAACGCCTGGAACGCCTCTTCTGCTTCTGCCGACCACTCAAAACGATCAGTTTTACGTAGCAATTTGTAGAATGGCATACCTCGTTCGCCTGACTTGGACACGAATCGACTCAGGGACGCCATCATTCCTGCCAACTTCTGGACTTCGTGGCGGCTGCGTGGAGACTTCATGTCGTCGATTGCCTTGATCTTGTGCGGATTTGCCTCTATACCTCGTTGGGAAACAAGGTAACCGAGGAGCTTACCCGATGATACACCAAAGGTGCACTTAGCGGGGTTGAGCATCATCCTGTTTTCACGCAAGTTGTTGAATGTTTCGGTTAAATCAGCGATCAGGTCGCCCTTTAACTTACTTTTTACAACAATGTCGTCTATATATGCTTCCACATTACGGCCGATCTGGCCCTCGAGAACAATGTGAACACATTTTTGATAAGTGCAACCTGCGTTTTTCAGACCAAAAGGCATCTTTATATAGCAATAAACACCGAAGGGAGTTACAAATGCAGTTTTTTCCTCATCGTCAATGCACATGCTGATTTGGTGATACCCCGAATAGGCATCTAGAAAACAAAGCAGCTCGCATCCAGAGGTTGAATCTACAATTTGATCTATCCTAGGTAATGGATACTCGTCCTTCGGGCAAGTTTTATTCAGATCTGTGTAGTCCACGCACATCCTCCATGTTCCGTTGGGCTTCTTCACCATGACTGGGTTTGCCAGCCATTCCGGGAAAGGGACTTCTCGAACGAAGCCGGCTTTGAGTAGTCGGTTGATTTCTTTGTTAATGGCGTCTCGTTTCTCCGGGGTATATCTCCTTTGCTTTTGCTTGACTGGTCGGACGCCAGTTCGTATGCCAAGCCTGTGCTCGATCACCTCCCTGGGGATCCCAGGCATGTCAGATGGTTCCCAAGCGAACACATCTGCGTTTGCCCAGAGGAAAGCAATGAGCTCGAGTTTCTATTTATCACCTAGGCCAAGGCCCACCTGGGTGGTCTTGGTTGGGTCCGCCTCGTCAAGGGCCACAGACTTTGTGCCTGGCTCGGAGCGCTTGGCTGTTGGCACGATTGGTGAGGCGTCGGTTGGCGACTCGCCGGCTGCCTATGATGGCGTCCCCTTGAGTGGGGTCTGGTCCACCACGGTCTGCTTCTTAGCGGCGCCATCGTCGGTCTTCTGTTCCCCGATGGGCTCCTGTTCAGGAACTTCTTTCCCCTTGGCCCTTGATCGGGTCTCCGCTGCTCGGGAGGTTTCAGCCAATGCTGCCTTAGCGGCAGTCTTGGGCTGGTTCTTGATCTTTTTCTTGGCGGGTTCGGCAGCCTTGGCTGGCTCCTGCTCGTCTCCCTTGATCATGTCCAGGGTCTTTATGTCACACTGGACTGCGCCCTTGCGATCGCCGCAGACGGTGATCGGGCCCAGCGGCCCTGGGACCTTGATCATGGAGTACACAAAGTGAGCAACCGCCATGAATTCCTTCAGAAACAGCCGGCCCAAGATGTAGTTATAGGCCGACGTGATGTTAGCCACCTCGAAGGTGAGGAACTCTGTTCGGATGTTTTTGCCCTCCATGAGGGTCACCTGCAGATCGATCCTCCCTAAGGGAAAGGCTTGGATGCCTGGTATGACCCCGTAGAAAGGCTTCTCCACCGGGGACAAGGACCTCCTCGGGATCCCGAGCTCATCAAAGGCATTTATGAATAGTAGGTTGAGGGCGCTTCCACTGTCGATCAGGGTTCGCCCGATCTTGCGGGGCCCGATCCATGGTTTGATGCACAGTGGTAGTAGCGGCCCGTCGTAGAGTGTCTCGGGGTGGTCCCTCTGATCAAATGTGACCGGGATTTCAGACCACCTTAGCGGATGGTTGCAGGGCTCGGTGCTGGCTATCTGCCTCTCGACCAGCTTGAGCTGGGACTTGGAGGTTCGGGTAGAATAGCCACCGAAAATTGTGGCGATCTCCAGATCTTCGGGAAGATCTGGCTCATCATCACAATCCATGTAGTTCGCTGTCCGAGGGTTGTGGGCTGCCTGGTCACACGGAGCCTCCTACTGCTGGCTCTCCTCCTCCTGCTTCTGCTTCTTGTACACCGTATAGTCCACAAAGTGATGCTTTGTGGATCGGTGGATCGGGCAGTACATCGGGAGATCGGTAGGTTTGCCTTGATGCCTGTACGGGGGCTTGTTGTCCACGACCATGACTTCGTCGCCCTCGGTCTTGCGCTTCTTGTTCTTATGCTTATTTTTCTTCTTGCCTTCCCCGGCTGGCTGGCTTTGTTCGGGCTTTCCGTGAACCCGCGCTCGGGCGTCCGCCATCTTGGCGGTCTCTTCCAGGATCCCGTAGAGCTCTGCCACCATCTTCGGGTTCTTCTTGGCAAGTTCCTCCGCCGTTCGCTCGTCCTTGCAACCCTGATTGAAGGCCACAATCACCCGATCATCCACCATGTTAGGGATGGTGTTACGGGTGTCGCTGAACCGGCGGATGTAGTCCCGGAGGGATTCTCCAAGCTTCTGCACACAGTTGAGCAGATCTCCTTCATGTCCGGGGCGTTTGTGGGTGCCTTAGAATTGGGGGTTGGTTGTTCCGTCATACTTCTCAATGTTAGTAGGATGAAACTTCTCGGGCCACCTGACCTTGCGCAGGGCTGGGGAGTACGCAAGGCATCCCCCTATGCCTGGTCGGAAGTCACGTGGTGGCGAATCTGGATGGGACTGATAGTAGCCCTCACGTGCTCGGTAATCTTGATTGTAATTGAGAGTTTCCCGAGCGTCGCAAGCGTGACGGTTGCGTTCGAGCTGCGGCCTCATGTCGCGCCCCTCGTGTGGGCGATAGTGGAGTCGTCTGTTAACAGATCGGGACCGAACCGGCTGTGGTTCATGTGGTCTGTTTGATGGAGCTAGTGGTGTGGCAGCGATGGCCTCGGTGCGCTCCTTGGCCTTGTCTGCTGCTTCCCGAGCCTTCTTGGCTATGGTGGCCATCGGGGTCCCTTCGTCCATTGCTTCCATGGTCTCCAAGAGGGTTCGGATCTGCAGATTGTCCTGCTCGACAGCCCAAAAATCGTTGTTGAGATCTCGGGGAGCCAACGAGGACGTGACCTGCTGTGTTCAGGTTTTAGCCGTCTGAAGCGTTGGTGCGTTGCTGAAACGTGGAGGAGGCATGGGCCTGCGCGAGCTAGATGACTCGGCAGCGGCCTCGGTCCCGATTGCAGTTAGCACATGGATGTGGCGGTCTTCGGGTTGTTCCGACCCATTGCTAGATCCACTGTATTCGAGATCCAACTGTGCAGTGCGATCTGAATGTCTTCGAGAGTTGGCTCCTTGAAGGTGGTGAAAACTTCCCGACCGACGCACGTGAGATCGGGATCATGGATCCCTGTCATCTTGAGCTCATAATCGCCTTGGTGCTCGAACACGAGATCCCCGAAGCGGATCTCCCGTGCAAGCACTAGATGGCTGTGAGCGTAGAGATCGGAAGTGGAGGCAGAACTCCCGATGGCTTCCGACTTGACGGAACTGGGCATGTAGGGCATCGATGAACTCGACGCGTCGGCGATCCAGACTCCGTTGACGATCGGCATGATCTTTCTTCACGCAAGGTCCCCTACCTGGCGCGCCTCTGTCGAGGTTGTACTCGGCAGATATTTGTCCGGCAAGCACCCCGCTTCGTGCGAAGATTAATCACGGTGATGAACAAAGAGACACAGGATTTTTATACTGGTTCGGGCCCTCGAGATCGAGTAATAACCCTACGTCCAGTTGCTGCTTGTATTATTTCGTCGAGTACAAATTACAATGCGTAACAAGTACCCTCAGGTGGATTGGCTAGATTCTGGGATACCCTCTACGTATAAGACCCCCGCTATTTATATCCAGGGAGACGTGCCTTACAAGACAAAACAGACCTAAACCTAGTAGGACTCTAGCTATCTTCGGGCTTTTCCTCCTGCGATCCGGCCATCGTGTCTTGTTCGGAGTCTTGATCGTTCGGAGTCAGTAGTCGGTAGTCCACGTGATCGGGCACCCAGATATTATGGCCTCAACACATATGATCATTGAATGAGCTTGTATAGGGTATTGTAGTATATCTAAGTCCCATATGTATGATGCTAATGAACCCTTATTAATCTTCACTAGTGTACTATACTAACTAAGACTACCATAATGATGAGCAATGAACTTCTGTGTGTCAACCTACCCATTCATTTCTATATCATTTAACCCTGCTTAGATTATGGTATATTAATATTGTTGTAAGTAAAAGCATTGGATGGCACATCTCTCTTTGAACTAAATGCTTTCCCTGCGGATGAACAAATAACGATACTCTGGAATACTACAACGTGAAATGCTACAACATACTTCTGTGCGCTTGCAGAATATCTGTAACGTCTAGATTTATGATGAAGTATCTCTAGTACCATCACTACTCTAAGTGGTGATGCTAAGAAATACCAACAAGCATTTCTAGCGCCGTTGCCGGGGAAAGCATTGGTTAAAGAGATTTGATCATCCATGCATTTAGTGCAACAAGATTAATTGCCAGTAATCTAGCAGGTTTACCCTTTTTGCTCTGTTTCTCTATGATGTGAAACAGGGTACTGCATGACTGGTTTCCAATTACCATCCAACTACGTTGAGAACCCGAATACCATAGGAAGGAGGGTACGTTCTCGTGTCGTAATCCCTCAGGTGTTCTTGTCGGAAACCGAACCAGTCATCGGAGAATCCTCCAACCAAGGAGAACAACCCGTTCCCGTAGCACCCCAATCGGAAGAAGCCATGGCCGACAGGACCATCCGTGATTACTATGCCCCGTCCGCTGCCCAGATCCCTATGGGTCCAGCAGTGGAAGTGGGGGATCATGCTTTTGAGCTGAAGGCCCCGCTAATCAACATGGTGCAGGCTAGCCCCTTCTGCGGGAAAGCCAATGAGGAAGCCAGTGCTCACCTGCAGCATTTCCTGGAGGTATGCAGCACCATCACCATCCAAGGAGTTGATTAAGAGGCCATCAGGCTCCTCTTGTTCCTATTCTCACTATTGGGAAGAGCCAAACAATGGTTCTATTCCAACCGTGATGCGGTAAACACGTGGACCAAGTGCTCCAACGCCTTCTTGGCGAAGTTCTTCCCCATTGGGAAAACCAATGCCCTTCGGGGAAGAATTTCCAGCTTCCAGCAAGAATCCGGAGAAACAGTCCCGGAGGCGTGGGATCGCTTCCAGGACTACATTCTGGCATGCCCCCACCATGGCATGCAAGAGTGGCTCCTGCTTCAAAACTTCTACCATGGGCTGTCCCAGACAGCCCGTGAACACATGGATGCTGCTGCTGGAGGGGCATTCCTCTCCTTGACCGTGAATGCCGCCAAGCTTCTCATCGAGAAGATGGTGTCAAACCAATCCTGGAATGACGACCGTCTTCAGGGATGCAAACGCGGTATGCACATCGTAAAGGAGATGGACATGCAGGCCGCCAAGATGGATCTCATTATGAAGCGCCTCGATGACCGCACCAAGGATGGAGGCGCCGACAACGAAGGGCCACTGGACTCACACATGATGTGTGAGGTCTGTGGAGAAACTGGCCACTCGGGGAACAACTGCCCCGAGACACAAGAGGAGGTACAGTTCGTAAACGGCAACAACGGGTACCGGCCTCAAGGGAACTGGAATCAGCAACGCCCATTCTACCTTGGAGGTAACAATAATAACTCTTTCTCTAATTAACCTTCCCTTAAAGATCTTGTCCTTGGTCAGGCCAAGATTAATGAGTCTATTTCCAAGAGGCTTGCTGCTAATGATAAGGCTCTAGAGGGCATAAATTCTAAAATAGAAAGTTTGTCCTCCACCTTCCAGAGCCAGCTGAGCTTTAACGAAATGTTAGAAACCCAATTAGCTCAGCTAGCTGCCGCTGTTCCTTCTAGTGATAAGGGGCGAATTCCCGGACAACCGGATTCGTCCTTTGAGAATGTAAAAGCTGTTTCTACGAGGAGCGGTAAGGCTACTTGGGATCCAGTCCCACCTAACCATGCAGGGAAAACAACACAAAGGAAGGAGATCCCAGAAGAAGGGGAAGAGCCTGAAGCCGAGCTAGCACCAGCTGGACAGACCGCGCCACATGAGTTCTACGACTCCAATGCCTTGCCATTCCCGCAACGTCAAAAGAAACCATCCGCGGACGAGCAATTCGCCAGGTTCGTAGAAGTTATGCAAAAATTAAATATACATGTGCCATTGCTGGATGCTATGCAGGTACCGACCTATGCAAAGTACTTGAGGGATATTCTCAAAAACAAACGTCCACTCCCAAGTACCGAAGTCGTAAAGTTGACTGAGGAGTGCAGTGCAGCCATCCTGAACTGGGTCCCGGAGAAGAAAAAGGACCCAGGATGCCCCACCATCGCGTGTACAATCGGGACACAGCACTTTGAGCATGCACTCTGTGATCTGGGGGCAAGTGTCAGCGTAATGCCAAAGGTAGTTTTTGACCGCCTAAACTATACTACCTTGTCTCCTACTCCCATGAGATTGCAGCTGGCTGATTCCACGGTCCGCTACCCGGGGGGGGGATAGCTGAGGACATTCCGGTGCGCATCCGGGGTTGCTTCGTCCCTGTCGACTTTGTGGTGTTGGACATGGATGTGGGCAACGACTCGGCGCTCATCCTAGGGTGACCCTTCTTGAGTACAGCAGATGCTCACATCAATGTGGGTGCTGGAGAGATTCAGCTCCACATTAATGGAAAGAAGGAGAAGTTTGAGTTCAGGCTAAAGGTGGAGAAGTGCTCCATGATCAAAATCAAGTATGGGAGAAACAGTCAGAACGTCAAAGAGGTGGAGGTGGCGCCTCCAGAGAAAGACAGCCTGATTAAGTTCATGGAGAAGTTCTGGGAGAAGGATTTCCCCATCCAATATTATGCAAAGCACAACAAGAAGTCTACACAAGGTGCAAAAGCACAGACAAAGAAAACACCGGAACAAGCTGTCGACCGGCAGAAAAAGGTAAAACAGGTATGGCGGGTTAAATCATCTGTATCCTCATCTCCAGGGTCAGATGCTGCTTCATCAAGTTGAATCCTACAAAGGAGACGTCTTCGCTCGACGATGTAAAACACGAGTCCTGCGCCGACAGGTACATCGGTGTCAACAGACTAGCTTGGGGGAGGACCCTCAATCAGGTAAGTTCAGGTAAGTATTGTTGAATAAAGTTTTTTGTTCAAATAAAGTTAGTAAATGAGAGCCATCCATGATAGTCCCTTAAATGTTTTAAGTCCATGCTTAAATCTTTTCTTTTGGATATGATGAAAAGTTGCTCTTATTTCTCTCTTGTACCCATGTTTCAACCTGTTATTCTCTTAAGCTTTGAGTTTGCTGGTTGAGCGTGATCTTTTCTGTTATCTTGTCTATCTATGGGTAGCATATGCAAGCTCTAGTCTAGGTTGTTGCTGGCTATGATATGATAAGACTTGAGTTGCCCTAAGATCTTACTAAGTTGGACTTGATAACCGGAGTTTTCTCTTTTAAAATAAAATAAAGAGTTCCTTATGGTGATTAAATTTCCTACCAAAGCTCAAAATGTTTTAAACCCCTACATAAGCAACTTGCTTTTGCAATGAGTTTTGTCAAGGTCACTGTGATTCTTAGAGATTTACTTCATGCTTTTAAAGCCAAGATCATGTACACGCCACCATACACATGTTATACTTCTACTCTGGAAGTAAACATGACACCCATCCATCCACAAAATAAAAGCTCTACATAAGGTTTGGTACTCTTCCCTAACTTATTGCAAAAAGAGACATAGGGCTGATGAAAAAAAAATTTGGGCACATGAATGTCCAAGTATTAAAAAAAAGAGAGATAAAAAGAGAGAGCAAATAAAGGCTCTAGGTTCAAATAGTAAAGCCATGTCTCTAAAAGCAACTCTTTAAGGGAAGATGAGCCAATAAAAAAAAGAGCTGTCATTCACCATGCCACATACACACGTGCACATCTTGGTTTGAAGGTATGATTTATTTCTCCATGAATCCTGATTTTGACTTTACAATATGTGCATTACAAGTATGCTATATAGCTCTCCTAGCACAAACTCCACTTCAATGAGTGACAAGAGAGTTGAGAGAGGAAAAGGGTAAGGAAATACGCCATGAGTGACTTGAGAGTACCACCTAAGGAACTCCACCTTTTGAAAAATCCCAAAACCTCTGGTTTGATTGTCAAGCAAGGTAGAAGGCAAGGTGCTTGGTCTAAGTCGTTCTAGCCACGAACCGCCCAAGACAAGGAGATGCTACAAGCCCCATGAAAGGCCAAGGTAAAAAGGGAAGTTTATTTTACCAGCTTATTCAATCCTTGGTAGAATATCTTGCTGAACCACTGGTACTTTTGAGGAGCAATGAGGAAGCAACTCCTGATCCACTGAACCTAAAAGTTCTAATCTTTGCTCGGGACGAGCAAAGGTTAAGCTTGGGGGAGTTGTTGACAGTCCTTATAACATAAAATCCGACCGTCAATAGGCTCAGAAACCAATAAAGATCAAAGCATAACTTAGGCATTTGTATTCAAATAAGGTTGTACCATGCATATCTGAAATATATTTGAGTACAGGGACTACAGTGCAAAAGATGGACGAAACTGGGCACAGGCCCAGGTCGACCGACCTGACTAGGTCGGGCGACCTGGACTGAACCCCGATGGAGCCCATTTTCTACACAGGTCAAGAAGCACACTAAGGAAGGATCGTGAACGTTGATTCATGGTCGGTGGAAGTTAATGGTGAAAGATGAGCCACATATCCATCCCATGGATTGAAGGGCCCACAACCAGAGTTAAGTGTACCCAAATCGACAGAACCCACCTGGAACCGACCTCAGGACCCACATATCAGTCTTCCAGAGGAAGATGGGCCCTAAAGGCAGTTATAGGGGGTCGGCCGACCCAGCCAGGTCGGCCGATCTCCGCGTGCGCCCGGCTCGGCCCTCCTTTGACCTACAACTGTAAACCGCCATGGAGATTACATCTGAGCCATGAAGTGATGAAGACGGTGGATCCAAGGGTCGGCCGACCTGGGGGATTCGGCCGACCAAGGCCCACCTCCCAACTGCTTCAATCGCCTCTGGCCGGCTCCAACCGCCTTTGTGATCCTATAAATACCTGCAAAGGGCACCGTACTCAGCACACACCAGAAGACGAGCTCTCCTTTGCTACAAGCTTAGTCTTAGTCTTAGTAGTGATAGTCATAGTGTTAGATCTTCTGAAGGGCTTCCGGAGGAGTCTTGGTAAGTTCTAGAGTTCAGTTCTTGTATTCTCTTACTTACTTGTAGTACTCTGAGCTTAATGGAAATACCTTCATACTTATGTTGTATGCCTCAGTTATACCTTATCCACTTAGCATATACTACTTATGTCTTGCACCTTATTCAAGTGAATGTATGTTATTGCATTGGCTCAATGTGCCTCTTGGTTGCTCTATTTATTAACGTGATAGATAGAGTTGTATTACATATTGCAAGCATGGTGTTTGGGATATGGAATACTGTTGAGGGTACCGCTGCCCCACGGATTAGAAGAGGTATGCGGCAGGTGGTGACAGCCCTGTCCGTCCATTGTAATCCTCCACGTTCCGGAGTGGGTATTAGGCCTTTATGATAAGACGTCCTACTGTCGTCCCTTGATGAGGGGAACACTGGATACCTCGATATGTCCTCTTGCATATGATCATTGAATGAGCTTGTATAGGGTATTGTAGTATATCCAAGTCCCATATGTATGATGCTAATGAACCCTTATTAATCTTCACTAGTGTACTATACTTGTTGACGCGGAAAATCAGCAGTCGTATCCTCAGCGATCAGCACACATAGGCCAGGGAGGTCTGCTTTACTCCGGTGCTGGTCCTGCACTTTGTCCAGGTTCGCGGCGTGCCAGTCAATTTGACCTGTAATTGACAAGGGAATAAACAGTTAAATTACTCTTTGATTGTGCCGGCTCTATTCCAGACGGCAGATGCACGTTGGATTTAGCCACGACCCAATCGGACTTGTATCGGCCGATGCCAATCGGACCTCAAAGTCAGACTTCATAGATGACATCAATCGGACCAATATAATCGGACCTTAATCAGACCATCGAATCGGACCTCAGAATCGGACCAATCAGGATCGGACCTTGATTAATGTAACATATTAGCCTTTGAATAATAAAATAGAACATAAAACATGGCCGATATGCTGTTCACCTATCTTAACTGCTCAACTACTACTTCTAACAGATCTATCAACTTTCCGATCTACTTATACCACTGTTTCGATACGGTTTCACAGACGGATGCAGCGCACATACTTCAGCGATATTGCCTCACGTAATTGCTAACAGATCTAATACAAGATAGTAGTCTTACAGCTAATCTAGATGCAAAATTAATGGATCGGCTGTGCCTTTGAACAAGATATTAAATAATCAAAGTAGAGCCGATACGTCGTCCACCTTGCCTAGTTGGCAGCATAATTCATCTCATCGGACCATCTAACTAGCCAATCTAACCAGAACTGTTTCGACATGGTTTCACAGACGGATGCAGCGCACATACTCCAGCTATGATCGGACCAGATAGCTAAACAATCAAACTCGACTCACCAACAGAACAACTAAACAAGATGCTCGCACAGGTAATTAATCAGATTAAAGCAAATAAGCAATAAAACGGTAACAAGATCGTTCCAATATTCAAAGCTGTCTTTGAATAATCAAGAGAAATCTAGCTCCGACGCAGGGAATCTAAATCAAACCCGACACTCAAAGAACAACCAGATTAAGCTGTAAAGATAAATCGGATCTAGAATGATGTTGTAAGATATGTATTGCTCAAATCGGACTAAAACCAATGCTCATAGCTATTGAAGAATCAGATTAATTCACATGGCGCAGATCTAAATAAATCTAGCAACTCCAAACAACCGCATAAGCTGCCTTCTAATAATCAAGAGAAATCTAGCTCCGACGTAGGGAATCTAAATCAAACCCGAAAACTAAAATAACAACCCGATAAACGATTGAACACTGAATAATCAAGAGAAATCTAGCTCCGACGCAGGGAATCTAAACTAATCTTGACGATCCAAAGATAAATCGGTTGAACAGCATAAACGAGAAAGGGCGATGCGTCTCAATTCAAAGCTTATACTAATTCGATAAGTTGACAATCTTACTGGTAAGCCGGAGATCGAGAACTGATGCAGCCCGTTCACCAATGAGTTCGTCGAGATCTACTCTAACCTACTCCTAGGGTTTTGGCGTGAAGCCGGGTTGTATTGATTGTGAGAATAGTATTTTACAATGGACGAGGGTTTATTTATACCCTGGTCATGAAGAGTCCTGATCGGACTTGACTAACTTGCAGATAAAGTAAACTATTCTAAGATAGAATGGGACTCTAAATAAGCCTTCAAAAAGGAAATAGCCCCTGCTCCTACTGCGCTTCCTTTTTAGCCAATGCGCCTTTCTTCATTCGTCATCGGACCCCTTTCCCGCATCGGCTTCCTTCTCTGGCACCATCTGCTTGACCATTCAATGGGCCCACTGCGCAGTACCAGCCGCACCACGTCACTATCTGACTCAGCATATCCGGTGCGAAAATCTGGTGTCAACACATGCCCCCTAATTTTTGGGATAAAATATCTTTTATTCCAAAATTCGTATCTGTCATCATAACTCCTTCACCGATTTTCGTGCCGAAACTTCCCATCCTTGCACTGTGCGGTTCCTCGATTTTTGGGCCACAGCCATTTTCTCCTTATAAAAACCCCCGTCGGCGGCCATGCTGTTCACTCCTCCTTCTTCGCCAAGAGCCCGCACTGCTCATCCTCTTCCTTTTCTCTTCCGAGCGACCATTCGCATTCATTCAAGCCCAAACCAAAATCCGCTCAAATGGCCGAATCATCCTCCATGGGTGCCCTCCAGTCTTCCGCACCCGCTTCCCTCTCCGCATCTGCTCCGGCAGGTTCATCATCTGCTGCACTCTCTACCATGGCGGCGGCGACAACATCAACCGCGGCGGCGACCATGACGTCAACAATGGCGGCGGCAGCGAGCTCTTCGTCCCTTTCTTCAACAATAGCAGCAGCAATGACCTCGACAGCGGCGGCGGCAATAAGCTCCTCAGCAGCAGCGGCCTTGACCTCGACGATGGCGACGGTAACGAGCTCTTCAGTGGCGGCAGCCATGACCTCGACGATGGCGGCGGTAACAAGCTCCTCAGCGGCGGCAGCAGCGAGCTCCTCAGCCCCTTCTTCTTCGGCGCCTGCAGTATCATCAATGGGAGAAGCACGCTGCCCGATCCCAGAGGTATCCGAACTCATCCTCATTTCGCATTCCAAAATTCGGGCCTTTTAAACTGGTTTTTATTTCGTATTTTTCCTTTTAGGCCATCCGTGCTCAAACCCTAATCCCTATGCGCGATATCCAAGGGGCTTATCTTCTTGGTCTGATGGGAGACCTGGACCCTACAGAGTTCATCAATCTGGAAACCCTGCGCATTCCATTCAAGACCTCTGGACTCGATATCGAGGACTGGAAGAATGCATTCCGCTCTTGGCCGACAGTTCTCCCTGGATGGAAGGATTGGTACCTGAGAGTATCGGCCTCCAAGTCTATGGTATGGGAAAACACCGACATTGCCTAGTGCATCGGCCTTAGCATTGGACCCATCACAAAGAATGAGAATCTTCTGATCGCCGCATCGCATTTCTGGTCCGATGCCCTGAATGCCTTTCTCTTCGGTCATGGTCCGATGACCCCGACGCTGCTTGACGTTGTCATGCTCCTTGGCCTCAACGTTGCCAGCAACAAGCGCCCCCTCAGGCTCGATATCAAACTCACCCATCACTTCAAGACCAAGAATTCTGGTGGCTGGACAGGATATATGAATAGCAATCATCGGACCGTACCTGTCACCGATCGTGAGCACGCAGCCTTCTTGAATATGTGGCTGGATAGATTTTTCTTCTGCGGCACTACACTCGGTCCGACGGCAAATTATCAGCACTTAGCCAAGTTGTTGGCGGGTAATAATATCATCAACCTCGGCCAATATCTCTTGGGGTCAGTGTATAACTTGCTCCATCAAGTTGCCTAGCGCCTGAGGACCAGATCGCCTATCACCAATCTCGGCGGGCCATGGTGGTTCATCCAGATGTGGCTGATGCTACATTTGAGCAAGGTCCTCAAAGTAAATATCGGAAACATAAGTTCCCAGAGAGCAGACCTGAATCAGAAGAGGTCACCTTGCGCCGATGCACTTCGTTTGGTGAAGCTGCCATGGGTTTCCCTGCCGATAAGCTGTCGGCCAAAGAATCGTCCAAGTACTTCGCACTCTTCTATAGAGGCATTGCTGACGACAAGGCGCTCTGGTTCTTGTATAACGATGCTGACGAATACGAGCTGCCCTACAAATTCAAGTTCGGCATGATTGTGGAGACAGATTCAGAAGCCCTCGCCATCTTCCGGACTTGTATCAATGCCCAATTCCTCCCAATCGGCCTTAGCTTGAGCAAGCAAGGGCAATCGACCTATGAGTATTATCATCCAAATCTGGCCGCCCGTCAGTTTGGCATCGGCCAACTTCCCCCTCATTTGGTCCTGGCCGATCAAATCTATCCAAGGGGAAAGATTGACACAAGCATTGAATGGGATCGCCTCCTCAATCTCGAGCCCCCCTTGACCAAACAAACTTGGATACTTTTGCAATCAGCCTTGTAGCTCATCGGACTTTCAATACATGGTGGGCCGAATGGCGTCAACATCTATTCTGCATCGCCTGCAAGACTTACATCCGGAAGCTGCACCCCACCTTCAAGGGTAAACCAGAGGTAATATCCGTGAATTTGCTTCTTTCCTTTGCATTATTCCAGCTCACCAAACAATCTTTCTTTTTGTCAGGATGTCGATCGCTCTCCTCCAATGGTGACTCGATCCGGGAAGCAAGTCATCTACAGCAACATCTCGCCAGATCCGTGGATCGGTTGTGACTCTCCCACTATCGGCAAGCTTCTGTTGATCGTCACTGACAGCAGAAAAAGGAAGAAGCCGACATCCTCCAAAACCTCCAAGCACCAGAAAATTGCTTTGGTAAGCCCAAGAATTCATCAAACTCGATTATTTTATCAAAATTAATCCTCTTTTTGCAGACCTAGATCGTCGGACAATCTTCGCATCAGCCAAGCCCGACAATGCTTTCAGGCTCATCGGCTAAGGAGGCTTCAAGATCGGACCCACAGAGATCATCAAGCCCAATCCAAATGCAATCAAGCCCCGTCCAGGCACAATCAAGCCCCGTCCAAGCGCAATCGGTTCATTCGCCTTCATCTGAGAGGACCATAACTGGCTCGCCTCATCAATCAAGCCCGCCACCTCAAGAAGAACAAGCACAATCAGGCCAGGGTCTTCAAGAAGATCGTCCAGTAACTCCTCTACAGATCCGATCACCTGATTCTACAGAAGCAACGGTAATCATCAGCCGATTTTCTTTAATAATCGATAGTCAGCTTGCCCTTATTCTTCCTTTTCTAGCACATTACTCAGCACGTCTTGACGGATCTGGAGATTGCACAAAGAGAGATCCAAGGCGGCAACATCAAAATCTCTCAACCCGGACCTAAGCAGGAATCGGCCTGGAAGCAAGTAAGTATCCTATCTTGGTGCACTCATATCGGCTTCTTTCGATATCGTATCTGACCATTTCCTTGTCCACAGGCTCAAGATACTCCCCAATCCAGCAAGACCACATCAATTAACTTCGATCGGCCGGTAATAGGAGAAGAAGAAATCAATTCCGGGCCAAACTTGCTGTCTGAAGAGATGAAGGCGAAGCTGCTTGACATATCCGCATTCCTTCATCAAAATATCATCGATCTCATCCAGGATGCAGAGCTGATTCGTCAGATCGTCAAGACTCTGCGAGGTCAGCTTCCATCGGACTTGGAGGAGGCATTGATACCGGCGGCCTATATAAAAGGTCATTCCTTCCCAGTGATGCAAGCCAACCGCCAGATCGCGAATCGGACCTCCCAGCAAGACCTGATCAAGGCCAGAGATGAAAAACGAGCTCAAGCTGCAGAATCGACAAAACTGATCGAAGAGTTATTGGCGCTCCCTGCTTCCATCAACTTAGAACTTGAAAATCTGCGAGCCAGGGAACAAGCGCTAGAACAAGAACTCATCCAAGTCCGATCAAGCATCCAGGCTAAGGCAAAAGAACTTGATGACCGCCCAGCTCTGAAGGCGAAGGCCGAAGAAGATTACAAGACTCATATCAAGGCCGCCAAAGAGATCCACAAATCAATCAAATCTGTGGAAGGAGATGCCGACGCTGATGCCAAGATTATCGCCGATGTCGACAAGATCCGTCAAACTTCCCTCGACTTGATAGTTAGCTATCTGCAGCCTTGAACACTGAAACTTGTTCGTCCCGCTTATCAAGTGGTTTGATGCATTGGTAGCCTGCTCCGCCATCGAGCGGCTTGATAATGTAATATACTTTTCTTTTGTTGTATATAGCCCTTAAGGCGATGCATGTCGCATCGGCTTTCATATTCTGTTCTTGAGGCGATGTTTCCATCGGCTTCCAAACCTGACGCGCAGCATCGGCTTTACGAATTTACCCAAATGCTAGGGTAGTACTTCTTCAAATACTTCCCGTTCAACGCCTTCGGAAATGTCTCTCCTTCAAGCGTCTGTAGGATATAAGCATTGCCAGGAACACATCGGACGATTCGACAGGGCCCCTCCCAGTTCGGTGACCACTTGCCGTATTTGGGATCCTTAGAGCCAATCGGCAAAATAACTTTCCACACAAGATCGCCCTCTTTGAATTCTTTTCCCTTAACTTTCTTATCATAATACCTCGCAACTCTAAGCTTGTTAGCCTTGATACTCTCCAGAGCGCGTAGCCGACGAACAGCCAAGTCATCGGACTCACTGTTCATGAGTTCCATGTACTCGCTGGCCTTCAACTTATCCTGAAGTTTGATGCGTCTTGACCCAGTACGAATTTCTCATGGAAGAACGGCTTCA
>CM014276.1:12092056-12108585 GCA_004135705.1 Alloteropsis semialata
ATCAAGACAACTTCAGGACCGAGTACCTCAACTTCCAGGTCGCCGACTTCACCACCGCCTACCACGCCATATTGGGGAGACCAGCGCTCGCCAAGTTCATGGCGATCCCCAACTACACGTATCTGCTGATGAAGATGCCAGCACCAAACGGCGTCCTCTCCATCCGCAGCGATGTCCACATCTCCAAGGGCTGCGACAAAGATGGCCTCCACCTCTGCACCGGCATCGAACGCAGCGTACTGCAGATGGAGGTGGTCCACGAGGCGAGAACCTTCCAAGGAGACCCGGGCTCCATCCCCGAGTCCTCCAAGCGAAGAGCCGCACCGACCACAATGCAGCCGGCTGAAGAAGTGCGCCCTATCTCACTTGGGCTCTCCGACTCCTCCAAAACCGCCCTGATCGGATCAGGGCTTGACCCCAAATAGGAAAGCGCGCTCGTCGCCTTCCTCCGGGACAACGCCGATATATTTGCATGGACTCCATCAGATATGCCGGGTGTTCCGAGGGAGGTGGTCGAGCACTCCTTGAAGGTTGACGCGAATGCCAAGCCACTTCGCCAAGAGCTCCGACGCTTCGCGCAGGACCGCAAGGAGGCCATTAGGGCAGAGATTACAAGGCTGTTAGCTGCCGGGTTTATTAGAGAAGTTTTTTACCCTGACTGGCTCGCTAACCCAGTCCTTGTAAGAAAAAAGAATAATGAATGGAGAATGTGTGTTGACTACACGGATCTCAACAGGCACTGCCCTAAGGACCCCTTCGTCCTACCCCGCATCGACCAAGTCATTGACTCCACCGCCGGATGCGTACTCCTGTGCTTCCATGATTGTTACTCCGGCTACCACCAGATCGCCCTGAAAGAAGAAGACCAGGAGAAGACGTCCTTCATAACTCCGATCGGCGCCTACTGCTACACCAAGATAACGTTTGGCCTCCGCAACGCTGGAGCCACCTACCAGAGGGCCATTAACTTGACCCTAGGCACTCAGATCGGCCGCAACGCCGAGGCCTACATCGACGACATAGTCATCAAGACGAAGATCGAAGCCGAGTTCATCGCCGACCTCTCCGAAACGTTTAACAATCTCCGCAGGTTCAATTGGAGGCTGAACCCGACTAAGTGCGTCTTTGGCGTACCCAAAGGGAAACTACTCGGTTTCATCGTCAGCAACAGAGGCATTCAAGCCAACCCTGAGAAGATAGACACCATCCGGAGGATGAAACTGCCGACTGGGAAGAAAGAGATCCAAAAGCTGACTGGTTGCATGGCGGCCTTGAGCAGATTCATCTCCCGGCTGGGGGATAAGGGCTTGCCGTTCTTCAAGATCCTCAAGAAGACCGACAGGTTCGAATGGAACCAAGAGGCGCAGCAAGCTTTCACCGACCTCAAGAACTACCTCTCCAATCCACCAGTACTCGCCGCTCCGCATAACGACGAAACGCTACTCCTGTACATCGCTGCCACGACCAACGTGGTGAGCACCGTCATCGTCGTGGAAAGGGAGGAAGAAGGAAAGGTGCAACGAGTGCAGCGACCAGTCTACTACGTGAGCAAAGTATTCAGCGAATCCAAGTCTCGCTATCCCCAGGTGCAGAAGCTACTCTACGCACTGCTGATCACGTCAAGAAAACTCCAGCATTACTTCCAAGCGCATCGCATCAAGGTGGTCACGCAATTTCCACTCGGGGAAATCCTCCACAACAGAGACGTTACGGGGCGAATCATCAAGTGGTCCGTCGAGCCCGCCTCCTTCATCATAGACTTCGTCCCGCGGACTGCCATCAGGTCACAGATCCTCGCCGACTTCGTCGCCGAATGGACCGAGAGCCAGGACGCGAAAGAAGACACCAGCGGCGAACACTGGAAGATGTACTGTGACGGCTCCCTGATGATCGACAGAGGAGGGGCCGGGGTACTCTTCATCTCGCCGAAAGGGGAACAACTCCGATACGTCCTCCAAATTCGTTTTCCTGTCACCAACAACGCCACCGAGTACGAAGCAATCCTCCACGGGCTCCGCATCGCCACATCACTAGGCATAAAGAGGCTCCTGGTCTATGGCGACTCTGCTGTTGTTATAAACCAGGTGAACAAAGAGTGGGATCGCCACAGCGAGCGGATGAACGCCTATTGCGAGGCAGTGCACAAGCAGGAGGGGAAATTCTATGGAGTTGAGTACCATCACGTCCCACGGGAAAACAACCTCGCCGCTGATGCACTCGCCAAGCTAGGATCCACCCGCGCAGAAGTTCCAGGGGGAGTGTTCGTGCAAGGCCTCCTCAAACCCTCGGTTAAAGAGTTGGGCGACGAGCCAGAGCCTACCCCGGAACTCTGCGAGGTGCTGGCCATTAACGCCGAAGAAGAAGACTGGATGGCCGAGTTCATAGATTTCCTCGCCTATAACTAGGTGCCAAAGGACCCCACGGAGTGAAAGATCCTGGAACACCGAAGCAAAAACTACGTGGTGGTCGGTGGCGCCTTGTACAGACGAGCCGCCACAAATCAAGTGTTCATCAAATGCGTCACAAGGGAAGTCGGCCTCTAGATCCTTGACGACATCCACTTGGGAGTTTGTGGAAGCCACGCCGCCGCAGGAACACTAGTTGGGAAAGCATACCGAGCCGGGTTCTTCTGGCCCACCGCCGTGTCCGACGCCAAAGCACTCGTCCGCCGGTGCCAGGGGTGCCAATTCTTCGCCAAGCAGAAACATCTCCCGGCCCAAGCTCTACGCACCATTCCGCCCTCATGGCCATTCGCCTGTTGGTGGTTGGACATGGTGGGACCTTTCAGAGCAGCCCCGGGAGGTTACACTCACATTCTCGTCGCCATTGATAAATTCTCCAAATGGATAGAGTACAAGGCCATCGTCGGAACTCCAACGTCAAAGCAAGCCGCCGCCTTCATCGAAGAAATCACACACCGGTTCGGAGTCCCTAACAGGATCATCACCAACTTGGGGACACAGTTCACCGTGTCCGCCTTCTGGGACTTTTGCGAAAGCAGGTGCATCGACGTGTACTACGGTTCCGTCGCTCATCCCAGGTGTAACGGACAGGTGGAACGAGCCAACGCCATGATACTCCAAGGACTAAAAGCAAGAGTCTTCGACCCATTGAAGAAATTCGCCGGACGGTGGCATCAAGAGCTACCACAAGTCATCTGGGGACTCAGGACTCAGCCGAGTCGTGCAACAGAATACAGGGCTCTACTCAAACTTGAGAGCCTCGCCAACTTTCTCGGCGATTGGGCGAGTTTCAGCCATCGCCGCATCAACCTGCTCCGTCGTGGCGTCCGCCGCCACCCCATCGCCAACCGGCGCAAGGTCAATCCGCGGGTATAGTGTCTGAACACGCGCCAAGGCGTCGTTCGCACACACAATGGCCGATTCCTTGATCAGCTCGGCAATGCGGATTGGCGCGGCTTGAAGACGCGGGACTAAGGCAGTCGGCTCACCCTCCTCCGGGGCCATGGAGTCCAGCAGGTCCCTCGCCGCCTCGTTGACCTCCGTCAGGGCCAGATGCGCCGATGACAGATCTTGCTCCAAGCCTGTTATGATTTGAGAGTTATTCTGAATTGTATACATGGCTTGGAGCATCGTCATGTCCGCACCTTTCCGGAAGTCCTGCTCTTGCTTCAGCTTGCCCGCCATCACCTCCTCTGACTGCTGCAGAGTTGCGTTCGCGAATCGCAGCTCCTTCAGCTCGTTGATGTGACGATCCCTCTCCATCTCCTTCTCTGGAAAGGCAAGGAAGCACTCGGTCAGGATGAAGACAACACGGTAAACTCCCACAGTTCAGCAACTACTCGGGAACTACAAGGAGAGGGCCTTATGATGAAGACTGTGCCGATGCTCCACGATAGAGTCGTTCAAGCTCTTCTTGGCAGCGTCACGCTGACGCTTGACCCGTTTGAGCTCTGCTTCCGCCTTCGCCGCACGCCGGAGCGCCGACTCCGCGTCCTGGGTCTGCACAAGGCGCGACTGCCGGAGCGTAGCCAATTTCTACAACCGTCCGAAAAGGTGAAGAACTCAGAAAACCAATAAAGAAAAAGAAAAGATCAACAAGACAGGGGAGGAATCTAACCGCTGCAAGGCGCTGGGCGTGGTCGACAGCAATCTGAAGCTCGGCGATCACCGAGCCCTCCTTCTCCGCCATGGCGTCAACCCTGGGGACAGTGATGGTCCCCGAGGTGTCCGACTGCTTCAGTAGATCCTCCCCCTGGGCTTCTCCTCGAGCAATGTCGCCCGCGCCTACGAGTGAAGATTGGATCACCGTGTCCACGCCAGGATCCCCAGTGCCACTCGGAGTAATCGCCGTACCACCTCCACCGCCCTGAACGTCGTCGGCTGCCGGCACCTCCACTACCACCTCCGGGTCAGGCCTGACTCGGACCTCCGCCGTCTGCGCCGCTCCCGACCCATCGGTCGAGTTCGTCACATCGGGCGTAGCACCCGAGGATGACGGGCCCGCAGGTGCGGCCGGGGGAGCACTCGGGCCTTGCGGGGCATCAGTTGAAGGAGCCCTCCCGCTGGCCGCCTCACCGTCCAGATCGGAGGCATTGCTGGAAAAAGCACTCGAAAGTTAAAACAATAACTCGGAGATAAATGATAACAAGAAGAAACGCGAAGACCGACAACTCACCGAGTACTCTTCACCACCGCGACTCAGGGCCGGAAGACAGGGAGCTTAGGACGCCGCTGCGCCGAAGCCGCCATGAGGATTGGCCTGGTCCCCAAATCGGAGACTGGCCTTGCATCCGCCGTGGCCTGCACAAGCGTCTCCGCCACCCTGCGCCGCCTCTCCACCACTGAGGCGTCCATGGCCTGGGCGTGCTCCTGCTCCTGGAACACGTCGTCGGGCACCGCCTCGTCCCTCTCCTCTTCCTCCATGACGGCCGGGGAAGGATGTCCCGGCTCGTCAACATCGGCGTCCGAACCCGCAGTCGGCCGCTGAGCCGGCTGCGCGTCCGAGTTCTTCGCCGTCACCTTCTTCGTGCGCCTCCGCTTGGAAGGCGGCGGCAGCGTACCCGCCACTGCATCCCGGACGGAGGGCGCTTCATCCGACAACGTTGCCGAGTCGTCGGCCGCCCCATCGTCACCGGCCACCGCCCGCTTGGAAACGTCGCCCCCGCGATTATTTCGTTTCGCCACAGCCGCCCGGCGCTTCCGCGGACGGTCCTCCACCACCTCTTCATCCGAAGGACTGAGAGAGCCCTCCGTGTCACTGGGTGCCCATATACAGGGAGCAGGCGGATCAACCGCCTCCTCTGCCCGAGTGCCGCCCTGAGCAGCCGGAGGCGCGTCCTCCAGAATCACCTTCCTCGGGAAGTCTTCTGGGAGTGGGGCAGCAGAGAAATATTCGAAGACTCGATCCTGCGCAAGAGAAGACGCAAAATCAGACGGCCAACGGATGAAACCAGAAATTACGTCAAGAAAGAACATTTAAAAAGCACTCGGAATGGCAACTTACCGGCGGTGGTGGCCTCTTCAGTGAAAAAGGGCGCGGCTGGCCCTTCTCCGACACGTGGCCGATGAAGAACCCGCCCACGCGCGCCTTCATCTCCTCCTTACTCACGGTGCGGTTGGCACCTCAAGTGGGATCATCCCGGCCTGAGTACTCGAAGCCCGGGTGCTTCCGCTCCTGGATCGGCTGAACCAGCCGCCTGCTAAAGTTGCAGGCGACGCCGACTGCCGTCAAGCCTTGATCCCTCAGCTCCTTGATCAACACAAGGAGCTCGTCCACCTCATCCATCTCGGAGGCATCAGGAAGATCATTCCAGCAATACCTAACCTTCGGCCGCTCTCCGGTGTGGCAGGGGATCGCCGGCTCGTGGTTCCCGACATAGAACCACTCGGCTTTCCATCCTTTGTTGAAGGTGTTGAGGGCAATGTCGAAGTACTCGTCTTTCTGCCCTTGACGCAGCGTAAATCCAGCGCCTCCAACCACCACCATCTTCTTCTCACTCGGCTGGGGCTTCAGCCAGTACAGATATCTCCACAAGTTGAAATGGGGAGAGATCCCCAGATACGCCTCGCAGAGATGAATGAAGACTGAGATCGCCATGATGGAGTTGGGATTGAGGTTGATGGCCTCGATCCCGTAGTAATGCAGCAGCCCTCGGAAGAACGCCCCCGTAGGCAAGCCGAGTCCCGCCTCGAAGAAAGGCTTGAAAAGGACCAGCTCGCCGGAGTTCTCCGACGGGAACACCTCTCCAGCGCTCGGCCGCCACTCTGCCACGGCCTGAGATGGGAGGATGCTCCGCTCCACCATTTCCTCCAGCATCACTGTGGACACCTTCCCCCGCACCCACGCGAGGACAGGGGAAGGGATCTTGTCAGACTTGGGGACGCCAGTGAGCTTCTTCCTCCCCGCCATGGATCTAACCGCAGGGGTCTTCGATCGCATCAGCGAGGCTACGCTCCCCGTGGTGGTTAAGATTGCACGACGGATTGACGAGCAATGGGAGCTTTGGTGGCGACGGGATGAAAAGCGAAGAACAGGGAGGACGGATCTGGGAATGGGAAGATTTCCCTCCGGGTCTAACCCTCACCCTTTATAGCGTGCCTTGATGCTCGAAATTACCGCGAGATAACGCGATTAGCGGGGGCGGGCGAAACGGTAAAAAGAGCCGTTGGGCGCTTCGCCTTCCGTTACGCGCCGGGCGTCAACGGTAAAAAACGACTCCAAAGCACTCGAGCAAAACAAAGAAGTCGGCGTGCCGCTAAGGCTCGAACAGCTCCCAAGCTCGGGGGCTGGCGCCATAACAAAGCCAGTGTGCCTCTCGGGCTCGATTGGCCCCGAACTACTCGGGAGCCAACACTGCAAACCCAGTGGTGTGCCGCTAAGGCTCGAACAGCTCCCACGCTTGGGGGCTGACGCCGCATTGAAGACAGTGTGCCTTTCGGGCTCGATTGGCCTCGAACCACTCGGGAGCCAACACTGCAAACCCAGTGGTGTGCCGCTAAGGCTCGAACAGCTCCCACACTCGGGGGCTGACGCCGCATTGAAGACAGTGTGCCTCTCGGGCTCGATTGGCCTCGAACCAATCGGGAGCCGACACTGCAGATCAAGTGGCGTGCCGCTAAGGCTCGAACAACGCTCCTACTCGGGGGCTGGCGCCACGGTTAAGTCAGTGCGCCTCTCGGGCTCGATTGGCTCCGAACCACTCGGAAGCCAACACTGCACAACTGAAGGCGTACCGCTAAGGTTCGACCGGCACTCGGACTCGGGGGCTGGCGCCACATCAAAAGCAGCGCGCCATGCGGGCTCGATCAGCCCCGAAACGCTCGGGAACTGACGCTGCGAACAAATTGCGACAGACAAAAAATGCAATCCTTTTGCAGGAAATACAGTTACAACGGAGCCGGACTTGCGCCGGTTATAAACATCAAACACATCAACCGCCAAGATGACGGCCTGGGGCACTCGTCCCTGCGCCTAGTGCTACATCCGGAGCAAGCTTGGTTCACATGAGCTCCTCGCAAGCTCTCTTGTAGCACCACTGCAGCCGTTTACGGGACAGCACCAATAGAGGGTTGATAGCGAATGCCTTCGGATATCCCTTTCTCTACAAGGCATTTCACCCCACATGGCCCTCATCACATGGGAATGCGGGGGTGAACGGGACAGCACTCAGACGCTGATCAACGCCTCAGATCCTTCGCAAGCACTCTTCTAGCACCAAACCATGCTGACTCCATGAACTCTCCCCGGTGGATGAACCCAACAATGAGCCTCCGGCATGCCGACAGCAAGGATCCTATATCTATTCGCTCTTGGGTAGCAGCTCAGGCTCCCCGGCGGGTATTTATAGCCCCTGGTCATCGGAGGACGAGAGATTTCCTCCACAACGACGAGCGCGGACTCCGCACCACGCGTCTCCCCTTTAGACCGAAGATGCACGGGTCACCCTTATCGCCTTTGGCTCCACTCGACCACGGGAGCGTCCTGTGCAATCACAGAAATACTATTCCTGACGCCGCATCTCAGATACGACACCGCTTTGCCTGCCTCGCCTTTGGCATACCCGACAGAGAAGGAATCCTCCGGGACTCGAACCTTTCGCCAAGATAAGTATCAATCGATTAACTTCGTCAATTTCGCGAGCTTTAAAACAAGTTGCTAAAGTACTCGGGGAGCACACGCCTTGATCCGTGAAACCTCGGCTCTTCCGTACGCCTACACTCCTACGCGTGCACGCGGCCCAGCTCCCTGCGCTACGGACTATGGCTATCGGGGATCAGGTGCATAAACGTAACAGGCCAACTCCTCGGAGAAATCAAAAGACTTAAAAGTAGGAAACGGAGTTCGTTAACATTACATATCGCCGAATGCTTTCTCCTCTCGAATTTTTACTTTGTTGCAGGGTATGGGAGACTACTCGGCGAGCTCAGCCCTCACGCTCGGGGGCTGGCGCCGGGACGACTACTCGGTGAGCTCAGCGCCGGGACGACTACTCGGCGTGCTCCCCTCACGCTCGGGGGCTGGCGCCGGGACGACTACTCGGCGAGCTCAGCCCTCACGCTCGGGGGCTGGCGCCGGGACGACTACTCGGCGAGCTCAGCCCTCACGCTCGGGGGCTGGCGCCGGGACGACTACTCGGCGTGCCTCGAACAGCTTGACCCGGCCCTCACGCTTGGGGGCTGGGCGCCGAAATTAACGTCGGATGATCTAGCCAGATGCTCCTTGACTAACCCTTGGACCGATTCCTACAGAATCGCTTCAAGGCTCGGGGGCTACGGCCAACGGACGCACCTCGCGGCGCATCCGTTGATTGTCTGACGACCTCAGAAGAAGGCTACTAACCCTTGGACCGATTCCTTCGGAATCGCTTCAAGGCTCGGGGGCTACGGCCAACGGACGCACCTCGCAGCGCATCCGTTGCAGACGGCTCTTTTCTCTCTAGTATTACGCGGTTTCGCTTCCAACTGCAGCAGGCTCGACGCTCATCAGACAGCACGACCTTGCCGACTTGTCTCTCAACCACGTACTACTCGGGGGCTTGTCGGGGGTAGACCCCCAGGGGTATCCAGAAGGCGGATTGGCCCAACCAGCAAGGGGCGGCCCAGTCTGAGTGCAACTGGATCGGTTTGTCAGACTAGGTGGCCCCACCAGTCGGACGAGCCGGATGGGCGCGACGGCGCGCGCGGCAAGGAAGAAGACGGCGTATCCCGCAAGAAGCTCGGAGATCAAGATAAACTAGCCGGAATTATAGGAAAAGATATCTGTAATCGTTATAGGATCGCATCCTTGTATTTCGGGTAGGTTACGATCTCTAGCCGACTTGTAACTCAAGGCAGCCGGACTATATAAGGCGCCTTGAGACCCCCCTCCAGAACACATTACGAGTAACCATTAAACCTAGGACAGAACTCAACTACGGAGATCCTTCAGGAACTTCATACACAGCAATACAATCACCCCCAACACAGGACGTAGGGTATTACGTCATCTCGACGGCCCGAACCTGTTCAATCCTTGCGTCTTGTGTTACCATCGACTTCTGATCCTCGATCTGTCCCTCAACAAATCAACCACGTAGGCTACCCTGTGTGGACTGCCGGGTCCAAACATCCGACAGTTGGCACGCCAGGTAGGGGTTGATCGACGAGATCAATCTGCAAGCTCGATGGCATCCACTTCCGCCGTCATCACGCCGGCATCCGTGAAGATTTCCATCGCTAAGGGGGCTATGTTCTTCTTCGGATCCATGGTCTTCACCGCCGGACCCGAGGGAGAGCTCTCCTTCACCCGTGACGCCACCCCGGAGGAGACAGCGCCACGACTTGACGCTACGCCAGACGGGATCATCACCATCACCGCTCCGTCGCCAACCATCGCCAACAACTCGGCGACCGCGACGGCCAGCATCGTCCTCCCGCCATCCGAGGGGAACACGTTTCCTCCTGCATCGCCGACTGCTTCATCCACTCCGCCTCCGCCACGCAGGGTGCAGCAGACGCCCGAGGAGCGAAGGCGCCGATGGGCTGCATGCCAGCGCCAGCTCGAGGCGGACATGGACCACGCCATCGCCTGCATCGCCGACTGCTCCCATGCGGTTGGATAACCCATCCATGCTGCTGCGCCAGTCCCTTGCCGAAAAGGAGCGTCGGGCGTCGAACGGAGGAGGGCCGCCACTTGAGCTAGACGACTGATGATAGCGCGGGTCTTGGGGATTCCATTGTGCGTGTGGCGCTTCATGCCATCCCGAACCTCCTGCCATGTATGGTGGAGGCGGCTGTGGCTGCTCCCAGTTCGATCCTTCTGGTATGTACGGCGGAGTTGGAGGCTCCCATGCTGATTGTGCGTGCGGCACTCCGGCTTCTCCTCGACGGGACATGCTTCTTGTCACCCTCCCAGTCACGCTTTGCCTGCCTTCCTGTTGCAACTCCAACAAAAGTGTTTTGCATCTGTACAACCAGTATTCCGGTGCTGGCAACGAAATTCTGGTTGTGCTATTATGATAAACCATAACAAGCTTTTGGTCTATAGCATGAGTAACAAGGTGACTCTGAACAAAATGAGACTCGTCCAGAGTTGGGCGAGGCTGCGGAAGGAACTTGACTCGATAATTGTCTAAAAGGCCCATTGACTCAAAAATGCGAGTAACCAAAGAAGTGCATTCAATGGGACCTTGTCTTTTAAAAACACCCATCCATTGATCAATCATGAAAACAACAGGTGAGACTTTTATCTTCTTAACCATTGCATATAACAATTTTAATTCATCAATGCGCACGGTTCAAAGATCATTTCGAGGAAATAGAGTCATGGCAAGCCAGTGGTGCATGAAACGAAGAGTGGGATTATGAATGTGACTAGTTCTAGGGGGAGTGCCATCTGTGATACCCGAGATATCCCTCCAAAAGGGTTCTCTCACAAAATGCCTCAAAACTTTATCAACTTCCAAACTGCAACGCTTGCTAAAACCCAGATGGATACTAAGTTGTCTCCAAGAAATGAAATACTCTTCCCTTAAAAAGCGAAAAGTAATCCCTTCCTCACCCTTTCTTAGAGTAGCAAGAAATTGGATTGTTAACAAACGACACCCATCCTCGTTAATGCGAGCAAAATCCGACCATCCCACTGCACCCCACACGGTTTCAAAATCAGTAGCCATACCTGATTTCTCCATGAGTTCGCTTGTGAACACACGCGTGTGATCAAAAGCGCGACCCAGAAGAATTTGATATGCTTCCATTTCGTAGCCTTCTTCGATGTCAAGTTGATCGTCGGAGATGAACGCTGGGTGAGGATCATCGTTTTGGTTGCTGCTGGAGCTGTCCCCGTTGCCATCTCCATTGCCACCGCTGCCACTGCCTCCTGTGGCGCCAGCACCGGTGTAGTAGTACTGATCTTCGGAGATCTCCATGGAGTGTTGGATGTCCATCATCTCTTCGGAGCCACCAGCTGATTCCATGATCTCCGTGCTAGAGGGGATCACCTCAGTGCTCCCTGAGTGTCGGCTTCTTCTTGAACTTGACCCCTTCAATTTCTTTGCCTTCTTCACGACTCCTCTGACGATGTTCATGATTTCTGCACAGAGAACAACAAGCAACGACACTTGGAAGACAAAAGGATTAGCGTTAGCAAGTTAGTTGTCCAAGAGTTAGTCGTTCTTGCGGGACGTGAACGCCTCCACAAAAGTCGTTCTTGTGGGTTATGAAACACCACAAATAAGCGTTCTTGTGGGATTTTGGATACCTCCACAACACGTTCAAGAGTTAAGCATGAAAATAACAGCACCGTTATGCAGAAATGAAGTCCATTGGGTTTTTACCCTTTTTTTTACTTAGGAGCTAAGTACTTAAGAATCTAACAGAGGGAGAGGAGAAACTTCGAGGGCGAAACGCAGCTCGAGTTGGGGTGAAGTGAGTAAGCTTCTGGCCAAGGCCTGTCGGATGTTTGGACCCGGCAGTCCACACAGGGTAGCCTACGTGGTTGATTTGTTGAGGGACAGATCGAGGATCAGAAGTCGATGGTAACACAAGACGCAAGGATTGAACAGGTTCGGGCCGTCGAGATGACGTAACACCCTACGTCCTGTGTTGGCGGCGATTGTATTGCTGTGTATGAAGTTCCTTGAAGGATCTCCGTAGTTGGGTTCTGTCCTAGGGTTGTATGATCGTGGGTTGTAGCGTATGGTTTTTCGTGTTCTGGAGGGGGGTCTCAAGGCGCCTTATATAGTCCGGCTGCCTTGAGTTACAAGTCGTCCAGAGATCGTAACCTACCCGATTTACAAGGATTCGATCCTATAACGATTACAGATATCTTTCCCTATAATTCCGGCTAGTTTATCCTGATCTCCGAGCTTCTTGCGGGATATGCCGTGTTCTTTCCTTGCCGCGCGCGTCGTCGCGCCCATCCAGTTCGCCCGACTGGTGGGCCTCCCGACTGGTGGGCCACTCAGTCCGACAAACCGATCCAGTTGTACTCGGATTGGGCCGTCCCTTGCTGGTTGGGCCAATCCGCCTTCTGGGTACCCCTGGGGGTCTACCCCCGACAAGCCCCCGAGTAGTACGTGGTTGAGAGACAAGTCGGCGAGGTCGTGCTGTCTGATGAGCGTCGAGCCTGCTGCAGTTGGAAGCGAAACCGCGTGATACTGGAGAGAAAAAAGCCTTTTCCCCAACGGATGCGCCGCGAGGTGCGTCCGTTGGACGTAGCCCCCGAGCCTTGAAGCGATTCCGTAGGAATCGGTCCAAGGGTTAGTAGCCTTGTTCTGAGACAATCAACGGATGCGCCGCGAGGTGCGTCCGTTGGCCGTAGCCCCCGAGCCTTGAAGCGATTCCGAAGGAATCGGTCCAAGGGTTAGTCAAGAAGCATCTGGCTAAATCATCCGGCATTAATTTCGGCGTCCACCCCCCGAGCGTGAGGGCCAGCGGAGTCCTGCGAGACACGCCGAGTAGTCGTCCCGGCGCCAGCCCCCGAGCGTGAGGGCTGAGCACGCCGAGTGTCGTCCCGGCGCCAGCCCCCGAGCGTGAGGGCTGAGCACGCCGAGTTGTCGTCCCGGCGCCAGCCCCCGAGCGTGAGGGCTGAGCACGCCGAGTGTCGTCCCGGCGCCAGCCCCCGAGCGTGAGGGCTGAGCACGCCGAGTGTCGTCCCGGCGCCAGCCCCCGAGCGTGAGGGCTGAGCACGCCGAGTGGTCGTCCCGGCGCCAGCCCCCGAGCGTGAGGGCTGAGCACGCCGAGTGGTCTTCCCGGCGCCAGCCCCCGAGCGTGAGGGCTGAGCACGCCGAGTGGTCGTCCCGGCGCCAGCCCCCGAGCGTGAGGGCTGAGCACGCCGAGTGGTCGTCAGTACCCTGCAACAAAGTAAAGAATTCGAGGAGAAAGCGTTTCGGCGATACAATCATTAGTGAACTCTGCTTCCTGCTTTTAAGTCTTTTAATTTCCTTGGGTAGTTAGCCTGTTACGTTTATGCACCTGGTCCCCGATAGCCGTAGTCCATAGCGCAGGGAGCTGGGCCGCGTGCACGCGTAGGAGCATAGGCGTACGAAAGAGCCGAGGTTTCACGGATTAAGGCGCGTGCTCCCCGAGTACTTTAGCGACTTGTTTTAAAGCCAGCAGAATCAGTAATAATAATAAATTGATACTTATCTTGGCGAAAGGTCCGAGTCCTGGAGGATTCCCTCTTCGTCGGGTACGCCAAGGAGAGGCAGGCAAGGCGACGTCAAGAATAGTGCTCCCGTGATTGCACAGGGCGATCCCGTGGTCAAATGAAGCCAAAGGAGATAAGGGCAACCTGATCGCTTCAGGCCGGAGTAGAGACGCGTGGCATGAAGCCTACGCTCGTCATCGTGGAGTAAGTCTTCAGTCCTCCGGTCGTCCAAGGGCTATAAATACCCGTCGGGGAGCCTGAGCTGCTACCCAAGGGCAGATAGATATAGGATCCTTGTAGTCAATATGCCGGAGGCTCATTGTTGGGTCCATCCACCGGGGAAAGCTCATGGAGTCGCCATGGAATGGTGCTAGGAGAGTGCTTGCGAAGGATCTGAGGCGTTGATCGGTATGTGAGTGCTGCCCTGTTCACCCCTGCATTCCCATGTGACGAGGGCCATGCGGGGTGAAATGCTTTGTAGAGCCAGGGATAGCCGAAGGCATCCGCCATCAACCCTCCACCGGTGCTGTCCCGTCGACGGCTGCAGTGGTGCTACAAGAGAGCTTGCGAGAAGCTGCTGCGAACCAAGCTTACTCCGGATGTAGCACTAGGCGCAGGGACGAGTGCCCCAGGCCGTCATCTTGGCGGTTATTGTGTTTGTTGTTTGTAACCGGCGCAAGTCCGGCTCCGTTGTAACTGTATCTCCTGCAAAAAGAATTGCATTGTTTGATCGTGGCGCCAGCCCCCGAGCGTGAGAACTGTTCGAGCCTTTGCGGCACACCACTAGGTTTGCAGTGTTGGCTCCCGAGTGGTTCGGGGCCAATCGAGCCCGAGAGGCACACTGACTTGATCGTGGCGCCAGCCCCCGAGCGTGGGAGCTGTTCGAGCCTTAGCGGCACGCCAACTTGGGTTTGCAGTGTTGGCTCCCGAGTGGTTCGGGGCCAATCGAGCCCGAGAGGCACACTGGCTTGATCGTGGCGCCAGCCCCCGAGCGTGGGAGCTGTTCGAGCCTTAGCGGCACGCCAACTTTGCAGTGTTGGCTCCCGAGTGGTTCGGGGCCAATCGAGCCCGAGAGGCACACTGGCTTGATCGATGGCGCCAGCCCCCGAGCGTGGGAGCTGTCCGAGCCTTGGCGGCACGCCAACTTGGTTTGCAGTGTTGGCGCCCGAGTGGTTCGGGGCCAATCGAGCCCGAGAGGCACACTGGCTTGATCATGGCGCCAGCCCCCGAGCGTGGGAGCTGTCCGAGCCTTGGCGGCACGCCAATCTCTTCGTCTTGATTAACTGCCGTGGAGTTACTTGTTACCGTTGACGCCCGGCGTGTAACGGAAGGTGAAGCGCCCAACGGCTCTTTGTACCGTTTCGCCCGCCCCCGCTAATCGCGTTATCTCGCGGTAATTTCGGGCATCAAGGCGTGCTATAAAAGGTGAGGATTAAACCCGGAGGGAAATCTCCCCATTTCCAGATCCGTTCTTCCCCGTTCTTCGCTCTTCACCCCGCCGCCACCAAAGCTCCTCGCGCTCGCAAGCCCTTTGCGCGATCTCAGCCACCACGGGGAGCGCGGCCTCGCTGATGCGTTCCAAGACCCCTGCCGTAAGATCCATGGCGGGAAGGAAGAAGTTTGCTGCCGGCGCTGTCCCGAAGACCGACAAGATCCCTTCCCCTGTCCTTGCGTGGTCGCGGGGGAAGGTGACCACGGAGGCGTTGGAGGAAATGGTGGAGCGGAATGTCCTCCCGCCTCAGGCCGTGGCGGAGTGGCGGCCGAGCGCGGGGGAAGTGTTCCCGTCGGAGAACTCCGGCGAACTGGTGCTCTTCAAGCCCTTCTTCGAGGCGGGGCTTGGTCTGCCCACGGGAGCCTTCTTCCGTGGGCTGCTTCACTACTACGGGATTGAGGCGATCAACCTCAACCCCAACTCGATCATGGCCATCTCCATCTTCATCCATCTCTGTGAGGCATACTTAGGTATTTCCCCTCACTTCAATTTGTGGAGATACTTGTACTGGCTGAAGCCCCAGCCAAGTGAAGAGAAGATGGTGGTAGTCGGAGGAGCCGGCTTCATGCTGCGTCAAGGGCGGAAGGACGACTACTTCGACATCGCCCTCAACACTTCGAACAAGGGGTGGAAGGCCGAGTGGTTCTACGTCGGGAACCACGCGCCGGCGATCCCGTGCCACACCGGCGAGCGGCCCAAGGTCCAAGACTGCTGGAACGAGCTGCCCGACGCCTCGGATATGGACCAAGTCGACGAGCTCCTTGAGCTGATCAAGGGGTTGAAGCTTCAAGGCCTGACAGCAGTCGGCATCGCCTGCAACTTCTGCAGGCGGCTGGTCCAACCCATCCAGGAGCGGAAGCACCCGGGCTTCGAGTACTCGGGGCGAGATGACCCCACTCGGACTGCTAACCGCTCCGTGGGGAAGGAGGAGATGAAGGAGCGCGTCGGCGGATTCTTCCTTGGCCGTGTCGGAGAAGGGCCAGCCGCGCCCTTTTTCTTTGAAGAGGCCTCCACCACCGGTGAGTTTCTTTCCGAGTCCTTTTGAGTGTTTCTCTTGACTTGATTTCTGTTTTCGTCCGTTGGCCGTTCTGATTTTGCGCTTCTTCTTGCGCAGGATCGGGCCTTCGAGTTCTTTTCTGCTGCTCCGCTTCCGGAAGACTTCCCGAGGAAGGTGATCCTCGAGGACACGCCTCCGGCCGCTCAGGGAAGCACTCGGCCAGAGAGGCCGGTTCCACTCGCTGCGCCCCGCATATGGGCGCCGAGTGACACGGAGGGCTCCCTGAGCCCTTCTGATGAAGAGGTGGTGGAGGACCGTCCGCGGAAGCGCCGGGCGGCTGTAGCGAAGAGGAACAGCCGTGGGGGCGGCGCTCCCAAGCGGGCGGTGAAGGTTGACGACGGGGCGGCCGACGACTCGGCCACCCTGTCAGACGAAGCGCCCTCCGTCCGG
>CM014276.1:12123246-12472993 GCA_004135705.1 Alloteropsis semialata
AGCTTCTTGCGGGATATGCCGTGTTCTTTCCTTGCCGCGCGCGTCGTCGCGCCCATCCAGTTCGCCCGACTGGTGGGCCTCCCGACTGGTGGGCCACTCAGTCCGACAAACCGATCCAGTTGTACTCGGATTGGGCCGTCCCTTGCTGGTTGGGCCAATCCGCCTTCTGGGTACCCCTGGGGGTCTACCCCCGACAAGGCCTTTTATAGCCGGAGCTCACCACCGATCGGCCGACCAGGTGGGGTCGGCCGACCCTCCCGCAATGGAAAATTAGCCAGCACTTGATCACTTACGCGTTGGATACCTGGTGGCTACAGAACCGGTTGAAAACTTTGCAAAAGAGGGCGTGGTGCGTCGGGCGACATGACCTGGTCGGCCGACCGGCTTTGGAGATGATTGAATGCCCCCTTTGAATGTTGTGATCCGTGACTATGGTAGTGCATCATGGCAATTGAGTGCTCAGCAATGGCCAAAAATTTGAGTCGGCCGACATGGCCTGGTCGGCCGACCAAGCTTTAGCTAGGTTCAGGCTTAGCCTTTGTAGGATGGCACAAGGTTCAATGGTGTGATGAGATCTGAGTGCGTAGGCAGACATGGCCAGGTATCCAAGGAGGATTTAAGTAAATGGCTCCAAAATTTTAAATTTCAAATGCAAAACAAATTTTGCAAAAAATTAAACATGCTCGAGAAATAAATATGCATTGTGAAACAAACATGGGATACATACCGATGTACCTACCGGTGAGGACTCGATGTTTTTCATCCATCGAGTACAGAAGTCTCCAAATCTTGATATAGCTTGATGATCTGGCTTCCGTATTTGGAGATAATGCAGATGCTTTGCGACGCCACTCTGGTTCTGTTGTCTTCATACAAGGTGTTTCTGATGTTATTGCCTTCAGAGCCTTAACACTTTGTGTGAATTCCTTGGGTAGGGGCAGGAGTGGCTCACTGTTGGTGACTGGTGTTTTCTGTGGCTTCCATCCATAAATCACCTTGATTTCGGGTCCGTTATGCTTTTCGTTTAGTTCTTTCTTGTTTCCTGCATGGTTAGCCAAAATCTCCCGACTGGTCTCTTGTACCACTGCAGCTAACTCGGCTGACTGGGTTTCTAGAATTTTGCTTAAGCGCAACTGGTTTTTAACAGCAACTGACAAGGCATGGAATCTAGAACTTAAATCATTCACCTTTCTCTTGGCAGGTATAGTGTATACGCTTCCTCCTTGCTGGGATGGGCCCCAGTTATGAGCTAGAAATAAATCCCTGCACTGCTGCCAAGACTCCATCTTTGCCTGGTGGTTGTAGTACCGCTGCAATGCTCTACCTGTTAATGAGAATGGGAATAACCATTGCTTTGCCCTTCCTGCTAGTTGACTACATATTACTGAGAAATGTTGGAGATGTTCTGCTGCATCTGTTATGGCCTTTCCGTTAAAGGGCTTGGCTTGCACCATGGTGATGTACGTTGAATCGATCATGAGAGTTTCAGTTGCCATCTTGGTGCAAAGGTACTTCGATTTCAATCGACAGAAATAGTAGAATCACTTTGAGTTCTTCGGCGAACCGATGATGTACCTTCTGTTCCATACAGAGAGAAACAAGACAAGGGTAAACCTGTCTAGAGATGGTAATTAATTGTGACATAAGTTAATACAGAGGTTAACATATTATTTGACCAATGCTTTCCCTAGCAACGGCGCCAGAAATGCTTGTTGGCATTTCTTAGCATCACCACTACTAGAGTGATGGTACTAGAGATGCCTTAATATAATTCTTAGCGTTATACAAGTTCTGCAAGCGCACAGAAGTACATTGTAGCATTTCACCCAGGAGTATTCTAGAGTATCGTATTTATTTCCTCAGGGAAAGCGTATGGCAAAGTAATATATTCTCCAATGTATTCACTATATCATAATTAATATACCAGGACCAGGCCAGGTGATAATAGGATATGAAAGATTGAGAATGTTGACACACAGAAGATTTCATTGCTCATTATAAAAGTCTACTTAGTATGAAGATCCTACGAGAGAGCTAGGGATTCTATATACTTCTTACAAATGGGTTACATTCATTACAAGTGTATCCTATACAAGCTTAGCAGGCGATACATGTTAGAGGACAAATCGAGGAGTCGTGAGATCCCCTCATCCAAGGGTACTGTCACGATGTTTATCACTAAGGCCTGCAAACGCCCAAACCCGAATGGCGAGGATTACAAAGGACGGACATGGCTGTCACCACCTGCCGCCTACCTCTGAATACGTGGAGTAGGGTATCCCCCACGGTATTCCATAACCCAAACACCATGTTTGCAATATGAAATACATCTTTACCAATTGTACGGAAAGGTAAAGAACAATCATAGAGATTCATTGGGCCATTGCCATAACATGCACCATCCAAACTAAGGTGTAAGACATACAACTCATATGATGAACACACAAGACTATAAGTCAAATAACATAAGCAAGAGAGTAATTCCATTTAGGCTCTAAGTCTTACAAATAAGCAAAGGATACAAGATAACTGAGCTCTAGGCTTACCAAGACTCCTTCGGAAACCCGTAGAAGCTCAACTCCTAGAACTACTTCTATACTAACTAAGACTATGACTTGTAAGAAATGGAGCTCTTCCTTCTTGTGTGTGTTGTGCAGGAGGCGTTGTCACCTATTTATAGCACTTGGAGACGGTTTAGGGTCGGTGCAAGGTGGTTGAGGGCGAGCGGGCCCACCCCCGAGTCGGTCGATCCTTGGACGTCGCCCGACCATCAGATGAACCGACTGAAGTCATACACGGTGTAGATTTGCTGCTGAAGACGGTTTGGATACACCAGAGAAGGGAGGACCGCAACTGCCGCAAGACTGGGTCAGCCGACCTGGCCAGGTCGGCCGACCTGGTCCAGGCACGTTCTGACTTGATCTTCTTCTGAGTCACTGGAATGTGGACCTTGGTACTCGTGGAAGATGGGTATTGATCCTCGGAGTAACTGTTGATTCTCATGTGGGCCCATCAATCCTTGTGATCCTCCTTATCCTTCTTGTCATCCCTTGGATATACCCGTCATGGATTCAACGCTCTGGATGACACTAAATTGTGCTTCTTCTGCATGGCCAAAGTTGGGCTTGGATGGACATTAGGCCAGGTCAGCCGACCTGATGGGGTCGGGCGACCTCGGCCTAGCCCTGTTTTACTTCATCTTTTAGCTCATATCTCCTGCAATCAAATAATCTCCATATACAAGTGGAACTACGTTATTTGAAATAAAATCCTACTGATTATTACCAATTTATTTCATTTTATCATGTTGGCGTTACAAATTAATCATGACTTAACAAACGCCAACACTTGTGAGCACTAGATAAAATGTTAAAAAAGAAATCAAAGTTTTCAATACATGATAGAGCCATTTAATTGGGCAAATTGTTCTCCGACTAAAGCTTGTATGTACTTCGTTTACAGGAATATTTTGCCATTAGTGATGAATAGAAATCGAAATGAGAGCACCCTTGGGCTTCAGTTGAGGACCTTTACATTCAAATCAAGTTTCAATAGTTGGAGCATCATTCTCTAATCATTTCTACAAACATGAGCAACATCGATGATCATTAGTTGATGTACTCATCACTTCGAGTTTCATTACTAACCGCCTAACCGGGATTGATGTAACAAGCACTCTTGGTCCATAGTTTGTGCTAGACATTAAGTGTCTTTTCTATATATTTTGGACTGCACCACAAAACCCTAAACAAATGTGCCTTGGCACCCAACCCTTCTTCTTCGACATGCCAACCCTCGTCATTCACTGGTGACTCTAGATCCAACTACACCATCAGCGCCTCCTCCTCTACCATGTGCAGCTCCACCACCCGTGCCCCCTCCTCCACCATGGCCAATCCACATCCATGGGCCCATTTCTCCATAGTGGATTAATCAACTCTGATGCTTTGATAGATCAGCTACATGCTTTTGCAACCATTAACGGCTAAGGCAAGCATTGTTGATTGTCTTGACTAGATCCTTTGTATCAATCATTGTTTGAGAAGTCATGGGCATCTAGAATTGTCCATGAAGGAGTGCTTCCAGGCAATGCCTACCACTACAAGAATCCATTTAATCTGTGACGGAATAAATTTGTCATGGATCATTGAATATTCATCATAGAGTTTTGTTCGTGATGATTTTATTTATCGTCATCTATTGAGCATCACAGATTAATTCGGCCGACGTTTTCTTCAAAATCGTCACGGATCAGCACAATCTATGATGTTTCTTAACCATCATAAAACACTCTTGGGCCTGAGAAATCCAGCCCAAGCCCAACGTTCGTGACGAAACTAAACGTCACAAATGGTTACCACATGGTAGCCAACATGGCTGGTGACGTGGATAACGATGATGACGTGGCCAGTGACACGTGTACGATGACGTGGCCAGTGACCGGCGTGGAGAGGTGGCTCGGGTCGTTGGGTGGGGTGGAGATCCGCCGTCACCGGGTGGAGAGGAGAGGGAATGGGGTGGCGCGTGGGAAGAGGATGGGAATGGCGATGTGGGCGGCGCGGGGGAGGGGATGGGATGGCAGCGATGTGGGCGTGTGTGTTGTGAGCCGGGAGGGGATGAGGACGCCGATGTGGGCGGGATGCTGAGGAGAGGGATGATGGAGGGAGGAGCACCTAGGGTTTCAGCTGCTTTTATACTATGGGAGCGCGATCGGAGCCACCGGATCGCGGATGGACGGCCAGCAATAGGTGGGCTACTTGGGCCGAAACGGGCCTTGTCTGCTTAACATTTTTCTTTTTCTTTTTTATTTTATTGCACATTGTGAAGTAATTACAATTTGAATTGAATGTATATCAAATAATATTTTATAAAATTCAAAAAATGTATTTTAAGTATCTGGGCTCGATTATATCTCATATACAGAAAATAGATAAAATGTTCAAATGTTTGCTAACCATAATTCAAACTTCTACTTGCAACTTTAGTATAAAATAATAGTAAGGATAACTAAAACTTCTCAAAATATACTATAAATTGACATAGAATCATTTTATGAATGTATAATCTTGTCATAAGAAAATTAGAAGGTTTTGACAAATTGAGACTATACATTGTTCACAAATGGACATGTCTCATATAGTTTCTAGTAACTCAAGTGAAACTTTGAGATTTAAGTAGAGCACTACATTTTTGAACTCATATAGAACTTAAGCTTGGATAAAACCTTATGTTTACCATACCATTAAAGAATACGAAGTTAGATTACCAATTGATATAGAAAAATATGGTTTACGGATTCTCATTCGGTGCAAGAAACAAAGCCATATAAAAACAAGAAGAAACTAGGAACTAGTATGCAAACAAATGATACTACATGAAAGATCGTGATTTTAGAGAAACTCAGGAAAAAAATCACCAAATTTGAAGTTTGTATGATCAAGAACTACCATTTACAAATTTAAATTATCGATTAAAAAGAAAAAAAATGGTGCGGGCAGCACGCTTAGTGCGCCACGTGGCCCGCATGTCTTGGTGTCATCCGTGGCGAAGCAGCTCAACCAACTGGGTGTGGCCACGTGAAATATTAAACCATATATAGAGCATACTATCCTCAAATGAACACCACCCTAGTTGTAGCTCAACTGGTATTGCTTGTGCACCCACAGATCTGAGGTATCAGGTTCGACCCCCCTCTGCTCCTTTTTGTGTTTTTGTTCTTTTAAATAGGAGGGAAATAAAAAAAGAATAATAAACAAAAAATGTGCACCATAACAGATTCGAACCGCGGCCTGCACGATCCAAACAAACATCACAACCATGGGACTAATCGCGTACGTTCGTTTGTTGCAATCAACAAAATTTATATGTACATTTTACAAGCTAACTCCGTGAATACCCGTTGATGTACCAATGAGATTTATTATGTATAAAAATCTAATCTACCTTCAACAAACACAACTAGTTGAGTACTTCAGTTGTAAGGCACAAGCTTCCCATCCTTGAGGTCGCGGGTTCGAACCCTTTGTCAGCACCATTTTTTGCCTGATTACCTGCTGGCTGGCATTTTTTGCCAGATTACTTGGCTGGCCGGCGCCAGTGACCTGGCACCAGTGAGGTGGCGAGAAAAAAAAAGAAGCACAAAAAACGCTACAACCAAACTTGATCACAAATGATTTCATGGTGTGGTGGTAAGACTTGAACCTCTAAATCAAGATGTCCCCAGTTTGAGCTCGTGGGGTGCACTTTTTTTGCCTTTTTTCTTATTATGTTTCATTTATGTTTTTTCTCATATTTTTAGTTTTAAATATTATATTTGTAAATCATGATGAATTTATTAAAACATCATAGATTTTGTGCCGGTTCATGACGAAATCGATAAAACGTCACAGATTTTGGACCTTATATCCATAGTTGAAGATCCGTGACGACGATCTCTGAAAACGTCACAGAAATTTCGTCAAAATTCATCACAAATTAAATAGTTTCCCATAGTGTACATTAGGTTATCATTGGATGCATGGTAGATTACCTTTAGGAACCAACAATTAAATGCATTTGTGTACTACAAATTCTACAAGCCTGTCTTTTAAGTAATGTCAAATTAAATAACTTGGAACCCAAACCACCAAAATGCTTAAAGTGTGTCATTTTTTCCTAGGAATCCCAAGATGTCCTATTTAATATCATTTTTGCTATCCCAGAAGGAACTTTTGATTAGCAAATTTGCCATCTTAGAATCACTTCGGCAAAATCCTTGATAAGTAGGGGTGAATATCAAAAAAATAAAGAGGTGAGGGTTGAACAGTACCCCAACAATTCCAATAAAGTTGAGGAAATGCTAGAAATCTATAGTAGAATCAAAACAAGGGCTAACCAGAAATAATTGCATTTTGAACTATGCTTGCCACTTGCCTAGATGTGAGGACATATGCACTTGGCCGACATTACTCTTGGGTTGTAGACTTGCCTGCTACTCAGTGCCTGTGATGTGGCATGCACTATTGGACCCCATGGTGCGAACAAATCACAGCCACCAGTCCCACACTTGCCACACGCTCATGGCTTGGCTCTGGGCCTAGCACCGTCTGGCTTCCCACGAATACTCGCAGGTTGTAGTTGGTGCACTACCAACTTGACCTCATGACTTTCCTTCCCGGGTGCATGAGCTCCATGTAAGCACAACACTAATAAGGCCATGAAGCTTGCGACCCTTTGGCTACTCTCTAGTCGTTCCTCACATAGTCACACTGCCATAGTTGCAGATGCCACAAGTGACTTCACATGATGAATTGGATTAGGGTTTGTAAAATTTGGGAATAGGGATGGGTGATATAGACCTGAGTTTAAAGTGGGATGGTTAGCCCAACATTTATGTGTTCATTTCCTTCCTCCTTAAGTCCATACATGCAAGAGACTTTCTTCTTCCTCTATACGACGAAAATTCTCCATCCATGGCTGGAGAAAATTCAAGGGGGGCTCCCTTCTCTAGAAGCCAATAGGGGGGCTCAAGCTCCCTTAGCCCCTCTTTGCATCCACCCTATTGATAAGTACCTCATCTGATCCCCTCTAGCAAAGAGTAATTATAGTGTTCCCACATCCCTCCTACCTTGAGTCATTTCTTCACCTAGCCTCCCATCAACGTTAAATCATTTCCTCTCCTAGACTTCAAGATATTACACCTAGCCTCCCACCAACCTTAAATCATTTCCTCTTCTAGCCTTCAAGATATTGATACCAATACTCTGGAATAATTATTCACCATCCATTTAGTTAGATATGATTAAAATATGATTTAAAAATTGAAATTAACCTTTTACTTCATAAGATAGATGTAATAGATGGATTCAGTTGTTATGGAAAGATAATTATGCCTTTTTATATTTTCTTGGCTCCTCACACTTGAATATTTGTGGGCACAAATTTGGCCAACACCTCCTTTGGCACCAGTTAGCTTGTCAAGGTGGTTAGGGCTCCGAGGTAGGGTTTCAGGGTCTGGATGCGGTTTGGTTAATTGGGGATCCTGTCAGGCTTAGAGGAAGGGTCGGCGGTGGCACCCGGTGCAGGCATTATTAGTAGCATCATCAGTTTTATGACATGGTATGAAATGTGCTAGCTTAGAAAATCTATCAACAACCACTAAACACTATCATGTCCCATCCTAGTCCATGGTAATCCCAACAAAAAAAATCCATAGAGATATCTTCCCATGGAACGCTAGGAACAGGTAGATACGTATACAAACCATGTGGATCTAATCGTGATTTGGCCTTTTGTCAATGCAACAAGAAAATCTCTCCACATCTCTTCTCATCTTTGTCCAAAAGAAATGACCAGCATGTATATCATCTCTCTTCATTTCTCCAAAATACCCCATTAGGCCACCTCCATTCCCTTCTTGTAACAATAACAAACGAGCGGAGCTAGCTAGAATGCATAGCTTGATACCTCTAAACACAAACCCATCAATGATGATGAATTTGTTCCAAGTTTTTCCATCTTTTCATTGCCATATAATATCCATTAACATCATGAACATATTAGTCTTTAATCATTTCTAATCTAAAAATCATGTAATCAAGTTGCACTACAACGTTTTGGCATTAATGCCACAGACTTTTTGATGCAACACTCGACTTTCATTGCAATACATAGGGTTATTGCAATAGCTGTTGATTTTTGTTGCGATAGGAGGGTATATTGCCACCAAATGTGTAGTGTTGCGATTAAATTGTCTTTGGTTGCGATAAGGAGGATATATCACAACACATAATATCTTGTTGCAATTTCACAGTTGTTATTGCAACGATACTTTGCAACGGTTGCAATAGGTGGCCATGTTACAACTATTATAACACGTTGTTATTGGTGCTATCGCCTGTTGCAATGGAGTCGTAGATATAGCAACGTAAACAAGTACGTTGCGACTGAAATGTTAGATATAGAAGCAAAAAACTATGGTGTTGCAAATGAGTCTTAGATATTGCAATGCTAACACGAAAACATTGCAAGTAGGTCTAGATATAGCAGCGAAAATCGATGATGTTGCAAATGGATCTTAGATATTGCAACACTCACATGAATCGTTGCGAAGTCTTTATTTTGTGGGTGCGTGCACTAGGCCGGGTTTAGTCTATGGGCCTTTATTTTGGTTAAAATAAAATTTGCATTTAACTGGCTCAACTCCTACCTTAACATTAGCAACAGTAATGTACACGAAAGGCCTTTGTTCGCACGACCTAACCCTAATCAATCCCGTCACGCAACGTCTCGCCTCCTTCGTGCGATCTGCTGAACATCTCTCACCGACGCCGACCTGCAGGAAGAATCCATCTTGCATCCTCTAGGTATCATCAATCCGATCATGCGCATGAAACTGTTGAGTTCTTTAGTATATAAATCATGTTTTAATGTTGATTTTATTAATATCGATGGAGCACCCTTTTCCCCCTAGGCTCAGGAGAGTACTAAACCTGCTCTATTTGGGGTTGAAATTCCAATGGCAAGTGAGGATCTTAGTTGGATGCTTCTGCCTCAAACAGATGATGCGTGGCAACACGGATTTGCCAAATTCATTGAAAATACCTTTGAAGGCACCTTTGCAGGAGAGACTATGCCCTGCCATGTAGTAGATATCGTGGCATGGCATTTAGAGTAAAAGAAGAGGTCTGTTGGTATTTTTAACGATCACAGATGAATCCGCAAGCATACGTGATCTTGATCAAGAAAGCATGAAGAACATCTTACAAGGGTCACAGACATTTGGCAAAGCTCAATGCAATAACAAGCAGCATATGTATAAGGTTTTCAATGTGAACAACATATGGCTTTGGTAGGAATGGAATATCATTGAGGAGCTTTGCAAGGCTAGTGATTTTAAACTTTTGCAAGAAAAACATCCCAAGTACTTTATACAGAAAGAGCAAGATTCCTCTTATCATACCATATCTCATTCATCAACCATTTAGATAGCATGTTTTCCTAAAGATATATGTTCACAAGTGACTATAGAGCAAGGAATAAAGAATATGCAAGCCAATCAACGATGAGCATTTAAACCAAAGGAACATTAAGTTTAATTTGAGTTTAGTTTTAAGGATCATCTTAAGATTATTATAAACTCATGAATGAGAGAGAGTGAGGGATTGGCATGCAAACCATCGCATTAGACGAAATGGGAGACATGGTGTGCCAGAGGGCCTTCAATTGATGAAGAATTCGTTCGAGCTGCTCTAGTGCCCGACCGTCGTGATCTTTTTCGTGTCGGTCCATGCGATGTTGCGTGGCGTAGTTGTGGGTGGTCTTGAATGTGTGAATGTGAGGAAGACCGAAAGACCCCCACACTTGGTCTTGTATCTGCATTTATTGAGAACAAAGGTGGAAACAAGACAATCACTCTACTGGCCTTATGAACCAGGGAGCTTGATCTTTAATGGAATTCAAATATTTTTAGTGTTTTCAAGTTATGTTAATTTTTATTGATTTTTTCATGGCAAACAAATCTTGCAAGGTAATTTTGTAGGGAGATTAAGGAAAAATAAATGCACAAAATATTTTGGATACTTCCCTGGCGAACCTTCCCCAAACTAAAATCTTGCGGGTGAATTCGAGATTTGAGATTAAGGGTGCCAAAAGATTTTTCTATTCTTTATCTTGCTTTATCGAGCACATTTCTTCCATGTGACTAAAGGTGTTGAATGTTGAAGTTGTGCTCGCCATCCTTTAGTCATCACTTCATCCCTGCAAAAAGTTAGTGGACAACAAATACCTAAAGGACTATTTGAGAAGATATCATTATTGCACTCTGGTCAGTTGTTCACATCCACACTTAAAAACAGATTGGTCTTTACCATCGTTAAGCATAGATCCTGATTGCCATTATTTTAGTATTTCTTTTCAAGCAGTCTTTTTTCAAAATTTATTTTCACCACTTTCTTTTAAGCACCACTCAAACAAGGCTGAATTGCATCAACATGATCATATGGAGGTTTTACCCACAGTGAACCTCCAAAAGGCGATGTACCTCCTTATATGTTGTGCAACATTGTCGTTGTGCATCTAATGCCTTGGTTTATCTCCAATTGAGCTTGATGACTTACCCGCTCGAATTTGAAATCTTTTCTGCAGGGGTTAGTCCATACATACAACCAATATCTATATATGCATTTGCTCAAAGGTTCATTAATCTAACTTGACACCATGTCTGATTTGATTAAAGAAGACTATTTTAACCTAAGCACCATGCTTAATTTAAAGAAGCCTATGAGTTCATTCTATGGATATGTTCAAACTAGAGCATACGAGCATAGATAAAGGTAGCACGAGAGCATGATCAAGCGATATTCACAAGGAGATAAACATGAGTATATAAATGGTGAACTTCGGGTTACCTCCCGGAAGGGCTTTGTTTAAAGTCAAAAGCATGACACCACACTTACCTTAATATACTCACCGCTGGCGTTGGATAATGACAAGTTTAGAATTGCCATCGCGGTAGTTCCTTGCTCTTGGTGATGTCATTAATGGTGACGTGGTCACTCGTGGATTGCAAGTGCGCACTAAATGTTGGGATGACCCCAACAAGTAGCTGGCACATGTGCAAAACACGAGCAACAATCGTCTTTTCTCATGCACATGAACCAAGGATGCAAGGCAAGGTGGAGCCAGGAGGCATATGGGGACTACCGAGGTGCAAGGGCTCTGTGGCTTGCACACCCAGATGTCTTAATCCCACTGAGCCTCACCGGCTAAATATTTTTTTGTTTTTTATATGAAATTATGGTTGGAAAATAAATATGCCAACTAATTAAAAATGCATGAACGAAACAAATATAATGCGAGGCTAGAAATCCAAATGAGGTAAAATCAAAACATGATATGCAATTTGTAAGAAACTCGAGGCCTGGAGTTTCTCAAAGTGCAAACTAATCAACCTTTTGATCTAAATGATGTGGTGGGAGTCAGTTCCATTTAACCCTATTGATCGTTCTACCAACCACGTTTGGCCATTAACCGACCCTGTAGGGGCTACAATGAGTTGGACTAGGAACCCGAATAGATAGGTGATGAAAAACTTTGCCACCCACCTAGACTAGGCATAGTGCCTGAATACAGTTCAAAGCCGAGGAGCCACCCATTCAAAAAGAAGGAACACGAGTTTTTACACTTCAAAGCAAATATGATATGCAATGTGAATGCTGCAAATGCAAGGGATAATACTTGGTTACCTCCAGACAGGCATTTGTGATTTTTTTAATTTTTTTCTTTTTAATAGCAAGAAAGGATACATGACTAGCATCATCTATAAACCAATGATAGAAATTTGGTAATAATGGAACGTGTCATGGAATACATGCAAACCTCCCCTATACTTGGATTTTTATGTCACGGGACAACAAAATCAATTGTGTGTGTTGCCTCCTTCGAATTTTGTTCCATCATCAAACATTACCATTGTGTTGCAGCTGATGTAGCTCTAATGTTCTTAAGCATCATACACCCATCGTTCTTTTCAGTTTTAACCTGTAATGGTTAGCGACCAAAAATACCCGAGGGAAAACTTCACCGAAGAACATGCTCTTGCTAGTTTTTTTTATGTGAAAGATGGATGGGTAGTGATGAAAATGAATTGTAAAAATAAATGAAATGATGTGATGGTATGGATGGGGATACATGGGCGAACACGATTCGACACTAGTACAGCAACCATTCCCTGGCAACAGCGCCAGAAAGTTTGTTGGTATTTTTAATGATCACAGATAAATTCACAAACGTATGGATACCGATGTAGCTTTCACCCGAGAGTATTCCAGGGTATCGAATCCACATGGAGCGTGTGTGTACTAGTGCAGAGTTAAGAATGACCAAGGACACGAGAAGTGATAAATGTGTAGAAGGTAGAGAGGGTTATTTCTAGGTATTCTGGATAATCAAAGGATAGCCCAAGTCATTTACCAGATTACTTGCTTCAGGACGCCCATCTGTCCTAGCCTCAGAATGGGGTGAGAAGGGGACTAGGCAAGCCAAGCAATGGTCCTACTATACTCTAGTGCTGCTCATGTGGTGGACTACGTAGGCTGTCAGGGCTATCACCACCTGGGGCTACCACTACAAATTCGTGGCACTAGGCGCACTCCAAGGTATTCAAAAGACTAGACATCCATCTACTCAATTAAATACTATCTTAGCTTGGCAAGTACTAAGACACTTATCACAGCGAGGAGCCCACAAGTAAATAAAGTAAAGCTTGAACTTAATTAAATATTAATCCAGAAATACAAAGAAAATACCTGGATGTTACTCGAACCTGAGCCGCACCCGCCGAGGTACAAGAAGAGGAGAGGAAGCCGACATCCTGGTTTCTCCCGGACTCTCACCTCATCCCTCACCTATTCTAACACTACATTGGATATTTGCCTTGAGCTTTGCTTCACTTCCTTGTGTGTTGAATGAGGGGATCAGGCCTTCTATTTATAGTGGAGGAAGTGACTTGGGGATGTGGAGATGCTCCATGGATTTTAGAGGAATATTCTCCCCTGATTCCTCTCCTCCCTCCACCTGTACGCCAACCGACCTCCCAGAGGCGGTGAGGGCACTAGACTCGCGCCCACCGACCTTCTAGGGGCGGTGGGGGCGAGAACTATGAAAAACCGCATAGGAATAGGCCAAAACCAGAGAAAACTGGATCCTCTAACTCCTCTGTACGTCGGCTGATGACGAAACCGGGGAGAACAGAGGCAAAACCGCTAGCTGGGGAAGCAAAACCAGTCATCGGCCCCCCTGAACCATGCCTGTTCCCACAAAACCGGCCCTCAGCCTGTCCCGTGGCGCCACGTACCCCAGGTCCACACCTGCGCGGCCCCCCTCCTCGCGTGTGCGCTGCGGGCGAGCAGCAGCCAGTGGCTGCTTGCCACCTGGCCCGCTTGGCCACCTCTCGCGCCCAGGCGGGGATGAGCATGCGCACCGGCCTCTGCTGGGCCGGGCCACCTCCTTGCATGGGCTGTAGGGTCGCGTGGGCCGCGCCTGGCCATGCGACTAGAACTGGCAGTGCTGACATCATGCTGACATCAGCGCTGCCAATTATTTTCATATTTTCATATCTTTTTATTCCCAACTCCGAAATATATAAATAATATATCCATTGAAATCGTCTCGACGAGCTCCACGCAGTGGTGCACTCCAATTGGGATTTTGAGATAGTTTATGTTGACGACATTTTTGGATCCTTCTCAAGTTAATAATATTAAATCCTGCACAACACTTTAAAACACCAAAACTCATGGAAATAGTTAGTAATAAACCCTACCACTATGTTTGATGTTTATATTTGAAAAATTTTGTACAGGAATTGACTGTCAAAAGTGGCACTTAAGCACCATCAACAAGGTCCAAGAACACTTACTTGCAAGCGGGTTTGACAAGACTTTCATCAAAGAACAACACAGACATCGTGCTTCTAAATCTATCCCTGTAGATGTTGATCATGACTCTGGTGATGGTGGAGCTACTAATCATGATGATGGGGCCTCCACCAATAATCTGATTTTGTTGCTAATCAGTGGTGCGTACATGGTAATATTGAGGAGCCAAATGAAGCAACAAAGAAAATTTTTAAATTAATGGAAGAAGCCCAGATTTTAATTGTACCTAGGTTGCATGGAGGCTTCTAAAGTATCTTTCATTTTTAGGCTTTTTTAGATTAAGTGCATGTTTGGTTTTACAAAAATTGCAATGGAGCACCTAATTCACTTATTCTCTCTTGTGCTCCTAGATACCATGGATAAAGTTTGAAAGGTAATTCGAGACCTTGGATTGGACTACCAAAAGATTCATTCTTGTGTCAATGATAGTGTGCTATTCCGTGGAAAAGAGTACGAGAACCTGGACTCAAGTCCAACATGTGGGGAGGATAGGTGGAAACATACAGATTCAGAGGCCCTTGGGGATCATGGCGATGATACTAGTGGAGTAAAGAAGAAGCGCTTTCCTCGAAAAATTCTGAGGTATTTTCCACTGATTCCTCGACTGCAAAGATTATACATGAATGAGACCACATCTATTGGGGGATTGGCCTGCCAAGAAACTCTTCCATAGCAGTACTAACATTTATCTTCGCACTTTTGCCTTCACTCATACACAGGGTGAATATAATGCCTTCGCCCTCGGACTTTGTTTGACAAGAGATGTTGCCTTCGACGATAGTAATGCGAAGGCAAAGGAGGTGAAGGCAGTCTTGGGCCTCGACTCAATCGAACATGTACGATATCCTTTCGGGTGCTGATGCATGACAGGTGGGCACTGATACTACATTGGCTTCGGCACCAGGTGAAGGACGATGCCTGCACCCGAGATCAAATAAGGGCGACGAAGGCATCTGAAGTCAGGGGGATTGGAGTGAAGCCAAACAGGACGGTCAGACGCGCTGCAAATGGTCAGGCCATTCACATTATGAGAAGTAAATGTACCACCATACCCCTAGATTATCCAAGTTGTTTAGTCATAAGGATGATGCCTGGTTTTCAGGTGTATAAGTGGAATGTAAAGATGTCCCTTGGCCTTCCTATAAAAGGGGAGCACCCTCCAACATGTAACGGGCTGATTCCTGAGAATATTATTGATGAGTAATTTATTGTTGCTTGTTTCTCGTTCTCTGTCTTAGCTACTGTCTATGCATATTGTCTTTGGCTATATCACAACAACATCGTCATATATGCATTGGCACAAGGAGGAATTGGTTGAAGATGGCAAAGTGCGTCACCCAGCTAACTCAGAGGCAAGGAAGCATGTGGATGAGAAGTATAAGGACACATTTGCATTGGATCCATGTAACATCAGGCTGGGACTTGCATCAGATGGCTTCAATCTATTTGGGATGTTGAATGTGACTTACACTACATGGCCAGTGATCCTAATTCCTTATAACCTGCCCCCTTGGTTGTGATTGAAACAATCGTATTGGATGATGTCGATGCTAATTCCTAGGCCTAAATCACCTAGAATTAACATTGACATATATTTGCAGCCCCTGATCGATGAGCTTAAAGAGCTATGGGAGAATGGAGTTGATACTTGGGATGCAAAGTTGAAGAAAAAATTTACTCTACGTGCAATGCTACTTTGGACAATTAATGATTTTCCTGCATATGCGATGTTGTCTGGTTAGAGCACAAAAGGGAGGTTTGCTTGTCCTTATTGTTACAAGGATATAGATTACTTGTGGTTAAAGTTTGTTTTGAAGCATTGCTACATGGGGCATTGCCATTGCCGTTTTTTCCTAAAGATCACAGGTGGCGAAGGAACAAGGTCAACTTCAATAACATGGTTGAAATGAAGGATGCTCCAGAGCCGCTCAGTGATGCACAAGTACTGGAGAAGTACTAGAGTTTTGAGTAGGTCACTTTTGGAGTGACTACTTCTAGGAAGAGGAAGCAGTGTGACGAAGATAATAGATGGCACAACTGGAGGAATAAGAGTATTTTCTTTGATCTTCCTTATTGGGATTCCTTGCTTATACGCCATAATCTAGATGTGATGCATATTGAGAAGAATATATGTGAGAGCTTGCTAGGGACTTTGCTTGGTTTGGCAGGTAAATGTAAGGATAGTGAGAAGGCTAGACTTGATAAGCAAGAATTGGGTATAAGGAAGGATCAACATCCATTCATCAAGAAAGGAAAATACACTTTGTTCAAAGGAGCTTGAGGACACTGAGATGGAACAACTTAACAATTTGATTGGAGAGAACCTTTGTTGGCTTGAGATGGTATTCCCTCCAGCATTTTTTGATATTATGATGCACTTGCCAGTTTATATTACTCAGGATGCTAAACTCGGAGGCCCTGTTAGCTATAGATGGATGCATCCAGTTGAGAGTTACCTACGTACCCTCAAGGGCTATGTGAGGAACAAAGTTTCCCCGAAGGGTTCAATAGCTGAGGGATACATCTTGGAGGAGTGCCTTACATTCTATTCTCGATTCTTTGAAGGCGTTGCTACAAAGCTAAATCGGCAAGAGCATCAAGAAAGGAGCACAGTTAGTGAACCACCTGCTGGTCTAAGTGTATTTGCCAGCATGGACTGTGGTAGAAAGAAATCTTCTAGGCATAATACGGAGATAGCATCTTATGATGAATTGCAGAGGATGAGGCACAAATATGGGATGCTTTGAAACGAATCTTGAGGATTAAATTTGTTCCTTCCTACTATGCACGTGTTTTGTTACAAAGGATACAACAATTGAGATAGGGGACTAACCAGTCGGTGTGCCTTGCATGACTCGATCGGCCCTCACGCTTGGGGGCTACCACCACAAACTACTCAGCGTGTCTCATATGGTTCGATCGGCCCTCACACTCGGGGGCTGGCACTGCAAACCAGTCAGCGTGCCTCACATGGCTCGACCGGCCCTCGTGCTCAGGGATAGGCACCGTCAAAACTACAACATGCTACAAAAAGCTCGACAAACCCCCAGCCACGGGGGTTGGCACTGTACACTCTCTTTATTATCTCGATTAGTCTTGATCAAGTCATTAGAGCACTCTGAAGTCTTCAGACTCAAGCAAAAGGGCATTGGATCTTGTAGACCTACGTCTTTGAAATGTGCATGCGGCCTAGCTCCCTATGATAGAACTATGGCTATCAGGATCCGATCATCCAGGCGCGACTAGTTGAGCTCTGGAGGAAACTAAAAGACTTAAGGAAAAGAATGGGACTTTTTTTTGAAATGTTTCTCTCCTCAGATCAATGCTCTCATGAAGAAGCACAACCCACAAGGATTCTGGCCTAGAAGAGTACTGCTCGGCGTGCCTTTGACGTCTGGATTCGGCCCTCACGTTCGGGGACTGAGCGCTGAGACGACTACTCGGTTGGCCCTCACAATAGGGGGCTACACACTGAAATTAATGCCAAATGATCCTATCATAGGCTCTTGGGTTAAGCCTTGAGGCTCGGGGGCTACAGTCAACGGACATAGCCACGACGGATCCATTGATTGTTTGGTGGAATGATGATAAGACGACAACCCTCAAGCCAGTTCCATAAACCCACCTCGCGATGAAATTATAAAAAGTCTACAAGATGATCAAGACAAGTCTATTAACCCTTGGACTGATTGCTTTGGAATCACTTCAAGGCTCAAGGGCTACGACCAACAGATGCACCTCGCGATGCATCCATTGTAGATGGCTCTCGATTTTCTCTAGTATCACATGACCTCGCTTCCAACCACGATGAGGCCAACTTCCAGGAGGTGGCAGCACGACCCTGTCGGGTTGTCGCTCAGTCATGTACTACTCGGGGGCTTGTAGGGGATAGATCCCCGGGTACCCACAGAACCGGAACTAGCCCCACCAGCAGGGGCAGCCCAAGATAGGGCTTACCGGAAGATGGACCAGCCCATTCAGCAGGAGGCAGCCTAACCCGAGTACTTCCAAGCTGGCTCCACCAGTCAGGCGGCCCAGCATGGAGGTTTGGTGCATGGAGCACAAAACAAGACGGCGTGATCGGCACGAAGCTCGCCGATCATAGATAAACTAGCCAGATATTTAGGGAAAGATCTTCGTAATCATTATAGAATTAAATCCTTGTAATTCGGGTAGGATACGATCCCCAATTGGATTGCAACCCAAGGTAGTCGGGCTATATAAGGCGGCATGGGACCTCCTCCAAAACCTAGAACCAACTCGGGTACCTCAACCACCAATTCAATACACACATCACCCAACACAGGACGTAGGGTACCTGTCTAATTCCTTACATCTTGTGTGACTGTTGATGGTCATTATAACAAAAAATCCATCCGTCAATAGCCTCAAGAAATAACTAAAGACCAAGCATAACTTAGACATATTTATTCAAATAATGTGGTTCCATGTGTATCTGGTATTTATTTAAGTACAGGGACTAAAGTGCAAAAGATGAGGGGAATTGCGCCCAGGCCTAGGTCGGCCGACTTAGGGGTTTGGGGGCAACCTAGCATGGAACCCATTCCAGCCTAGGTTCCTCCCATGCAAAGAAGCATACCCTTGGATCATCACAACCATTGATTCAAGGACGGTTGATGTTAATGGACAAGATCAAGCCTCAAGACAATCACATGGATTGAAGGGCCCACAACCGAAGTTTCATGCACCCAAACCGAGCCAACCCACCTAGAACCAACCTTAGGACCCACCAGGCAGACACCCAGATCAAGATGGGCCCGAGAGGCGGCAGAGCTGGATTGGCCGACCCCCTAGGTCAGCCGACCGGCCCATGCGCCCGACTCAGCCCCCCTTGACCAGAGGCTCGCAAATAGCTTCAGGAGTGCATCTGGGTCGTGTAGAGCTCGAGGTCATGGATCCCACGGTCGACCGACCTGCGGGCATCGGGCTATCTGGTCCCAAGGCAAGCTGCAGAACGTGGCTGGCATGCTGGATTGCGTCGTCAAGGTATGGTGTCTTAAACTTCATGAGCGTTGTTTTTCTTGTAGCGGCTGACCGCTTTCTGTCAATGAGCAGGATTTCACAGCTCAGTCTACGAAAGACCTTATCTTCAAGGAGCGGTCCCTCAAGGACCACCGGACCTTGGCTAAGATTCAGGAGGAGCGAGTCCAGGATGCTAATAGCTCCAAAGAGTACCTGATGAAGAGGGAGAGGGAGATGGCCGACGTCGTCAAGCTCAACGAAGAGCTGATGAATGACATGAAGATTTTGTCGGAGGGTGGGTTCCTGTGGTGCACTGGAGCGGTTCCCATGCTAGGGTTTTATGATGACGCTAATTCCTTGCAGATGCGGAGAAGAAGGAGAAGGTTCTCCAAGGGAAGGTGGAGAAGCTATCCAGGGTCAAGCGGAAGCTCGAGGAGGAGGTCGGCGCACTAAAGGAGGTGAATAAGTGCCTCAAGGCCGAATCCGAGCGCTTGGTGGAAGCCAACCAAAGCTTGAAGGACGAGCATGACCTGGCCATGCATGGTGAGTGCCGCTTGTAGTGTTAGCTGCTGTTCTCGATGGCCTGTGTACTTAGAAACATTTTTGTAGGCATTCAGTCCGAGGTCCTGGAATTGCGGCAAGCAGCCGAGTTCAATGCCAATTCGCTGGTCCCTGCCGAGTCGGGCTCGGGGGCTTTGGCGCTGGTTCAATGGCTCCGGGCCGGGCCTACGCGTGCAGCGCAGCTAGTGCAGGAGACCGCAGTTGGTTGTGGTAGTCGGATCTTGGCATTGATCTGAGTGCACTTCCCGTCACTCGCTCTCACTCCGATCAGCGATGGCCTTCCTAACGGGGTCACCGACGAGCAGTTCGACGACTTAGTAGAGGAGTGTGCGTCCCTGGCAGAAGCTGTAGCGAGGGAGCTTGGCCTGTAAAATGAGGGTTGTTTATGTAAACAATTCTTTATAATGTAATATAAGTAGATCAAAATTAAATCTATTGTTGCATTGTGCGCTATGTTAGCGAAATGAAATGTGGACCCTTTTCCCTACCGACTAGGGATTTGCGTCGCCCGATCGGCCACTGCCTTGTGCTATTTAAGCGCCCTTTTATCCTGCTGACCATTGCTCACGGAGAGGACGGCATACCACTCAGCGACGCTTAGTTGGAAGGCTTACTCGCTGGTTGCGTGCGGGTTGAACGTAGAGCTCAGGGTTTCACGGTTTGGGACTCGGACCGATCGGGTTAGCTCGGCTGTTGTCAGGGGGGACATGGGGTCAGGCAAGGACTTCGAAAGTCAGAGTCAGCAGGGACTCTCCCTGTGATTATGATAGATTTGTTTGGGTCAGGCCCAGTCTCGGAGCATCAGCTTGGATGTCGGTTAAAAAGTTAATGGCGGGCCTTATGACCCGGAGTCATTGGCAAGGAAAAAGACACTTTTTTATTAATATCAGAGGAGGAATACATAGCTTTTAGGACATCTAGGGGTAGAACTTTGTGAGGTGCTGTATGTTCCACATGTTTGGGACGGGGTCACCATTTGCCCACTGGAGGCAGTACGTTCCTAGCGAGACGACTTCCTTGATGTTGAAGGGCCCTTTCCAAGGGGCCGACAACTTGTGCTGATCCTTGGAGGACATGACTCGATGTAGGGCCAGGCCGCCGACATTAAGGGATCGTTCCCGGACATTCTTGTCGTGATACCGTCGAACTTGTTGTTCATGTCTGGCATGCTGGATCTATGCGGTGAGCCGGTGTTCTTCTATGCTATCAATGTCGAACTGCTGACTTATTTCTGCTTCTCCTTCCTCATAGTGTTGGATGCACGGGGCACCATAAGCGAGGTCGGCTGGAAGGACGGCTTCGGAGCCGTACACCAGGAAGAATGAAGTGTAGCCTGTTGCTTGGCTCTTCTTTGTCCGCAGGCCCCATATGATGTAGGGTACTTCTTTGGCCCACCGGCCGGCATGCTTGTTGAGGTCGTCGTACATGGCCTTTTTGAGCGAGTCCTGGACCATTCAGTTGGCTCACTCGACCTAGCCGTTGCACCTGGGGTGCGCCGAGGAAGAGTAGTAAACGTTGATGCTGTTATCTTGGCAGAAATCCCAGAACTCGTGTCCTGTAAACTCAGATCCCAGGTCAGTGACGATACGGTTTGGGATGCCGAACCGGTGGATGAGCTCCTCGATGAACTTAGCAGCTGTAACTGACTTGGTGTCAGTTACAACCTTGTACTCTATCCACTTGGTGAACTTGTCGACTGCCACCAAGAGGTGCTTGAATCCGCCAGGGGCAGTTTTGAATGGCCTAATGTTGTCGAGTCCCCATGCTGCGAATGGCCAAGACGGGGGAATCGTTCTGAGCGCCTGAGCTGGTAGGTGCTTTTGCTTCTAGAAAAATTGGCAGCCGGTGCAGCGGTGCACCAGGCCTTTTGCGTCGAACAGGGCCATTGGCCAGTAGAACCCCGCTCTATAAGCTTTGCCGACTAGGGTCCCAGTGGCTGCATGGTTGCTACATGTGCCCGAGTGGATTTCCTGTAGGAGGCTGATGCCTTCATCGCGGAGGGCACACTTCATGAGTATGCCTGTGGAGGCAGCCTTCCTGTACAAGGTGTCACCAATGACTACGTAGTTTGTCGAGCACTGAGTGAGCTTTTCGATTTCTTCCTTTGTACCCAGTGACCAGCTCTCCATGAGAAAAGCGATGAAGGGGGGCGCGCTAGTCTGGTTCTATCAGGAGAACTTTGTTGGTCGACGGGTCACTTGGGAGTGGCTCCGGGTCAGGCACGGGGCTGTCCTCGTCGAGCATCTTGATGGACGGAGTGCGCAGGTCTTGGATGAAGACTCCGACTGGCACTTGTGCCCTAGTTGACCCTAGTTTGGACAGGACGTCGGTGGTGACGTTGTGCTCTCATAGGACGTGGTGTATCTCGAGCCCATAGAAGTGGGCTTCAAGCATGCGGACCTCCACATAGTATGCGCTCATGGTTTCTTTGGTCATATCCCAATTTTTATTGACTTGTTCGATGACCAACTTGGAGTCGCCGTAGCATATCAGCCGCTTGATGCCAAGTGGCACCGCAATCCGGAGACCGTGGATAAGCGCTTCGTACTTGGCCCCGTTGTTGGTGGCCTGGTAGTGTATCTGGAGCACGTATTTTAGGTGCTTCCCCTCCGGGGAGATGAACAGCACTCCTACACTGGCTCCTTCGAGGTTGAGGGCACCGTCAAAGTACATCTTCCAATGTTCTGGCCGCTCTGCTGGGGTCCGCACCTGTATCTCTGTCCACTTAGCCACGAAGTCGGCTAGTATCTGGGATTTGATGACGCCCCGCGGCTCGAAGTTGATGGTGTGCTCTCCGAGTTCGATGGACCACTTCACTATTCATCCATTAGCATCTCTGTTGTGCAGGATGGCTCCGAGTGGAAAATTTGATAACCCAGATGACGTGGGCCTGGAAGTAGTGGCGTAGCTTCCTGGCCATGATCAGGAGCGCGTAAAGTAGCTTTTGAGGGTGAGGGTATCGGACCTTGGAGTCACCAAGTACCTCACTGACAAAATATACAGGTCGTTGGACCTTGTATGGGTGCCCTTCTTCTGGTCGCTCGACGACCAGGGCCGTGCTGACCACGTGCATGGTAGCCAAGATGTAGAGTAGTAGCTCTTCCCCGGGGGTCGGGCCCGTGAGTACCAGGGGGTTAACTAGGAAGTCCTTGAGGTCAGCCAGGGCCTTACTAGCCTCTAGGGTCCATTCGAACTTGTCCGCCATCTTGAGGATTTTGAAGAATGGATGTCGTTTTTCACCGAGCTTGCTGATGAATCGGGGCCATCATTCCTGTGAGCTTCATGATGTCCTTCTTGCACTTGGGCTCCTCGAGATTGCGTATGGCGTCCAGCTTGACTGGGTTCACCTCGATGCCGCGTTGGCTGACCAGGAAGCCCAGGAGCTTTCCTGATGGTACACCGAACATGCATTTCATCAGATTAAGTTTCCACTTGAAACAGTGTAAATTGTTAAAGGTTTCATAGAGGTCAGCGATCAAGGAGTCGGCATCATACGTCTTGACGATGACATCATCCACGTAGGCCTCAACGTTTCGCCCCAATTTGGTTTTCTAGGTAACCTTGGATGGCCTTCTAGTATGTGGCGCCGGCGTTCTTCAACCCAAAGGTTAGCGTCTTGTAGCAGTAGATGCCGTGCGGGGTGATGAATGCCGTTTTATCCTGGTCAGATGTCTTCAGGGCTATCTGGTGATAACCCAAGTAGCAATCTACAAAACAAAGGAGCACGCAGCCGGATGTAGAGTCCACAACTTGGTCGATTCGTGGGAGAGGGAAGGGGTCTTTAGGGCAGTAGCGGTTGAGATTCGTGTAGTCAATACACATTCTCCATTCACCAGTTTTCTTCTTTACGAGTACAGAATTTGCAAGCCACTCAGGGTGTTTGCATTCTCTAATGAAACTAGCAGTTAGGAGCTTATTCAATTCTACCCTAATGGCCTCCTTACGATCTTGAGCGAATCGGCGCAGCTTCTGCTTGGTAGGCTTCGCGTTCTTGCTCAAATCCAAGGAGTGCTCAGCCTTCTCCCTCGGGACTCCTGACATGTCTGATGGCTTCCATGCGAAGATGTCCCAGTTGTCTCAGAGGAAGGAGGTGAACCAGTCTTCCTATTTAGGAGTGAGCCCTGGCCCTATGAGGGCCGTCTTGACGGGGTCGTCGAGTCCCAAGCTGATCGCTTTGGGGGCTTCTGCAGGCGTCAGCGCCATGGGCTGCTGCTTCTGCTCCGGGAGGACGAGCTCACCGGTCGTCCTCTTGGGGGCCGCCTCTGCTAGCAAGGCGCTGTTGCTGAGTTGCTGGGATAGCTCAGCTATCTTGATGGCTTCCCCATCGCACTCGAAGGAGGTCTTGATGTCCCCACGGATGAAGAGGACTCCATTGGGTGCAGGCATCTTCAAGACGAGGTATGTGTGGTTCGGAATGGCCATGAACCGAGCCAGCATGGGTCTGCCAAAGATGGCATGGTAGGAGCTCTGGAAATCGGCCACCTCAAAGTACAGGAACTCCGTGCGGTAGTTATCGGCCGTGCCGAATGTGACTGGCAGGGCGACCCTTCCTATCGGGTAGGAAGCTTTTCCTGGTACAATGCCAAACAACGGATCTTCGGCGCTCAGGAGTCGGCTATAGTCAAATCCCATGCTGTTGAGGGTGCTGGTGAAGATGATGTTCAGGGCACTCCCACCGTCAACCAAGACCTTGGAGAGGAGGACTCGCTCGACGACACGGGCGACGACGAGTGTGTATGACCCTGGCTCGGGTAAGTATACCTAGTGGTCGGCATGACTGAAGGTGATGGGCATCGCCGACCATTGGAGGTATTCCACGGGCTTGGTGGAGACCATCTTCACCTCACGCTTGTGGAGCTTACCCTTTCGCCTATCTGGGAAGGCACCGGGCCCCCCGATGATGACATTGACGTGGCGGTCGGCATGCTGAAAGTCGCCATTGGCGCCGCGCCTAGGAGCTTCTGCTGGTGCGGCAGGTCAGCGCTCATCGTCTTGATGATGTGGATCTTCTCGGTGGGCCAGAGCCTCGCGATCGAGGTTGTCACCGTGACGGTAGTCATCCCGGCGGTTGCGATCCTTTCTGCGGCGGTAGTCGTCGTGCTGGTCACGGTCGTTGTGGCCGTCGTGGTGGTAGTTGTTGTAACGGCCGCCGTTGTTGTTGTAGCGTTGTTTCTTGGTCGGTGGCATGGCGCTGAGTTCTTTAAGCAATGCGTTACAATCACGGAGATTGTGCTTAGCGTCCTTTTGAAAGGGGCACTGAAAGTTTAGAGTGTCGTAAAACTCTTCCACGAGGAACCTGGGTTTCGGCCGGCTTTCTTTTTTTGCCAGGGCAACGAGGGGCTCGGGGCCTGCCTTGCACCCATGCAACGGCTCATGGCGTTTCGAGATTTCAACTCGGTCGTCGTCTTTAGGTCGCTTCTGTTTGGGCTTGGTCGGCCCGGACCTCCAGATCGACCGCATCCATAAGCTCGAAAACTAACTTGGGTTAACCTTGAAGAGTGTACGGAATAGTGTGTTGTTGATGAGGCCTCGTCTGTACGCATCGATGACATGCCGATCTTCAACATCGGTGAGCTTGTTCTGATTGTCGAAGAAACGATCCGTGTAGTCACGGAAACTTTCACCTTTCCTCTGCTTGACATTGTCCAGATCGAATCTGGAGCCCGGCCGGGTGTAGCTTGCTTGGTAGTTCTTTGTGAAAGCATGGCAGAGGTCTGCCCAGCTGTCGATGGTGTCCTGAGGGAGGCCTTTGAGCCACAATAACGCCTTTTTGCCTAGCTTCACAGGGAAATAGGCGGCGGCCTGGTCGTTGGATTCGTAGGCAGCTTTGACCGCCGTGTGGTATGTCTTGAGCCAGAGCTTGGGGCCGGTGGCCTAGTCGTTGGATCCGTAGGCGGCTTTGACCGCCGTATGGTATGTCTTGAGCCAGAGCTTGGGGTCGGAGTGACCGTCAAACTTCTCGACTTGGGCTGGCTTGAAGGACTCGGGCCACTGTACGGCGCGGAACGAGAAAGCGGCAAAGCCATCGAATGCATCCTCTTCATCATTGCCGTTGGGGGCGATCGTCTCTCGGGGGGCCGTATCGTGCGTCGTACTGCTCACGTTCCATGAGCTCATGGACTACACGGCGCTCGTCTTCCTCTACTGCTGCATCACCTGCCTCTCCAATCGGCTGGCGGTCGGGTCGGCCATAGTCCTAGTCCTATCGCTCACGGCGCTCGAGTTCTGCCGCGTCGCGTTCATGATGCTGGGCGTTGAGGTCAGCGCGGATGCCCCCGGACGTTGTCCCTCAGACGATCTCGGAGATCGCTCTCCTGGGGGCTAGCCGGGTAGTAGTGCCGAGGACGCCTGTCGCACTGTTCATGGTAGCGATCACGGCGGTGGTCTGCGTTGCGCGGGTTACGTCGTTCTTCTTATTCTTTTTCGTGGTGGTTTTGGGCCACCTCTTCCTTGACAACGGGCAGTGGGGGGTTCCTCTGGCGAGGTTGACCCCTATCCGATCTGCTATGAGCAGAGCGGTAGCTAGCAGAGTGAGCCGAATTAGTCTGCCCAGATTGGGATCTGGCGAGGTACGACCGTTTGACTTGTTCCTGAGCAGCTTCCGGGCGAGGTCAGGCGTGTTGCAACTCGGTGGTGTCTGCCATGTGTTCCAACTCGGTGAAGGTAGCTGCAATGTTGGCCTGAGGCATGCGGAAGTGTACTCAGGTGAATGCTCCGTCAAGGTTGAGCAGTTGAACTCCGCGAGGACCCCGACCGTGAGGTTGTTGCCTTAGTGGAGCCCCAAGGGGGAGTTTTGCGGCAGCTACAGCAGCTGCACCGTCCCCGACTGCTGCCTAAGGTGGTAGGGCTTCTTCGTTACGCCGGCGAGCTCGGTCGGCGTTGTGCTCCTAGTGGCAGTCCCTAGCCGATTCGGTTTCTCCATCCTGAGTGGCCTGGTCTTAGAGATGAAGACTTCACGCCCTGGAGGCGTGGCATAGCTTGAATCATTGCTCGGGTTGGCCGGAGCCGGTAGGAGCACACTTGTAGCGACTTGGAACTCCCCGCAGTCCAGGGACTGGGTGGTCGCTGGCGGGTTTTCAAATCGAATCTGATCCATACTTCTGTGCACCCGTGCCGAGTAGTCGGCCGAAGCATTGCGTAGCCCTATCGGTTGCCGATCGCGAGGCCAGCGCAGGGCCTCCTTTGACATGGCAATGCACTTGGAAAGGGTGCCTTGGACGCGATCTAACCTGGCGAGAAGCTCGTCGGGGGGCGGAAGTCTTGAGCGGGTGGCCAAGCCCAGAGCTTGGTCACCGAGCGCCATTGCGTCGAACCACTGCTGGAGCGAGGCGACGATTGTCGATGAAGTCGGCGAGGGAGTCAGCATGGAGCTGATTGGCGTAGTGCAGTTGGGCGACAAGCTTGAGTCGGAGGAGGCAGAGCGGATCTCGGTGAAGAAACTGATGCCTTCAAGATGCTCAGAGCAGTCCTTGAGGCTTTCGGGGAAGATGATGACGCCGCGGCGATCTGCTATCGAGCTAGCTGTAATGCCCCATGATTACCCCTACCTGGCGCGCCAACTGTCGGAGTTATCATCCGGCAGTCCACCCGGGGATACCCAGATGGTAGATTTGTAGACAAAAGGGCAATCGCGAGGCTGTTGACACCAGCGGTGGCAAACAGAAAATCTGCAAGCGCACGGCTGTCGTAGTAGCTTTCACCCGTGAGTATACCTGGTATCGAATCCACAGGGAACGTAAAGGCTATCTAATCACTAAGAATGTCTGGATCGATCGAGTGTATGTAAAGACTGGGTAGAGAGGATAACTTAGCACTAAGGCTATGAATATAGCTAAGGGAATTCTCCTATGCTTACTTTGGGAACCGGGGTATCCTAGGCCTCTAGGAAATTGCCAGCCAACAGCTCTACGCCGTACCCGTACGTGGAGGATTACAAAGGACGGATAGGGCTGCCACCACCAGCCGCCTACCTCTACTAATCCGTGGGGCTACGAGGCAAACGAGGGCAGATATACACCTAAGCAACACGCCTAAGATAATATCAGCTATCCTAACCTTGATCAGAGATTAGAATACTTTACAAATAAAGCAACGAACCCACAAGCACAATAGAGAACTCAGCTTTCTATAACTCAGACTTAAATACTAGTTGGATCCCGGATACTTACTGAGCAGCTCGCACCCGTCGAGGTACAGGTGGAGGGTCGCCGACACGCCGGGACTCCTCCAGACTCTCCCTCACTCTCTCCCTACTTCTACTCTAGATATGAGGAGGTCTTCGCCTTGGATCTTCACTTCATCTTGATGATGTTGAACCCTGCCCTGAGTCCAGGTATTTATAGCATGGAGAGGCGGTTTAGAATCGGTGTGCGGTGGTTGAGTCGGTCCGGAGGTGGGCCCAGGTCGGCCAACCTAGGTGGGTCGGCCAACCGTGGGATTGATTGACTTCGGTGATCCATGGCACAGATGGCTCCCAGGAGATGGTTGACAGTTGCGAGTGAAGGCGGTGACGGTTTCGTCGCTGGGCCAGATCGGCCGACCTAGCTAGGTCGGCCGACCCGGGGTCGTGGCCCCTCGGCCCCCACTCTCTCAGTGTCACTCTCTTGTGGGCCCCATGGTCAGTTTCCGGTGGGTAATTGCGAAGATATGTAAGTTAAGTCAGGGATGTGGGCCCATGAATCTATGTGCTTGCCACGTGGCCCAATCCCATCTCTTCAATTCCACCGACTTGATCTCAACGTTCCTGATCACTCTCAAGTGTGCTTCTGTTGATGGGCTAAGGTTGGACCTCCCTGGGCCTAGACCCAGGTCGGCCGACCAGGAGAGGTCGGGCGACCTGGCCCTGGGCCCACTTTAGTCCTTCTTTTGCCACTTTGTTCCTGTAAGCACATATGTACCAAAACCTGTGGAATTCATTAGTAAATAACCCTATGTCTATTTGTTTTATCATCCTTTTGTATCTTTGTTGGCAATAATATTTTATCACTAAGAACCGCCAACAAGCTCCTCCACACTTATCCTTTACTCGTCCTCGAGTAAAGTCTAAACTTCATCATGGAAATCATGAACAAACATATAAGTTATTCCCAAACATTTAGGCTTAGTGGAATTATATGAGTGGCTAACATGTCTTCTTGGATTATTGCAGGAAGGAATAGCTTTTCTATGACATGATACACTTTACTCTCAAGTACTTGGGTTTTCAGAACTTTGCAAAAGGAAACCAATGCCTTGCTCCTCAACGAGTTTCTTTCTGGATATTCATGGTGGTTGGACAACATTCATACTCTCCAAAATAGAACTTTATATGTGGAGCTCTCAAAACGCATATCTTATTTTACTCGTGTTGTCACTCCAAGGATTGGATCCAAATCAGAAACAAGTCATGTAATCAAGTCAAGGTGTGTAAGTGTGTGATATGAGGTGGAAATGTAGTAGTACTCCTTTGTCTTGACTTCCTTCCCTTTTCTTTTTCTTTTTGGATATGGGCTTTTGCACTTTTCTTCTTTTTTTTATGCATATAGCCCATATCTTCTTTTCATCTTAATTTTGGGGAAGAAAATCACTTAGGAGTATTTTATTCATGAACATGGAACAAAGGCATGTTTGCTTTACCCTCAGGGTAAGGGTTTAGCTTTTTATGGTGCAGTGTACGTGATCTTGACTTTAAAAACATGAAGTATCTCTAATAAGGGTCACAAGACTTGGAACAACTCAAAGCTCAAAAGGAATGCTTGATTATAATTGTAAGTGATTGTCTCTCAAACCCATGAGGAGCATAGCAAGGTTAAGAGTTTCAAAAACTTTTCATAAATTCCTAGCACTCGAGTAAGCAAAGGCATCTTTCATATTAAAGCCATATCTCAAAATGCAATAACTTAGATAACATGAGTTCCTATAAATATGAAGATTTCCACAAGCCAAAAGGTACAGGGAATAAAATATATGAAAGTTTAATATTTTTCATGTGATTCAGAGATGCAAAAAGGGTTAATTCTATTAAGCTCAGAATTCCATGATCAGGTTCTGCAAATATTCAACCGAACCAACATGCAGGAAGAATCGCGGGCCAGATGGGACCCATGCCAGGTCGGCCGATCTGAAGAGGTCGGGCGACCTGGGGGTGACCTCTCTGGTTCAGCCCTTTTGCGTGCTGTTCTGTTGCGTTCTGATATACTCTGTTTCGCATTGGATCACTCTATTTCCCATTGCGAGTCTCCCCCACACTTGTACCTTTTATTCATAAACAAGTGGAAACAAAAAACACAATCCTAATACACTAAACAATTTATTTTATTCATGAACTCAGAGGCACATTACATGATGAACAAATGAAATAAATGAAATAAATGAATAAAAAGACTAATGTGCCTATCCTAAACCAAAGCCTAGGGTGCCTATGGTGCATTGTAGAGATTTTCATCCCCTGCGGCTTTGGCATAGCGCTTAAGCTTCACGACTGTTGATCTGCGTAGCATATCAAAGTCGTCTTGAAGATTAATACGCTCAAGTCGCTCTTCGGCGAACTTCTTCTCCAACTTTGCATAGTCACGACCGAGTTGATTAATCAACTCTAGCAACTCAATGTTGGAGGGAGCCTTGGAGGTCTTTTCCTCATCACTCTCGTAATGACCCCAGGCCTGTGAATAGGAGGAGGCTTGATGTGCCTCTTGATCTTGCCGGCGGGTGAAAATTCCACCGACTCCTCCAATTCCTTCCTCTCCTCCGGTGTGAGGGGAGGGAACACCCCTTTCCATAGCCACCTCCGGGTTTCCTTTCCCCAAAGATCCGGAAACGTGGCTCTGGGGTGCAAGCAGGAGAGTAGATGGACACATCGGACGTATAGTGATACGCCACGACGTCCTCCCACTTGTTCCTGACCACTTCCTTCAACTTCTCCCCGGGTTGAAGCTTGGGGAGTCCATCCCCCATGATTGGAGTGGCTGCCGGCGTCTTCTTCGGAGTCAATTGCCCCGTTGTCGGCCTTTTATACAGGCTTGATGCCCGTGCATCATGCCTCTGGGTCCTCCTCGGAGATTGGGACCGCGCCGCCAAGCGAGAAATCGAGGGACCACTAGGGCCGGTCGGCCGATCTATGCCGTCGGCCGATCCCCTGGTGCGTCCTCTCGTGTCCTCCTCTGGCGGGAGGCTGGCCAGAGGGGATACAACCACCTCCATGGCCTGCTCCAGGTTGATGGGTACTAGTTGGTTCGCCGGAGCGGGCTCTCCTTCCAGATCGAAGGTTGATCGGGAATTGGGGTGGCTTTTGCCGGCCATTGTTGGGGATTTGGAAGGTGTGGTTTGGTGATTTCAGAATGTGAGCGAGAAAGAACTCAGATGAGAGGGAAGAAGAGGATGGGTGGAATTTTAAAGAAAGAATGACCCTCTTCTCGGATCCATCAGAGGTTGAATCGCTCGTCCACTGCGGAACGGCTTCAGAGATGTTGGTGCGGGACATTGGCAATGGATAGGGCTGATCGGGCTCAGTGGCACGTCGGCCGACCTGGTGGGGTCGGCCGATTTGGCCTTGAGCCTGGTCGCCTTTTCCCTTTTTGTGCACGACGTAACAGGTCCAATATACCCTAAAGTGTGTGCATACAGGCTCTAGGGGTTAGGGACTTAGCAAAAGGTGTAATTATAAATGGAAATTATCCATGACCAAGTTGATCACATCAAATTCCTCATCTACTTTATCAGGTTCAAGAAAAACTTTTAAACATTGACCATTTACCTTGAAGAGGTTACCTTCATCATCTTGGAGTGTGATTGCCCCGTGCGATGAAGTTTCCACCACAACAAATGGTCCTTCCCATTTGCTCCAAAGTTTTCCATGCCCAAAGAGCTTCACCTTGGAATTAAAGAGTAATACCTTATCCCCAGGGTGGAACTCCTTCACCTTGATCCTTTTTTCATGCCACCTCTTGGTTCTATCCTTACAGATTCTGGCACTGTGGTACGCTTTGTCCCTCCACTCTTCTAGCTCTGACAGCTGCATTCTCCTCATCTGCTGGGCTGATGGCAAATCCATATTCCACTTTCTTATGGCCCAGTGCGCCCGATGCTCTAGCTCAACTGGTAGATGGCAAGTCTTGCGCAAACCAGTTGATATGGAGACATCCCGATTGGCGTTTTGTATGCCGTTCGGTAGGCCCATAGAGCATCCGGTAGCTTGCTCTTCCATCCTTTGCCCTTTTTTGTCATGGTCTTCTGCAGAATGTTCTTGATTTGCTTGTTTGAAGTTTCTGCGTGACCGCTTGTCTGGGGGTGGTACGGTGTAGCTATGTTGTGCTTTGCCCCCAGTTCTGCCAGAAACTTTCGAAATGTCTTGTCGATGAAATGTGACCCTCCATCACTGATCACCATCCTAGGGGTTCCAAAACGTGGAAAGATGATCTCATGGAACATCTTCCGCGCGTGTTTGGAGTCAGCAGCTCGACATGGCATTGCTTCAACCCATTTCGAGACGTAGTCCACTGCCACCAGGATGTACTCGCTGCCATAGGATTTGACAAAGGGTCCCATGAAATCAATGCCCCACACATCGAACAACTCAACTTGTAAGTTGTTTGTGAGTGGCATTGCATCTCTTGCTGTGATCCCTCCGTGTTTCTGGCATTGCTGGTATCGTCGAATGAATTCCTTTGTATCCTCATACATTGTGGGCCAGTAGAATCCACTCTGCCAGATCTTCGACCTTGTCCTAAACGCCCCGTAGTGACCTCCATATGGGGCTGCATGGCACTGCTCAAGGATCTTTCTTACCTCATTTGTTGGTACACATCGCCTGAGCATGCCATTTGAACATACCCTGTACAGGTATGGTTCATCCCATAGATGGAGTCTACTCTCATAGATAAGCCTTCTCTTGTTCTCCCCTGGCGGTACATATCCTGCAACCGTAAAGTTCACAATATTTGCATACCAGGGGTCGGAGGCGGTCACCTTGAGTAGGGTGTCGTCGTGTAGGAAGTCATTTATCGGTAGATCCTGCATGTCAGTAAACTGCATACGCGACAAATGATCTGCTACTGAATTCTCTACTCCCTTTTTATCTTTAATTTCCAAGTCAAATTCTTGGAGTAAGAGAATCCAGCGGATAAGGCGTGGTTTAGCATCTTTCTTGGTAAGCAGATATTTCAAGGCAGCATGATCAGTGTAGACAATCACCTTAGCTCCTACCAAGTAAGATCTAAACTTGTCTATAGCAAAAACTACTGCCAAGAGCTCTTTTTCAGTGGTAGCATAGTTAAGTTGAGCTCCTGTCAAAGTTTTACTAGCATACGAGATAGCATGATGATTCTTATTTTTGGTTTGTCCAAGGACAGCACCAACAGCATAATCACTAGCATCACACATAATCTCGAAAGGTAGCGTCCAGTCAGGGGGTTGAATGACTAGTGCTGAGATGAGAGCATTCTTTAAAATGGTGAAAGCATGTAAACACTCATCGTCAATGTCGAAGGGTACATCCTTTGCTAAAAGGCTAGTGAGGGGCCTGGCTATCTGAGAAAAATCTCTAATGAAACGCCGGTAAAATCCCGCATGGCCTAGGAAGCTACGGATTCCCTTGATATTGGTAGGAGGCGGAAGCTTTTCTATGACTTCAATTTTCGCTCTATCCACCTCTATTCTCCTTTCGGACACCAAGTGTCCTAACACTATACCCTCTTGGACCATGAAATGCACTTTTCCCAGTTTAGCACCAGGTCCTTGTCTCGGCATCTTTGTAGTACCTTGTCTAGGTTATGCAGACAATGGTCGAAAGTCTTTCCATAGACTGAAAAATCGTCCATGAAAACTTCCATGATCTCTTCAATCATGTTTGAGAAAATAGACATCATGCACCTTTGGAACGATGCTGGCGCATTGCATAACCGAATGACATCCTGCGGTATGCATACGTTCCATAGGGGCACGTGAAGGTAGTCTTTTCTTGATCATCGGGGTGAATGGGAATCTGGTGATAGCCGGAATACCCATCAAGGAAACAGAAAAAGGAGTGGTTCACGAGTCTCTCCAACATCTCATCGATGAAGGGAAGCGGGAAGTGATCCTTCTTCGTTGCCTTGTTGAGTCGGCGGTAATCAATGCACATCCGCCACCCAGTAATGGTACGCTGAGGAATCAGCTTGTTTTTCTCGTTACTTACGACGGTCATACCTCCCTTCTTGGGTACTACTTGGACAGGGCTGACCCATTCACTATGAGGGACGGGATAGATGATCCCGGCATGGAGAAGTTTTAAAACTTCCTTCTTCACGACTTCCCTCATCGCATAGTTTAGCCTACGCTGAGGCTCCCTAGAAGGTGTAGAATCTGGATCTATGGGAATGCGATGGGTACAGAGTGCTGGACTTACTCCCTTCAAGTCCTTGAGGGAGTACCCGAACGCTGAGCGGTGTTTCTTGAGCACCTTTATGAGTCTATCACTCTCGTCCTGCGTTAGCTTGTCACTAATGATAACAGGGGAATCCCTAACTTCATTTAGAAAGACATAGCGAAGACCAGCCGGCAAGGGTTTTAGCTCTACGTGTGCCTTGGATGGCTCCTTAGTTTCAAGTGGCTCAGAAGCGTCATCATCTTCCTCTATAAAGTCGTGAACATGCTCCTCGAGGAAAGACTCAAATGGGTCACTTGGTTGTAGGGATTTCACTTCCTCGGCTGGGTTAGGCTCTACCAAAGGTTCAACTATGGAATTCTTGACCCTAGCTAGAGGTATAGTGAGGAGATTTCTTCCTACTTTGGCTAGGAGATTTCCTTCCGAGGTCACATCCTATAGGAGGCCCTTGATAGGATGTCCTATCAAGAGGTCGAAATCTGATGTCTCAAAGATGTAAAAGTCTAGAGCCATCTCAATCTCATTGTGCATGAGGAGAAGGTCTCGTGCTAAGCTGAGGCTCTCGAGAATACGGCCTGAGGGTGTTCTAAGGAGTTTTGATGTTGGGGCCAGCTTCTTACGACGTCCAAGGACATGTGCGAAAGAACTAGACATGCTGTTCGCCCCTACAGTCGGGTTGTAGAGACTGTCTACGGCTACCTTGCTTACGAAACCTCGAATGGTCTGCGAAGGTGAGTCAATCCGAATAATTTCAGAAGAAAACTCAGCCTCGTTTGACCATTCCGTGTTTAGGATGGAAATAAGCTCCCTTACGGTTTCGTTTAGGAATTCTGTCTCCATATAAATGGAGGGGTCTCTACCATAGGCTTCTTCTGTGTTGTGTAGTTCAAGGTATTCCCAAAGTCTTCAAAAAGGTCTTCCTCGAACTCAAAGGGTAATCCGAGAGGTTGAGTTTCCTCTTCCTCAACGGATAAGGTCTCAGGAGCTGGACTGGGCAAGTCTATGGGTTCTACATGGGAGTCTTCTTGCTCAGTGTCGGTCGCGTTAGCATGAGAGTTTTCCCAGATGGCGGCTAGGACTTCTTTTGCTCTGGCCGAGGTTATGTGTAGAACTGAGCCTCCGGTTTCTATGTCTATATACCGGGCATCTTCACTATGCAACCCAGACCGAAAATGCTGCATGAGCATGTAGTCCAGGAAGCCTAGATCAGTCTCGGTTAGACATGATTCCTGGAACTGGTCCCATGCTTTGGTGTCCTTCTCTCATTATTGGAAGTTAATGATCTCCTTCCGAAGTGCACAGATCCGATGAACAGGGAAGTATTCAAGACAAAACTTGTCCCGTAACTTTTCCCATTCACCGTTCGTTAGCCCAACGGTATGGTCATACCACTTCCTTGCTCTCTCTTTGAGAGAGAACGGGAAGAGCTTCCATCTAATCGTTGCCTGTGTCATGCCTGATATAACCAGACACGAACAGAGCAACTCAAATTCATGTAAGTGATGGTACGGGTTTTCACCATCACCTCCAGAGAAGGATATGTCCTGGACCATAGCTATGAAGGCAGGGTGAAGTTCATAGCTATCGGTTAAAATAGGATTTGACAAGGGGTGCGGCTCCAATAATTCACCCTTTGGAGCAAAGAACTCATGAATTTGGGTGGATTTCATGGTTGAAAACAAAAAAAAAACAAAAGAAATATAAATAAAAGATAAACGGGCAACCTTAGATCTTAGACAACAGCTACCGTTCCCCGGCAACGGCACCAGAAAGCTTGTTGACACCAGCGGTGGCAAACAGAAAATCCGTAAGCGCACGGCTATCGTAGTAGATTTCACCCGTGAGTAAACCAGGTATCGAATCCACGGAGAACGTAAAGGCTATCTAATCACTAAGAATGTCCGGATCGATCGAGTGTATGTAAAGGCTGGGTAGAGAGGATAACTTAGCACTAAGGCTGTGAATATAGCTAAGGGAATTCTCCTATGCTTGCTTTGGGCACCGGGGTATCCTAGACCTCTAGGAAATTGCTGGCCAACAGCTCTACACTGTACCCGTACGTAGAGGATTACAAAGGACGGACAGGGCTGTCACCACCTGCCGCCTACCTCTGCTAATCCATGGGGCTACGAGGCAAACGAGGGCAGATATACACCTAAGCACCACGCCTAAGATAATATCAGCTATCCTAACCTTGATCAGAGATTAGAATACTTTACGAATAAAGCAACGAACCCACAAGCACAATAGAGAACTCAGCTTTCTATAACTCAGACTTAAATACTAGTTGGATCCCGGATACTTACTGAGCAGCTCGCATCCGTCGAGGTACAGGTGGAGGGTCGCCGACACGCCGGGACTCCTCCAGACTCTCCCTCACTCTCTCCCTACTTCTACTCTAGATATGAGGAGGGCTTCGCCTTGGATCTTCACTTCATCTCGATGATGTTGAGCCCTGCCCCGAGTCCAGGTATTTATAGCATGGAGAGGCGGTTTAGAGTCGGTGTGCGGCGGTTGAGTCGGTCCGAGGTGGGCCCAGGTCGGCCAACCTAGGTGGGTCGGCCGACCGTGGGATTCACCGACTTTGGTGATCCACGGCACAGATGGCTCCCAGGAGGCGGTTGACAGTTGCGAGTGAAGGCGGTGACGGTTTCGTCGCTCGGCCAGACAGGTCGGCCGACCCGGGGTCGTGGCCCCTCGGCCCCCACTCTCTCAGTGTCACTCTCTTGTGGGCCCCATGGTCGGTTTCTGGTGGGTAATTGTGAAGATATGTAAGTTAAGTCAGGGATGTGAGCCCATGAATCCATGTGCTTGTCACGTGGCCCAATCCCATCTCTTCAATTCCACCGACTTGATCTCAACGTTCCTGATCACTCTCAAGTGTGCTTCTGTTGATGGGCTAAGGTTGGACCTCCCTGGGCCTAGACCCAGGTCGGCCGACCAGGAGAGGTCGGGCGACCTGGCCCTGGGCCCACTTTTGTCCTTCTTTTGCCACTTTGTTCCTGTAAGCACATATGTACCAAAACTTGTGGAATTCATTAGTAAATAACCCTATGTCTATTTGTTTTATCATCCTTTTGTATCTTTGTTGGCAATAATATTTTATCACTAAGAACCGCCAATAGAGGCTAGGGAGCTCGAGGTAACATAGGGACGCAGGGATTATACAGGTTCGGGCTACCCAGAGATATAATACCCTACGTCCTGTGCTCGGTGATGTTGTATTGCTCTGCTCGGCGTGGTTCCGGGGATCGTGACGAGTTTGTGGTTACAATGGGCGAATGATGGATAGATGAAGATGCTCTAAGAGGTCGACCTAGGCCGCCTTATATTGGCTGACGGCCTAGGGTTTACAAGTCGGTTATCTCTAATCATATCCGGCTACTACTAGGAAACTAATCCGGATCGGTTACAACATATTCCCTGTGATCCTCGGATAAGATCTGAGTACCTCGCCTCATGCCTTGCGGGCTAAGTCTTCATCAATCTTGTCCGTCAAGCTCGGAGATCCTCATGGGCCGGCCTAGGGTCTGCCCACATCGTTGTCAGACGTGGGCCCAGGCCGACTGTCTACCCGGTTGGTAGTGGGCCCAGGGTTACCCATATCCCACAGCGTACGCATCCCCCAGTCGATTGCCTGTGAAGTGTTGGAGCCTTCGTTTCCATGATAAGTTGTGATTCTGATAGATTGTAAGTCTTTTGTATCGTTTTACGTGATACTGCTATTGTTTATCACTAATGAATCTCATATGTGAATAAACTTGATCCTGGCGCACAAATGATTATCATTCGGTTTTGTCCTTAAAACCGGGTGTGACAGAAGTGGTATCAGAGTTGTATCGACTGTAGGACGTAAGCCTAGATAGCAACGGTTTTTTTCTAAGGTTCTTTTTGATATCAAAACTTTCCTAGACTTGGCCTTGAACTTTTTGATTATTATTCCCAACCTTTGACCCCTATCTACTCCTTGATAGCTTACTATTCATGCTTGACTCTTGGTCATTTATCTCCACCTTGCCTTGATATTGCTAATTCCCAATTCTTGTCTATTCAAGTCATTTAAGCTGATGGCTTTACCTTGATCATTCATCCCTCACCTTGAAATTGGTTTTGTTGACCCCTCCTTCATTGTTTTAACTCTCCTCCTTATTTCTTTTATATTGACACTTTGGACTTCCCCTCGTCTTTGTTTCAAAGTGGTTTTCTCCTCTCCTCTTATATTAGGAAAAAAATAAATGTTTAGTACCTTGTGTCTTAATGCCTACCCAAGCCTCAGTGAAGAATCAATCTACTAGGAGTCAAGTCAAAGCAATTGAAGGTTATGTCACACTCAAGACCAGGAACCATCAAGAGAAAGAAGTCAGATATTAGGACCAAGGATGCCTTTATAGGACTATAGGATCCCATGAAGTAGTTCTAACAATGTTTATCCTCGTTTTGCTTTGTATGGCTAACTTTTGTTTGATGCTTAGCAATGACTATTGTTGTGTCTAACTATTGCTCTAGTTGGCTTCTCCTTTGTGTTCCATATATCCTTATTTTCTCTATCCTCTCCCTGAATCAAATGGAGAATACAACAAGACAGAGTCTCTCTACTGTTTCATGTCAATCAAATGGAGAATACAACAAGACAGAGTCTTTCTACTGTTTCATGTCAAAGCTCGCTTTCTTTACTTCCTTGCTTTTTGTCTTATTTCTACTCCTTGACAAAATTTTGTTTGCATTTGTCTTTCCTCCTTATTTCTTTTCTCTCCGAATCTCAGGACGAGATTCTTTTTAAGGGGGGTAGTATTGTCACACCCGCTCGCTCCCATATACCTGCCCACGATCCATTCCACCTGGGGCCACCGCCAATGCCTCGCACCACCTCCCTCTTGCCGTGAAATCGCCGCGCCTTCCCCCTCATCCGCGAACCGCGTTGCCTCCCCTCAGCAGAAACCGTCCTCCCTCCTTCAAAACTGTGAATCATGGTGAGTTACTACCTTTTACGGCCATAACGCCCATGATGCTCACGCTCGTTTCCCTGGCTACCGGAGCATCTCGTTGGCCTATAAATTGCAGGAATAGAACCCTCATCATTCCCTTTTGCCCTGGATTTCTCCCTGCTCGCCGTAGTACCCGAGCTGCCGGCAATTTTGCTCCACGGCACCATACCAATTAAGAGCTGCAGTTGCCTCTGTTTCCCTGCCATTGATGCCCCTCTCGCCCCCCTGACCACCCTCTCAAGAGCACAGGTCCACCAAGACGGCATTCTGACGCCCCAGACCGTGAACCAGAGGCTGGGAACCGGCCGACACCGCACGGCAGTGCCGATCCCCGCCCCTCTCCGTTGTGTGCCGCAGCAGCTGCCTCTTTGCCCGAATCAAGCACACAGTAAGAATCCCCGTCCTCTCCTCTTTTCGTTTTGCTGCTTCGCGCCAATTTCTGAGCACCATAGCCCCTGGACCCTTGTCTCCGGCATGCTGCCGCCACTGGACGGCGAGGACCGTTGGTCTTGTTCGAGCAGACGGTGTCACAACCTTGTGCTGCCGAGAAGAAACCCCCCCAGCGAGCCAATGTTCATCCAACGGCCCGGATTAGAATAAGGATACCCCTTCGCGTTTATGTTAAAGAGTCCCCGAGAAATCCACAAAACCGCCGTCCACCCCTCTCTCTTGAACCTTTTGTAGAAAACCCCCAGAAGATTAGGAGCCCTGCAGATCAACCCTGGTCATGCCCTTTTGCACCAAAGACCCTCGGTTTTAACCTTTTTGCAAGCACTGTTTGATGTGTCTCGCAATTCTTACCAGCTAGCCCCTGAAATCTATAGATAATCATGTTTAGGTCCCTGAGATCTTGTTTAGCGCGTAGATTTCATGTTTTAGCTCCGTTTTAGCCCGTTCTCGTTTCGTTAGTCTCTGTTTAGCATGAGCTATCGTTTAGTATTGTTGTTTTGTCTAGTTTGTGTTTCTAAAGTTAAACAAAATATTAAATTGATTAATGAACATTCCACTAGTTTTTCTAATAAAATTTGTTTAGGTTAATACCTTGGTATTTCATAAATTCTTGTTAATTTGACTAATATTAAATAAATGTGTTTTCAATAACAATTTGAAGGGTTTAACACATCACATGAAATAATTCAATTAGATGCATCACATGTCTTTTATTTCAAGTTAATTGTTAAATGGCTTAATTCCTATGGAATATCCATAAACAAAATATGACCACGTTTTACTTCACTTTTAAATTTGGAAATAATTTGAATAAATTAACTTGGGTATTTCTTTGATATATCTTTTTACATGTGCTTTTCTTTAATTGAAATAAATCAAGCATATAGTCTGTTTTGCTTTCATAAATGCAAATGTACGATAGTTGTCTTTTTAATCGTTCCTCTGTCTTCAGCGTTTTTCCGAGCCTTTGTAACCATAGCTTCGAGCCCTATCCTTTAGTGCGCTCTTTTAAAGTTTTTCCTTGTTTGGTGCATTATTCTTAGATGTACTTGTTTGTTTGCTTTGTATGTTTGTGCCCGATGATTGCTTCGAGTAGAAGTATCGTCGTTCGTTGCTTTAAAGATCAAGAATTTCAAGTGAGCAAGAGCTGGCAAGCAGTAAGAGTACCTTTATGTTGGTGAAAGTGACCCTAACCATCCTTCTATCTATGCTTTTAATATATCATTGTGATGATGTTAATTGGAACATGGAGAACCACCTAGGAAAACAGTACAACCACGAGTACTATATGGCTCTGGTCTCGGCTGATTAATTAGATATACGGGTGACTGGCAGGCCTTACTGAAAGGGCAAGGAGGGGGACGGTGAGGGGTCATAGTCCGGTCTTCTTGTAGGAGTAGTCGTTACTAAGGTACGTCCTCATTAGAGAGGGAAAGTGTACAACCTCTGTAGAGTGTTAAAAACTATTATAACAGCCGTGCTCATGGTCAAGAGCGGCCTGGACCCTCACATGATTAATATATTTTAAGTTGATAATAAATCATATTCTGATTATTTCTTGTGGCCTTGCTGAGTACCAACCATAAGTGTACTCATCCTTGCTTACTGCTGCTCAAAAGAGGTTGAAGATGGTGCTAGGTGTATGCAACCCCCAGTCGATTGCCTGTGAAGTGTTGGAGCCTTCGTTTCCAGGATAAGCTGTGACTCTGATAGATTGTAAGTCTTTTGTATTGTTTTATGTGATACTACTGTTGTTTATCACTGATGAAGTATCATATGTGTGTAAACTTGATCCTGGCATACATGTGATTATCATTCAGTTTTGTCCTTAAAACCGGATGTGACACTTGGATGGTTGTAGTTGAGCCGTGAACGTCTCTCTAGTCCAAATCGAAGTTATCCATCTCTCATCGAAAGATCGGGTACAAACCCTTGCAGGTTCAACCTCTTTGGTCCTCCATGCCTTTCATGTGTGTTTAACACTCTTTTTGATCCACGTATGTATTTCTGGAAATGACAATGAACACGCATCATGGCGCAGCATCAACTCATCGTATGTATCAAATACAATTACGATAAAGAATCGTTTCACATTTGAATCAAAATTTGTCATTGTGGTTGTGGTTGTATCTGAGCCAATGATGTCCACATCAGCAATTCTCTCATTTCTTCTTCATGGATGTTTTTATCTTGGTAGCATGGGAGATTTGGAAGATCAGAAACGCGGTCATCTTTGATGGTGCTCACCCTTCAGTGACACACTGGTCCAGACCAAGTGCTCCTTCAACTCATCCGTTTCCGAGAAGACAACAGACTAGCAATAACCACCTGGCTCAACGCCAACCTATAGCTCTCTTCTTTCTTTCACCTAGTTGTCCTTTCAATGCCTTTCTTTAGTCTTGTTAATGTTGACACCAGCGGTGGCAAACAGAAAGTCCGCAAGCGCACGGCTGTCTTAGTAGCTTTCACCCATGAGTAAACCAGGTATCGAATCCATGCGGAACGTAAAGGCACTGTCTAATCACTAAAGTTGACCGGATCGATCGAGTGTATAAAAAGGCTGGGTAGAGAGGATAACTTAGCACTAAGGCTATGAATATAGCGAACGGAATTCTCCTATGCTTGCTTTGGGCACCGGGGTATCCTAGACCTCTAGGAAGTTGCCGGCAAACAGCTGTACGCCGTACCCGAACGTGGAGGATTACAAAGGACGAACAGGGCTGTCACCACCTGGCGCCTACCTCTTCTAATCCATGGGGCTACGAGGCAAACGAGGGCAGATATATGCCTAAGCACCACGCTTAAGGTAATATCACCGATCCTAACCTTGATCAGAGATTAGAATACTTTACGAATAAAGCAACGAACCCACAAGCACAATAGAGAACTCAACTTTCTATAACTCGGACTTAAGTACTAGTTAAATCCTAGATACTTACTGAATAGCTTGCATCCGTCGAGGTACAGGTGGAGGGTCGCCGACACGCTGAGACTCCTCCAGACTCTCCCTCACTCTCTCCTTATTTCTACTCTAGATATGAGGAGGGCTTCACCTTGGATCTTCACTTTAGCTCGATGATTATGAGCCCTGCCCCGAGTAGCTTGGAGAGGTGGTTTAGAGTCGGTACGCAGCAGTTGAGATGGTTTGGAGGTGGGCCCAGGTTGGTCGACCTAGGGGGGTCGGCCGACCGTGGGATTCACCGACTTTGGTGATGCACGACACGGATGGCTTCCTGGAGGCGGTTGACAGTTGTGGGCCAAGGCGGTGCCATTTTGGACGCGTGGCTAGGTCGGCCGACTTGGCCAAGTCGGCCGACCCAGGGCTGTGGCCCCTTGGCCTCACTCTACCAGGGACACTTCCATGTGGGCCCCATGGTTGGTTCTCGGTGGGTATTCATGCAGATTTGTAAGTTAAGTTAGGGATGTGGGCCCATGGATCTATGTGCTTGCCACGTGGCCCAATCCCATCTCTTCATTTCCACTGACTTGTTCTCAACGTCTCTGATCATCGCTGAGTGTGCTGCTGTCAATGGGCCAAAGTTGGACCTCATTGGGCATGGGTCCAGGTCGGCCGACCTGGTGGGGTCGAGCGACTTGGCCCTAGGGCCACTTTGATCCATTTTCTCCCATTTTGCTCCTGCATACAAGATTGCACCAAAACTCATGGAAATTGTTAGTATAAAACCCTATGTCTATGTGTTTTAGCATTCTTTTATATCTTTGTTGGTGATAATATTTTATCATTAAGGGCCGCCAACAAGCTCCCCCACACTTATTCTTTACTCGTCCTGAGTAAAGATTAAGATTCATCACAGAAATAATCATAAATAAACATATTGGTTATTCCCAAACATTTAGGCTTAGTGGAATTATATTGAGTGGCTAACATGTCTTCTTGAGTTATTGCAGAAAGGAACAACCTCTTTATGACATGACACACCTTACCCTCAAGTACTTGGGTTTTCAGAATTTTGCAAAGAAAACAAATGCTTTGCTCCTCAAAGAGTTTCTCTCTGGATATTCATGGTAGTTGGACAACACTCATACTCTCCTGAATGAAACTTTGTATGTGGAGCTCTCAAGATGCATACCTTATGTCACTTATGTTGTCATTCAAAGAGTTGGATCCAGATCAGAGACAAGTCATGTAATCAAGTCAAGATGTGCAAGTGTATGACACAAAGTGGAAATGTAATGGTACTCCTTTGTATTGGCTTCCTTCCCTTTTTCCTTTCTTTATGTTGGACATGGGCTATTGCACTTTTCTTCTTCTTCTTCTTCTTCTTTTTTTTTCACTTAATGCCTTTTTTAGCATGAGTCTTTTTCTCTTTTCCTTTTTTTCTATGCAATATAGCCCATATCTTCTCTTCATCTTGATTTTGGGAAGGATGCCAATTTAGGAGTATTTATTCATGAGTATGAAGTAAAGGCATGTTTTGCTTTACCCTCAGTGTAAGGGTTTAGCTTTTTATGGTGGAGTGTATGTGATCTTGACTTTAAAAACATGAAATACCTCTAACAATGTTCACAAACCTCGAAACAACTCAAAGCTTAAAAGATATCCCTAATTATGAATGTAAGTGGTTGTCTCTCAAACCCATGAGGAGCAGTTGACGCTCGTTAGCGACACACTTTTAGTGCTATTTAAGTGATGTTTTGGGACTAATTCATATACTAACCCACCACTTGGCACTTGAAATAACCCCATTTTTGCATATGCATGTATTTTTGGAGGATTTTGGTTTACACAAGTTTTTGAGCTATAAATGAGCACTTTTGGACAAAGACCGAGATCATGCGTAGCGCGGAGGAATGAAGGCCACGACCCGGATTTCGTTCGCTCTCATCTATGGTGAACCAACCTCCAAGAATGAGGAAGGGCAAAAACTTGAAGAGAAGGTCGGATGACTTCGGGATCAAGGTGAATCAGGTAGACATATGGAAAGACATCAAGGCCCCATCTTATCCCGAAGCAACCGACGTCAAATACCCACATGCATTGGCAAATCAATCCCTGGAGGATCTAGAAGCTTGCACGCGAAAGATGGGGCCGAGGGGCCACACAAAAGCCCTAGGCCGGCTGGCCCAGAGGGGCCTAGGCTAGCCGGCCTGGGTTGTTTCTGCGCCGCCTCAACCTCCCCTTCGAGCTAGGGTTTCCTCAGACTATTTATAGCCCCGATGCCAGGAGCCACGCACATACATCCACCAGAAGTCGATGCAAAGAGGGACACACACCGAAGGAAGCCGACGGCCGCCGCAAGTCCTCAAGGTTGCCTAGGAGATGGCTTAGGCCATACCCTAGCCACCATGGTTGGCCCTGTGTGGTGAAACTATGGTGGAGTTCCGGAGCCATGCCTTGAACTCATCAAGACGTATGTACATTCAATGGTGATATCAATCTATTTGTTCTGTCTACTTTGATCTTCTATGATTCATGCTTATTCATATGTGTAGCTACCATATGCCTTTAGTAGGATTAGATCTAGTCATGGTGATTAGTCTATGTCTTGCAGATAGATCATCGTAGTGCATGGGAAGTCGGCGTGATTATCCTCGTGTGGTGACGGCATGTGGGAGGGAAAAGGCCGAACAAACGTGTAATGTGGAGTAGATGACTCTTTATCATGGTACGAGATTAGATTGGTTACCGTTTTGGCCGGAGTTGCAACTAGAAGATGGTAGGCTTGTGCTACCTTTGGTCGTGTTACGTCATGTCGGGTGGATGAGATTCATTCATAATATTCATATCAAATTCGTGATCAACCTTTACACGCCATTCACATCTTAAAGGTTTACCTCTATATGCAATCAATGCTTCATGCTAGGAATAGATCCGTTAGATTTGATGGAAAACCCTAGGTAGTTCATTGTTGATCCACGGATTGATAAACCTTAGATGAAATACTCTTGCGCTGATGATCCGTGCGCTTGCGGTTCACAATTGGTGCTTCTATGGACCGTCAACAAGCTTTTCTAGCGCCGTTGCCAGGGATCGGCAACTCGAACCCTAGGGAGATCTGTCTAATTTTTTGGACTAACCCTAATTTCATTATTGCATATATCCTGCATTTTTGTTTGTGTCCATGAATGTAGGTAAAACCCTAGACACAAAGCGATCGAGAAGTTCTCGACATCCAGACTTTGGCAAGTCCAATCTCGCTCAAACAAGATTGATGGCTACATCAAGATCCGCTCCTTAGTGGTAGGTGCTAACTTTTGTTAGTGGCCCATCATCCACTATCGAGTCCACACCCAAAACAAGTAAAGATGAACAAGGTATGCCGCTGTGTCAATTGATTTTTAAAAGACTAATGTTTCTTGGAGAATTGTTTGTTCAAGCTATAGGTGATGAATCATGCCCCAAAAAAGTCGTGAGATCCGATTGTCAACATCTCCGAAAGGCTGCTGTTGAGACCAATTTTTTGCCCTTGATCAGAGAGGTACCATTGAGAAAAATTAGAAAATATAAAGCTCCATCAAGTCTTCTTTCCAACGCATCAAGAATCGTAATTTTTGGAGATCGGTGCAAGGAGTTATGGTAAAATCTTTCAACACTACTCGTTCTGAAATCTGTTCAGGACAGAACGTGGTGCCGGAGTAAAACAAGCATAACTCTTTCATCCAGAGTCCATTTGAAGTGAATGAGCACTTGTTGGAAAGGAAATTTGGCGCATATTGCAATGGTGTAGAAGTTTGGTACATGTTCTGCACTGGGTGAAGAGAAATTCAATGAAGAAGTGGCAGCAGCAAACAACCAAGAAAGTGATGATGATGTCAAGGGAAGATTGGAGGGCCTTGAGCATAAAAGATGATGATTTGAAGTTGATCAAGACTGGAGGCAACAAGATCAGAAGCACCATGACGCTACCAATCTTCTCCAGTAGGATGCTCAATAAGCTTTTAGTTGAGTGATGCTACCAACGAAGGAAACCACTCAGATCATCGACACAAAGCACAAGAGCCACCCATGACCTCGGCACCTTGGGTAAAGCAAGAACTATGGAGAAGACACATCATTGGAATACTACTTGCTGATAAATCAATGGTGATGACCTTGAAGCCTAAGGATGCACAACACGACGCTCCAAAGACTACAAGATCAAGATCATCGACATCTCAGGATCAATTCGCAAGAAGTTACTGTAAACATCAAAAGTCTGCACAACCTCTGAAGAAAATAGCAGAATATTTTTGGATATTTAAAAAGCCCCATGAAGTTCCAGTTCCAACAAAACAAGAATCAAGTCAATCGAAGATTTCTACAAGCGGTTATGGTCAAAACATTGATGGTCGTGCATTCTGAAATTTTCTAGACAGCACGCAGTGCTAAAGTAAATTGGGCATAACTCTCATGCTTGGACTCCGTTTAAGATGAATGACCACTCGTTGGAAAGGTAATTTCACGAACTTTTCAATAGATCTATACTTTGGTATACATTCTATTCTGTACACAGGGGAAAATCCACAAAGAAGAGGCACGAGCGACTTGATGAGAACAAGGTAGAGGAGATAACGATGACAACAATGAAGAGGAGCTTGGGCAATGCTTTCATCAAGCGTACATGATCAAATTCAGAAGCTTAGAACAAAATGAAGATCCCCGAGAACATTGGCATATGAAGACACAAGCCAGCTACATCCAATTCATGAAGATGTTAGAAGTAAATCACAATGGATTACAAAAGGGCAACATCAAGCTGCATGGATACTTCCAATTCTCGCACGAAGGACCATGGCTTCACAACAATGAGAAGGTATGTGAGAAGTCTAGCTCTATGACTTTAAATGAAGCGCTTTGTGGGAGGCAACCCGATCTTTTGTTTATTATCTATATAATATGACGGCCTATATTGTGCTTTTTAATTGAAACATCAAGTAACATTATACCATTGCTCTAATAAATGCCACAACTTTATGTTGTGTGATCTAAATGTTATTGAGGGAGCACTTGTTATTTGATCTTGGAAAACTTGTAGACCCTTTTGTGTGCCTATTAGTGTTTAGAGTCTTTTTTGTGTCTTTTTAGAGAGAAATATGAGGTATGACACCACCCTTTGATTCTAAACTTGTGGCTAGTTGACTTAGGCTAACTTTTGTTTTGTTTTTAGACCACCACATCATGTCATGTCATTGTGTTCATTCACCTCATGTTCCACTTCATGCCATGTTGTTCTCGCCCTTGCATTGTATTGCATGTTTTGTTTTGACCTAACTTTTTGTTAACCCACATAAGCCTTCCTATCACCCCCGCCATAAAACGGAGCCAACAAGGATAGGATCGACTTGTGTTGATTTGCTTGTCTCACCATTTGGATTAGCCAAGTCTATCTCTATTCCTTGTTCTAGCTGAAAACTTTGAATAGCCCTCCCACGAGATCCTAAACCCTTAGGAAAATCTCTCATACCTATAGCCATCCTAAAACCATAGGTTTTGTTTTCCACCAAATGAAACAACCTTTAATTTTTTTTTTGTTTTCAACCACCTTAGGTAGGTTTTCTAAACTTGACTTCTCTCTTCAAAATTCTTGTTTTAAGCCAAAAATATAGGATACCCATGAACCTTCCCCTAAACCTCGTTAGCTAGGTTGTTTGGTTCTTTTCGATGATAACATTGAAAGACCTTTCAAACCTTGCTAACCCTTGTTTTTGCTAACTTTTTGTATTTGCATTTTGCATCCATTCTATTGTTCCATCATGCATTTGTTAGCTTGGCTCTTTCACAAAACTTCATGATGAATGCTTTCATATCCATGTTAATGTTTGTATACGGCATTCCCTTTTGCAATCTTGTGCGTGGTGTTTAGACATGATCGCAGACCATCATCATTTAGTTTTGTGAGCCTTGTTTGCATTGGTTGGTTTATAAGCTTTGCAATGCGCCTTATGTTTCTCATGCTATAATGAATTATTGACCTTGGGATAGACATGGTGTTTTAATCTTGGTTAACAAATCTTTATGACTATGGAGAAATTCGGCAATCTAGTTGTAAATATGGTGCTTAGAACTAGGTGTAAACGTTGTCTTTGTTTATATGCTTTCCTATCATTTGCATACTCACTTTGCACACACGCACACCCATTAGTTTTTTATTTTTCCCTTTTACTAGGTTAATTATGCCACAAGTTAAGGTCTTAGGGATGTCATTGGTTTTTGGCATTTGCTTATAGTCCCGGCCGTCACCCTGGGGGTAGTGTGTGCATTTTACTTGTTTTGCAGGCATGACGAAGGAATCCCATGAATTCATGATCAAAGTTGCATCCAAGATCGTCAACATCTCCGAAGATTGAAAGAGATGCTGCTGTTTTCATCGAAAATCTGCATATGCTCAGAGATGTACAAGGAATAAAAAGTTGATATTCAGAAGCTCCATCAAATTCTCATTCCAACGCATCCAAGGAGGTGATAAAAATATCGGACGCTGCGCGTTCTGAAATCAGCTCAGGACAGATTGCAGAGCTGGAATAAAATAGCCATAACTCTCTTGTTCGGAATCTGTTTTAGGCGAATGATGACTCGTTGGAAAGAGAAATTTGTGCACTTTGCAATGGAGCAATAGTTCAGTACATGTTCTGTTCTGGAAATAAAGGAAAAATTTATGGAAGATGAAGCAGCAATCAGGACAACAAGCAAAGAGATGATGGCAGTGAGAAAAATGATTGGGACCAAGGCTTAGTGACAATGGGAAGTGGTTGAAGGAAAATTAAGGGAACAAAGGTGAAGAAGCATAAAAGATAATCTCCAAACACATGACGGAAGGACTTCAAGAATCACATGACGGTTCACCATCTTCTTCCACACTGAGCAACATGCTAAGCATGGGGGAGGACTTGTTGGACGAAAAGGAAAAGGCCATATGAAGTACAATGATCGTGTCCACCACAAGATGCTCAAGATTCTTCTTCCATGCTAAGCACAATGCTTAAGCATAGGGAAGCCGCGCTACACTTTATTGCAAGCATCGAAAAGGATGGTAACTCTTCCTCAACCTTCTCTTTATTCGTCTACTTCTTAAGGCTTGTATATATGTATGCCATTGACCAGAGGTTAAAAACCTTTATATATCTCTCTTCTTAATAACATGGAAAAGTGATGAAAGTTGCAATATTTTGAATGCTTTGCTTATGGAAAAGTGATGAAAGTTGCCGCCTTGTTTTGCCTACATGGTGTTGTATAAGACTTGACTATTTTCTCTCTATAAAATGAACTTAAATCGATATCAATACCGGCTCTTTTATTCATGGAGGTTAAATGACTAAATTTTAGACCCGCATATTCCTTATGTTGCTCTTTGATTTAAGTTTACCGATGACCTTACGCCTTGTATTGTTTTATTTAAAACTTGATTCTCATGCTATCTACATTCGTGAATCTCTTGCAAAGTTCTACCTACCAAAGCCTTTACATATACATGATCTTTCATGATGAAACCTTTAGATTTGCAAACTTATATTTTGATGAGTTGGATTAAGATTGATTTCTATGGTTCGAGACTAAGAAGCTGGCCATTCCATTTTGCGTACATTCCTTTTGCTAGCCTTTCTATCCATGCATTGTGAGTTTCTACTCTGAAAACTTCGCTAGATATCCACCCTAAACTCAAATATCTTTTTGTGATTACCCTCCTTGACCACGACCCACAATTGAGTATGGATCATTTTCTCGATGGAAATCCACAAGAATCGAGAGCTTAATTTAGAGAACATCAATTTGGGAGGCATCGAAGAAACTCCCTGAAGATTCAAGTGCTTTTCTACAAGATCAAGATGGACTTTGTGTACTTACTTCAGCAATTATCAAACCTCACTTCTATGCTCGAGGACGAGCAATCGTTTAAGCATGGGGGGGAGGATGCTGAGTAAGTACTATATTGCCAAAGGTTCTAAGGAGCAAAAAGAAAGAAAAATGTAGAAAAAGAAAAAAAGAGAAAGAAAAGAAACAAAGATGCAAGGAAAAATGAAAGAAAGAAAGAAAAAAAGAGAAATAATGCTCCTTATTTCTTTTAGCTTCATCAAATTCCAAGTGCTTTCAAGACAATTTCATACTCAATTTTCCAACCATGTGCAATCCGATAACGAGGACTTCATTTGTGCCTCAGGATCATCCACTTGCCATTTGCACATGTCCACTATCTAAATGTGTATGTTCCATCCCTCTCCCTTTCCAACATTTATTCTTCATGGCCTTTTTGACTAGTCTCGGTAATTCCAATAGATCTCTTTCTTAGTTTGACAATATTTCAAATATAATGTTTTGCTAGGATTGTTTTTACCTACCAAGCTCCACATAAGCCTTCCATTTTCATATATGAGTAGAATAGGTTGAAAATAATCTAGTATAGGCTTGAGCGACTTGATGAGATGAGTATTTCCATGAGCTTTTGCAAGAGAATCTCACTTATATTGGATATGCATCTTTTTGAAAACTCTTCACGATGGAACAAGGTAAAGGTCTAAAGTTCGCTTAAGTTCAAAAGCATTGCATTTATTATTGTTGTGGCTTGTTCTTTATTGCTAGTCTATCTTCCATAATGAAAAGAAGCCCGTCACAACTTGAACTTTAAATGCTAAACACTTGAGAGCAATGTGTCTTGTTGTGTATGGCTAAGTGCGGGGAAAACATTGAAGGGCAATGCTGATTTCCTTGTTAAGCAAAGATCTTGGACTTACTCGAGGACGAGCAAGGTTTAAGCATGGGGGGATTGCTGACGCTCGTTAGCGACACACTTTTAGTGCTTTTTAAGTGGTGTTTTGGGACTAATTCATATACTAACCTGCCACTTGGCACTTGAAATAACCCCATTTTTGCATATGCATGTAATTTTTGGAGGATTTTGGTTTACACAGGTTTTGAGCTATAATGAGCACTTTTGGACAAAGACCGAGATCATGCGTAGCACGGAGGAATGAAGGCCATGACCCGGATTTCGTTCGCTCTCATCTATGGTGAACCAACCTCCAAGAATGTGGAAGGGCAAAGACTTGAAGAGAAGGTAAGAGCCGATCTTATCCCGAAGCAACCGACGTCAAATACCCACATGCACTGGCAAATCATTTCCTAGAGGATCTAGAAGCTTGCACGTGAAAGATGGGGCCGAGGTGCCACAAAAATGCCCTGGGCCGGCCGGCCGGCCTGGACTGTTTCTACGCCGCCTCGACCTCCCCTTCGAGCTAGGGTTTTTTCGAACTATTTATAGCCCCGTTGTCAGGAGCCACGCACATCCATCCACCAGAAGTCAACGCAAAGAGGGACACACACCGAACAAAGCCGACGGCCGCCGCAAGTCCTCGAGGTTGCCTAGGATATGGCTTAGGCCATGCCCTAGCTGCCATGGTTGGCCCTGCGTGTTGAAGCCATGGCAGAGTTCCGGAGCCATGCCTTGAACTCATCAAGGCGTATGTACATTCGATGGTGATATCAATCTACTTGTCTTGTTTACTTTGATCTTCTATGATTCATGCTTATTCATATGTGTAGCTATCATATGCCTTTAGTAGGATTAGATCTAATCATTGTGATTAGTCTATGTCTTGCAGATAGATCATAGTAGTGCATGGGAAGTTGGCGTGATTATCCTTGTGTGGTGACAGCATGCGGGATGGAAAAGGCTGAACAAACGTGTAATGTTGAGTAGACGACTCTTTATCATGGTACGAGATTAGATTGGTTACCGTTTTGGCGAGTTGCAACTAGAAGACAGTAGGCTTGTGCTACCTTTGATCGTGTTACCTCATGTAGGGTGGATGAGATTCATTCATAATATTCATATCAAATTCATGATCAACCTTTACATGCCATTCACATCTTAAAGGTTTACCTCTATATGCAATCAATGCTTCATGCTACGAATAGAACCGTTAGATTAGATGGAAAACCCTAGGTAGTTCATTGTCGATCCATGGACTGATAAACCTTAGGAATACTCTAAGGGAAAAGCTACGATGATCCATGCGCTTGCGGTTCACAATTGGCGCGTCTATAGACCGTCAACAGGAGCATAGCAAGGTTAAAATTTTAAAACTTTTCATAAATTTCAAGTACTTGAATAAGTAAGAGCATCCTTCATATTAAAGCCATATCTCAAAATGCAATAACTTAGATGAATTGGGTTCCTAAAAATATGAGGATTTCCATAAGCCAAAAGGTATAGGGAATAAAATATATGTGAGTTGATAACATTTTCCATGTGATGGGGAGGTAAGAAGGGTCAATTTTATTAAGTTCTGCATTCCATGTTCTAGTTCTGCAAAGATTCAACTGAAACAGGGTTTAGGATGATCAAACCAGCGTGCAGGGAAAAACGGAGGCCAGGAGGGACCCAGGCCAGGTCGGCCGACCTGGAGGGGTCAGGCGACCTAGGGGCAACCCCTTTGGTCCAGCCCTTTTGTGTGCTGCTCTGTTTTGTTCTGTTCTACTCTGTTTCGCGTTGAATCACTCTGTTTCCGTTGCAAGTCTCCCCCACGCTTTTACCTTTTATTCAAACACAAGTGGAAACAAAAGACACAATCCTAATACACTAAACATTTTATTTTATTCATTATAGCATAGGCAAATTACAGAATAATGAAATAAAGAAATAAAATAAATGAAGGAATTTAAACTAATGTTCCTATCCTATTCTAAAGCCTAGGATGCCTAAGTTGCATTGTAGAGGTTTTCATCCCCTGCGGCTTTAGCATAGCGCTTGAGCTTCACGACTGTTGATCTACGCAGCATATCAAAGTCGTCTTGAAGGTTTATTCGCTCAAGTCGCTCTTCAGCGAACCTCTTCAACAACTTAGCATAGTCGCGACCGAGTTGATTAATCAACTCTAGCAACTCTGCGTTGGAGAGAGCCATGGGGGCCTTCTCATCATCACTTTCATAGTGACCCCTAGGTCTGCGAATTGGAGGAGGCTTGATATGCCTCTTGATCTTGCCGGTGGGTGAAGACTCCACCGACTCTTCCAACTCCTTCCTCTCCTCAGGTGTGAGGGGAGGGAACAACCCCTTTCCATAGCCACCTCCGGGTATCCTTTCCCCGAAGACCCAGAAACGCGGCTCCGGGGTGCTAGCGGGAGAGTAGATGGACACGTTGGACGTATAGTGATACGCCACGACGTCCACCCACTTGTTCCTGACCACTTCCATCAGCTTCTCCCCTGGTTGAAGCGTGGGGAGTCCATCCCCCATGGTAGGCGTGGCCGCCAGTGTCTTCTTCGGAGTGAGTTGCCCCGTCGTCGGCCTTCTGTACGGGCTTGACGCCCGTGCATCACGCCTCTGGGACTTTCTCGGCGATTGAGACCGTGTCGTCGAGCGGGACGCCGAGGGGCCACCAGGGCCGGTCACCCGACCTAAGGGGTCGGCCGACCCCCTGGTGCGGCCTCTCGCGTCCTCCTCTGGCAGGAGGCTGGCCAATGGGGATACAACCACGGCCATGGCCGACTCCAGGTTGATTGGCACCTGTTGATTCGCCGGAGTGGGCTCTCCATCAAGATCGAAGGTCGATCGGGATTTGGGGTGGCTCTTTCCGGCCATTCTTCGGGGAATTGGAAGGCGTGGCTCGGTGTTTTCAGAATGTGGGCGAAGAAGAACTCAGATGAGAGGGGAGAAGAGAATGGGTGAAAATTTAAAGAAAGAACAACCCTCTTCTCGGATCAATCAGAGGTTGAATCGCTCATCCACCGCGGAACGGCTTCAGAGATGTTGGAGTGGAACGTTTGCAAAGAATAGGGCTGATCAGGCTCAGTGGCCCGTCGGCTGACCTGGTGGTGTCGGCCGACTTGGCCTTGAGCCCGGTCGTCTTCTTCTTTTTTTGTGCACTACGTGACAGGTCCAATATACCCCAAAGTGTGTGCATATATGCTCTAGGGGTTAAGGACTTTAGCGTAAGACGAAATTATAGATGGAAATTATCCATGATCAAGTTGATCACATCAAATTTCTCTTCTACTTTATCAGGTTCAAAGAAAACTTTAAATGTTGACCATTTACCTTGAAGAGGTTACCTTCATCATCTTGGAGTGTGATTGCCCCATGCGACGAAGTTTCCACCACAACGAATTGTCCTTCCCATTTGCTTTGAATTTTTCCATGCCCAAAGAGCTTCACCCTGGAATTAAAGAGTAGTACCTTATCCTCGGAGTGGAACGCCTAAGCACCATGCTTAAGGTAATATCAGCTATCTGTTGACGCTCATTAGCGACACACTTTTAGTGCCATTTAAGTGGTGTTTTGGGACCAATTCATATACTAACCCGCCACATGGCACTTGAAATAACCCCATTTTGGCATGCATGTATTTTTGGAAGATTTTGGTTTACATAGGTTTTTGAGCTATAAATGAGCACTTTTGGACAAAGACCAAGATCATGCATAGAGCGGAGGAATGAAGGCCATGAGACTCGGATTTCGTTCGCTCTCATCTACGGTGAACCAACCTCCAAGAATGTGAAAGGGCAAAGACTTGAAGACAAAGTCGGATGACTTCGGGATCAAGGCGAATCAGGCAGACATATGGAAAGACATTAAGACCTAATCTTATCCCAAAGCAACTGACGTCAAAAACCCACATGCATTGGTAAATCAAATCCTGGAGGTTCTAGAAGCTTGCACGCAAAAGATGGGGCCAAGGGGCTGCAAAAACAGCCCAGGCCAGCCGGCCCAGGGGTCCATGCCGGCCGGCCCAGGGTGTTTTTGCGCCGCCTCGACCTCCCCTTTGGGCTAGGGTTTCCTCGGACTATTTATAGCCCCGATGCTCAGAGCCGTGAATACCCATCCACCAGAACTCGGCGAAACCTAGGGCATACACCAAAAGGAGACGACGGCCGCCGCAAGTCCTCGAAGTTGTCTAGGGATGGCTTAGGCCTAACCTAGCCATCATGGCCTCCCTGCGTGGTTGTGCCATGGTGGGGTTCATGAGCAAGTTGGAGTCATCAATGGTATGTATTCGGTGGTGATGATCCAAACACATCTATTATATGAGTATTGTTCTTTATGTCATCCGATCTCTTAGCGACTTGATGCCTCTTTCTATGCTTTCTACCTATCATGAATAAGATTGATTCTTAGTCTCTAATGATAGGTTAGACTATATAGCATACTCTATGTAATCGTGGTGATTAGATCTAGTATGTTGACCCTTCATGATATCTAGACACGTTCACTTGTGGACGTGCCCTTGTAAACCAACCACGCCAATAGAGAGCATCGTGACAGGGTGTGATCCTGTGTAAGGTGGCGTTCTCGGGAGGTTGACCGGAGGTAAGGGTTTAAAGATGGCTTTAGATGAGATGCGTGATGCGCTACTCTTATTTGCTAGAACTACAACTAGAAGACGATAGGCCCATTTATCCTTTGGTTGCTCGTTACCCTCGCTTATGTTCTCGGATGTGATCAACCTATTCACTGTATTATTATCATATAGGTTTACCTTTATATGCAATCAACGCTTAGTGCTAGGAATAGATCCGTTAGATTAGATAGAAAACCCTAGTAGTTCATTGTCGATCCACGGATCGATAAATCTTGGATGAATACTCTAAGAGAAAAGGTACGATGATCCGTGCGCTTGCGGTTCACAATTGGCGCGTCTATGCACTGTCAACAAGCTTTTCTGGCGCCGTTGCCGGGGATCGGCAACTCGAACCCTAGGGAGATCTATCTAATTTTTCGGACTAACCCTAATTTTTATTATTGCATATACCCTGTGTTTCTTGTTTGTGTCCTTGAATGTAGGTAAAACTCTAGACACAAAGTGATCGAGAAGTTCTCGACATCCGGACTTTGACAAGTCCAAAACTCGCTCTCACAAGTTGATAGCCACGTGAAGATCTACTCTTTCGTGGTAGGTGCTAACTTTTGTTAGTGGCCCATCATCCACTATTGAGCCCACATCCAACATAATTAAAGATAAAATAAGGTATGCCGCCGTGTCAATTAAGTTTTAAAGACTAATGTCTCTTGGAGATTTGTTTGTCAAGGCTTTAGGTGATGAATCATGCCCCAAAGAAGTCGTGAGATCTGATCGTCAACATCTCCGGAAGGTTGCTGTTGAGACCAGTTTTTCACCCATGACCAGAGAGTTACCATAGAGGAAAATTAGAGAAATATAAAGCTCCATCAAGTCTTCTTTTCAATGCATCAAGAATCGCAAATTTTGGAAGTCGGTGCAAGGAGTTCTGGTAAAATCTTTCAACACTACGCGTTCTGAAATCTGTTCGGGACAAAACGTAGTGCCAGAGTAAAACAAGCATAACTCTTTCATTCGGAGTACATTTAAATTGAATGAGCACTCGTTGGAAAAGGAATTTTATGTACATTGCAACGAAGTAGAAGTTTGGTACATGTTCTGTACTGGGTGAAGAGGAATTCAATGAAGAAAAGGCATCAGCAAGCAACAGGGAAGCTGATGATGATATCAAGGGATGATTGGAGGTCCTTGAGCACAAATGATGATGATTTGAAGTTGATCAAAACTGGAGGAAACAAGATTAGAAGCACCATGACACCACAATCTTCTCCAGTAGGATGCTCAATAAGCTTCTAGTTGAGTGATACTACCAACGAAGGAAACCGCTCAGATCATTGACATAAAGAGCAGGAGCCCCCTACGATCCCGACACCTTGGGTAAAGCAAGAACTACGGAGAAGACTCATCATTGGAGCCATGCTACTCGCTGGTGAATCAATGGTGATGACCTTGAGTCCTAAGGATGGACAACACGATGCTCCAAAGACCACAAGATCAAGATCATCAACATCTCCGGATCAATTCACAAAAAGATACTGTTCACATCAAAGTCTGCGCAACCTTTGAAGAAAACAGTAGAATATTTTTGGATATTTAAAAGCCTCACGAAGTTCTGGTTCCAACGAATCGAGAATCAAGTCAATTGGAGATTCCTACAAGCGGTTATGATCAAAACATCGAAGGTTGTGCATTCTGAATTTTTCTAAACAGCACGCAGCGCTGAAGTAAAATTAGCATAACTCTCTTATTTGAACTCCGTTTAAGATGAATGACTACTTGTTGGAAAGGTAATTTCATAAACTTTTCAATAGAGCTATACCTTGGTATATGTTCTGTTCTGTATATAGAGGAAAATCCATGAAGAAGATGCGGCGCAATGTGATGAGAACAAGGTAGAGGAGACAACGATGATAACAATGAAGAGGAGCTTGGGAAATGCTTTCATCGAGCATACATGATCAAATTCAGAAGCTAAGAACAAATGAAGACCCTCAAGAATGTTGGCATAGAAGACACAATAAGGCGACATTCAATACATGAAGATATTGAAAGCAAATCACGATGAATTACAAAAGGCAACATCAAGCTGCATGGATACTTTGGATTCTCGCACAAAGGACCATGGCTTCACAACAATGAGAAGGTACGTGAGAAAGTCTAACTCTATGACTTTAAATGAAGCGCTTTGTAGGAGGCAACCCGATCTTTTGTTTATTATCTATATAATATGACGGTCTATATTGTGCTCTTTAATCGAAACATCAAGCAACATTGTACCATTGCTCTAATAATGCCACAACTTTATGTTGTATGATCTAAATGTTATTGAGGGAGCACTTTGTTATTTGATCTTGGAAAACTTGTAGACCCTTTTGTGTGCCTATTAGTGTTTAGAGTCCTTTTCTTTTGAGTCTTTTTAGAGAGATTTATGAAGTATGACACTACCCTTTGATTCTAAACTTGTGGCTAGTTAACTTAGGCTAACTTTTGTTTTGTTTTTAGACCACCACATCATGTCATATCATTTTTTTTATCCATCTCATGTTCCACTTCATGCCATGTTGTTCTCACCCTTGCATTGCATTGCATGTTTTGTTTTGACCTAACTTTTTGTTAAACCCACCTAAGCCTTCCTATAACTCCCGCCAAAAACCGGAGCCAACAAGGGTAGGATTGACTTGTGTTGATTTGCTTGCTGCACCATTCGGATTAGCCAAGTCAATCTCTATTTCTTGTTCTAACTAAAAACTTTGACTAGCCTACCCATGAGATCCTAAACCCTTAGGAAAATTTCTCATACCCATAGCCATCCTAAAACCATAGGTTTTGTTTTCCACCCAATAAAACAACCTTTGTTTTTCTTTTTGTTTTCAACAAACTTAGGTAGATTTTCTAAACTTGACTTCTCTCTTCAAAATTCTTGTTTTAAGCCAAAAATTTAGGATACCCATGAACCTTCCCCTAAACCTCGTTAGCTAGGTTGTTCGGTTCTTTTCGATGAATGATTTTCTTGTCGACAATGCTTCACTTCTTATGAAGTGGCCGGCCAAGCTTTGTCGCTCTAAGCAATTACTTTTTGAATGAATTGATTGCGGAACAACATTGAAAGACCTTTCAAATCTTGCTAACTCTTGTTTTTGCTAACTCTTTGCATGTGCATTTTGCATCCATTCCATCGTTCCATCATGCATTTGTTAGCTTGGCTCTCTCACAAAACTTTATGATGAATGCTTTCTGTTGAGGCCATAATACCAGGGTGCCCGATCACGAGGATTGCCGACTACCGACTCCGAACGATGAAGGCTCCGAACAAGACACGATGGCTAGATCGCAGAGGGAAACCCGATGATAGTTAGAGCCCTGTTAGGTCTAGGTCTGTTTTGTCTTGTAAGGCACGTCTCCCTAGATACAAATAGCGGCGGTCCTGTGCGTAGAGGGTATCTTGAATCTTAGCCAATACACCCGAGGGTACTTGTTACGACATTGTAATCTGTACTCGCCGAGCTAATACAAGCAGCAACTGGACGTAGGGTTATTACTCGATCTCGAGGGCCCGAACCAGTATAAAATCCCATGTATCTTTGTTCATCCACCATGATCAATCTTCGCACAAGGCGGGGTGCTTGCCGGACAAATATCTGCCGAGTACAACCTCGACAGAGGCGCGCCAGATAGGGGCCCTCCCGTGAAGAAAGATCATGCCGATCATCAACGGAGTCTGGATCACCGACGCGTCGAGTTCGTCAATGCCCTACATACCCAGTTCCGTTAAGTTGGGGGCCATCGGGAGTTCTGCTTCCGCTTCCGATCTCTACGCTCACAGCCATCTAGTGCCTACACGGAGATCCACTACGGGGATCTCGTGTTCGAGCACCAAGGCGATTACGAGCTCAAGCTGACAGGGATCCATGATCCCAATCTTACATGCGCCGGTCGGGAAGTTTTCGCCACCTTCGCGGAGCCAACTCCCGAGGACATTGCTGATCGCACTGCACCATTGGATCTCGACTACAGTGGATCTAGCGATGGGTCGGAACAGCCCGATGACCGCCGCACTCATGTGCTAGCTGCAAACCGGAGCGAGGCCGCCGCTGAGTCCTCCAACTCGTGCAGATCTATACCTCCTCCGCGTCTCAGCAATGCACCAACTCTTCAAACGGCTAAGACCCGTACACAATAGGTCATGTCCTCACTGGCCCCCCGAAATCTTAACAACGATTTTTGGGCAGTCGAGCAAGACAACCTGCAGATCCGAACTCACTTGGAGACGATGGAAGCAATGGCCGAGGGAACCCCGATGGCCATCATCGCCAAGAAGGCTCGGGAAGCAGCGGACAAGGCCAAGGAGTGCCTCGAGGCCGCCACTGCCGCACCACAGGCTCCGGCAAACAGGCCTGGTGAACCACAACCGGTTCGCTCTCGATCTGTTAACGGACGACCCCGATATCGCCCGCACGAGGGCGCGACATGAGGCCGCAGCTCGAACGCAACCGTCACACCCGCGACGCTCAGGAAACTCTCAATTACAATCGAGATTACTGAGCACGTGAGGGCTACTACCGGTCCCATCCAGATTTGCCGCCACGTGACTCCCGACCAGGCACAGGAGGATGTCTCGCATACTCCCCGGGCCTGCACAAGGTCAGGTGGCCGGAAAAGTTTCGTCCTACCAACATTCAGATGTATGACAAAACAACCAACCCCCACGAGTGGATTCAGATCTATTCCACAGTCATCGACGCCACCGGGGGTGACGACTACATCAAGGCCAACTACTTGCCGACTGCCCTGTAGGGATCAGCCCGAACATGGCTCATGAACTGGCCCGAGGCCAGCATCAAGTCTTGGAACCATCTCTGGGAGACGTTTGAAGCCAACTTCCGAGGCACCTACAAACGCCCCGGACACGAAGGAGATCTGCTCAATTGTGTGCAAAAACCTAGAGAGTCCCTCCGGGACTACATCCGTCGCTTCAGCGACACCCGTAACACCATCCCTGATATGGCGGATGATCGGGTGATTGTGGCTTTCAATCAGGGCTGCAAGGATGAGCGAACGGTGGAGGAGCTTGCCAAGAAAAACCCGAAGACGGTGGCCGAGCTCTATGGGATCCTCGAAGAGACTGCCAAGATGGCGGACGCCCGAGCACGGGTCAACGGATAGCCCGAACAAAGCCAGCCAACTGGGGAAGGCAAGAAGAAGCATAAGCATAAGAACGAGAAGCGCAAGACCGAGGGCGACGAGGTCATGGCCATGGATAACAAACCCCCGTACAAGCGTCAAGGCAAACCAACCAATCTCCCGATGTACTGCCCGATTCACCGATCTACAAAGCATCACTTTGTGGATTGCATGGTGTACAAGAAGTAGAAGCAGGAGGAGGAGAGCTAGCAGCAGGGGGCTCCACGTGACCAGGCACCGCTCAAAATCCTCGGACGGCGAACTACATGGATTGTGACGATGAGCCAGACCTTCCTGAGGATCTGGAGATCGCCACAATTTTCGGTGGCTATTCTACTCGAACCTCCAAGTCCCAGCTAAAGCTGGTCGAGAGGCAGATAGCAAGCACCGAGCCTTGCAAGCATCCATTGAGGTGGTCCGAAATCCCGATCACATTTGATCAGAGGGATCACCCCGAGACGCTATACGACGGGCCGCTACTCCCACTGTGTATCAAACCCTGGATCGGGCCCCGAAAGATCGGGCGAACCTTGATCGACAGTGGAAGCGCCCTCAATCTGCTGTTCGTCAATGCCTTTGACGAGCTCGGGATCCCGAGGAGATCCTTGTCCCTAGTGGAGAAGCCTTTCTACGGGGTCATACCAGGCATCCAAGCCTTTCCCTTAGGAGGATCGATCTGCAGGTGACCCTCATGGAGGGCAAAAACATCCGAACAGAATTCCTCACCTTTGAGGTGGCTGACATCATGTTGCCCTATAACTGCATCCTGGGACGGCCGTTCCTGAAGAAGTTCATGGCGGTCGCCCACTTCGCTTATTCCATGATCAAGGTCCCGGGGCCATTGGGCCCGATCACCGTCTGCGGTGACCGCAAGGGCGCAGTCCAGTGCGACATGAAGACCCTGGACATGATCAAGAGAGACGAGCAGGAGCCAGCCAAGGCTGCCGAACCTGCCAAGAAAAAGACCAAGAGTCTGCCAAAGGCTGCCGCAAAGGCAGCAGGGGCAGAAACTTCCCGAACAGCAGAAGCCCGATCAAGGGCCAAGGGAAAAGAAGTTCCCGAACTGGTGCCTGCGGGAAAAAAGAAGACCGATGACGGCGTTGCCGAGAAGCAGACTGTGGTGGACCAGACCCCGGTCAACGGGACGCCATCACAACAAGCAGACGAGTCGCCGGCCGCCGCCTCGCCAAGAGCGCCACCGGCAAAACGCATCGAGCCGGGCACCAAATCGGTGGCCCTTGGTGAGGCAGACCCGACCAAGACCACCCAGGTGGGCTCTGGTCTGGGTGACAAATAGGAACTTGAGCTCATTACTTTCCTCCGGGCAAACGTGGATGTGTTCGCTTGGGAACCGTCCGATATGCCCGGGATCCCCAGGGAGGTGATCGAGCACAAGCTTGGCATACGAACTGGTGTCCGACCAGTCAAGCAGAAGCAAAGGAGATATACCCCGGAGAAGCGAGATGCCATTAACGAAGAAATCAACCGACTACTCAAAGCCGGCTTCGTTCGAGAGGTCCCTTTCCTGGAGTGGCTGGCAAACCCAGTCATGGTGAAGAAGCCCAACGGAACATGGCGAATGTGCGTGGACTACACCGATCTGAATGACTGGATCAAGCATGATCGGTCGTCGGTAAATCACTCGAAGATGAACGGGCAAGTAGAGCGTGCCAATGGCATCGTGCTCCAGGGCATCAAGAAGAGAATCTATAACAGGTTGCAAGCTTACGACAAGCGTTGGATTCATGAAGTTCCTACAGTACTTTGGTCAATGAGGACCACCATGAACAAAGCAATAAGCGAGACACCCTTCTTCTTGGTGTATGGGGCAGAGGCCATTCTACCATCCGATATCCGATTACAAGCCCCACGAGTGGCATTATTTTCAGAAACTGAAGAGCCTAACAGACGCGCGGATGAGCTAATCCTCCTGGAGGAGGCTTGTGGTGCAGCCGCTTTTAGAGTGGCACAGTATCAGCAAAAGCTGTGACAATACTACGATGCTAATATTCGCAAGAGAAGCCTATGCATTGGTGACATGGTGCTCAAGTTAGATCAACGCACCAAGGACAAAAACAAACTGTCCTCTCCATGGCAAGGGCCATACATCGTAGTAGACATCGCCCGACCAGGAGCTTACAGGATCACGGAGATGGATGGAGATATGCTGCCAAACACGTGGAACATGGATCAACTACGCAGATTCTACGCCTAAATAAAGGTAATCACGCAAGTTCAAGCCTGTCCATCAAGTTTGGCAGATAAAGCCGTCGTCCGCGTCGCCTACAGTGCCAACAAAAAAAGATAAGTTCTTCACACTTTACTCACCCTCACTTTTACGCTCGGGGGCTGGGTTCTATTTTTCAATTCTGTTTCTACTCTTTCTTACCATATTGCATATACTAACAAAGAGCCGGGGACTACCACGCTGAAAGTTTTTTCAGACCTATTCTATGCATCCCAAGCGCAACGCTCGGGGGCTCCCCATATGATCGGGGCATTCTTGCGGATTATTACTTCTAAGACTCTTTTTCAGCATGCCTGCATGACTGTAAAAGTGCCCGAGGCTACTATGGTACCATTACCATGCAAGAATCAGGCTTTTTAAATCAAGAAGGCTAGGCTACGCTAACCTGACCAAACACCATAACTACAAGGAATTACACAGTTCAGAAGATCGCTCGCGTCTCAGCAACTAAACAATTCTAAAATAGCTTATGGTAATGGGATTTTTGGCTATCAGTTAAAAAGTTCAACAAAAACACCGATCAGCTCTAAAACATACGCAAACCATGCCAGCATATATTTCACAAAATAAAGCTGCACTCTAAACCTTCAAAGTTTTGCCCTATTGCAGGATCCAAGCACAGAGTTCAGGGCGATTCCTCCGAGTCACTCAAATGGAGGTAAAGTTTCTTTACAAACGGTTCCACCAAGGGGGCAAGACTATCGAACAGTACCTCAGCATCTGTTGCCGAGCACCTGAAGCCTTTGGAGAGCAGTGAGACGTCGAGATCGGGAATGTGGCTCTTCAAGGCCCCGATGGTGTGTGTTGCGGCGACGCAAGCACCCTCCATCAGCCTGGACTCCAGGGACGCACTGCGCTTCTCTGAAGCTTCAAGTCGAGCAGCAAGATCAGCAACTTCCTTGTCCCGAACAGCAAGCCTGCCTTCCAGATCCGAGTTCTTCTTCTCAAGCATTTCAATGCACTTGCAGTTAGCTACAGGATTAGAGGTAGTGTATGAGCAAAAGTTTGTGGATAAGGACCTAAAAACTAAACATGGTAGTATAATACATGTACCTTCTTTCTCGGACTGGAGAACTGTAACTTGGGCCTCTAGTCTGATCATAGACGCTTCTGCAGCAGAGGCATGAGCGTCTAGTGCACGCCATTGCTCCTCGGCTGCCGAGAGCGAAGTAATGATCGGGCCCAAGGGCATCGGAGCAGGTCCTGCATCCTCCACAAGCTTATCCGCATCATCGGGTCGGGCTGCTGAGTCAAGCTCGGGAGTTTTCTCTGATGACCTGATGGAAGGAGAAGCAGCAGGCTGGGAAGGCCTGATTTCCTGAACCAATAACCAAAAATAGTTAAACAAAACTCTCCCTGTGAGAAATACTCAAGCATAACCAAGCAAGTCAGAGTTCTCACTTGGATGTCGGGATTCTAACTTTGAAACGCTTGACACTAGATGCGGGCTTTGATGGCGGCGGGGTCGGACGAATTTCCTGATGAGAAATCTCCCGAACACGTTTAGCTTTGGTTATGCGGTCAAAGGCTACAAACAAACGCCCGAATATGATCATGCTTGGTACGTGGGCATCAGGACGAAGCGGACCGCGATTGGGTAGCATCTCACCGGGACCGAGCATACCAAGAGTTCCTGAACCTGGAGCCACCCTCTCCGTGCTCACGCTGCGAGAGCGCTTGCGGGTTCGGGGGACAGTCACCTTAGGGCTGCTCGAGATCTCTTTCTCCACAGCAGGTGAGGTTCCAAGCTGTTTGTTGGTCGGGGCCTTGATGCCTTGGTCGACGGGCTGCTCCCCCTCTTCCTCAATATTGATGGCTCTGCTCACGGCGGGGGCATCAACAATGGGAGGGACCTGTTTGAGAGAAAGAAGATATATCATATGAACATTAAGCAAGAAAGTGAGTTTTCCGAGAATAAGTTTACCTCCGGAGGAGGGTCGTCAGCGCTGTAAGGTGTTGGGACGCCTTCCCAGTTTGGGAGATCGGCCCCGAACATCTTCTTCAGCCGTGCAGCCACCTCTATTTCTGGGACAACTGCTAGTTAAGAGTCATGATTTCGAAATGACCAAACAAACTCAGAAAAATTACCAAACAAGAATAACTAAAAGACCAACATTCGGGCTTCATTCTGTTCGGATCGTTGTCGCCCCTGAATGACCAAGCGTAGCGGTCATGAGTCATGAGTGGAATAAATCTACACCTGATGAAGACTTCTGCTATGTGGACTGCTGTTAGGCCGGCATTGCAGAGCTCCAAGATCCGATCAATGTGCTTCTGCATTTCTGGAGTCACTCTTGGCAAAGCCTTGGTTTCTTCCTTGAGATAGGGCATCAAATGCTTCCCTTTCGCCACTGAGGCTTGGGGAAGGGTGATGTAGAACCAATGATTCTCATATTCTTTACAGCAATCTTTTACTGGAAAGGGGATATAGATCTCCCAATCTCTCAAGGAGAACCCAATGGACCCGATCATGACTTGATTCTTGTAAAATGAAGGAGTATAAAAGTGTCTCCACAACAGCAACGAGGGTTTAATTCCTAACCAAGCTTCGCACAGAAAGGCAAAAACGCTAAGCATGGTCAAGGCGCTGGGCTTGAGGTGCACAAGCTCGATCTGGTAATGCTCGTAGACGCTGTGGAAGAAATCCGATGGATAGACCATAAATCCACAATGGAAGAACTCCAAGAAGACCACTAACTCAAGAGTGTTGGCGGTCGGGAACAGCTGACCTTTGGCATGACGATGAGGGAAAAGGCTGGTGTCAGGGAGCAGTCCAAGGTCCTCCAGTTTATGCAGTTGTTTCACCATGGTGGTGGACTTGTGCCAGTACTTGTCCGTGGTGAGGATCGTGTTGCCGCTGCGAAGTTCTCGTCCGGTGGTGGCGCTGCTCTGATCTCCTGATGATTCGCCATCAGATGAGGAGTGGTGCATGGAGGCCATGGCGGTGAGGAGCTAGCTCGAGAGGCTGGAGGAACAGATGGATAAAGGGGAGAAAATGGATGGAGAATGGCAAGTGTTGGTAGATGCAAGCGAGGAAGACGAATGCCCAAATAGAATCCGAGCGGTTGCGCCGGAGGACTCTATGGTTTCGTGAGGGAGCATGAACCCCGAGAAATCTGCCCTTGAGCCGCGCAATCCGTAGTCATGTTGGGTCAAAAAGATTCTTTCCTTTTTCTGTGGTACGCGTCATTTTGAAAACTGTGCAGGTCAAATTCAATGCATTTAGGATTGCTAGCTTACCTAGGAAGCTATTAGTTTTAACTGACCGAACACTTGGTGTGTATAGAGGAAATACCCCGATCATGATGGATCAGGGTCAAATTTCCCGAACATGTTAAGGGTTGGTTGGTCTGTTCGGAGGAAGCTTCTGTTTGGGGGATTTCATTCTTTGAACAGGCAGTTTCGCAAACAGATTGACATGAAAAATTTTTAAACAAAGGAAGAGGGATTATTGTTGCATCTCTCAAAGTGAAATTGCTTCATTTATCCAAAAGGGAGTACATTTCACAGGGGATCGATAATTATCCTAAAACTAAAAACATCAAAATAACGATCTTCGCCTGACTAAAACATCATCGGCGAGGATCAAGGCGGTGCGGCGCCGGCCGCCGGATCATCTATCGCGTTCGATTCTTCAGAGTCGCTGACGAGATCCACGAGCGCTCCGTCTCCGGGGATCCCGATCAGGTCGCGGTTCAAGGAGACGAAGAGGCGCCGGGTGAGTTCCTCGTCGCCGCTGGTGTCCACCGGAGCAGAAGACGAAGATGCGCATGGTTCCGGCTTCAGCCGAGCTCCGCTCCTTCCTCGTGATGGCTCATCGTCAGAGGAGAGGGAGATGGGAGACGCCAGGGCTGGAGAAGATGGCGTAGTGCGCTTCCTGGCGGCAATGGTCGACGGAGCAGCCTCGGGAGCCGAAGACGCCATGGCCGGAGCCTCCTCTGGTGGCTCGATCACGACTCCTTCATCCCCATGCCAGGGGAGGGCAAGGAGAGGAGCCTGAGGAGGAGCAGCAGGTTGGGTCGTCACCGGCGGATCCTCCGGCTTGTCTGGCGGTGGTTCGGCGGAGCAGCAGGGAGAGTCTCCAAAAAAGGAGACGAGGAAGCCTGAACTTGCGGCTAAGCTTTTTCTTTCCCATAGCAAGGAGAGGGGAAGGCTTAGAAAGGGAGGTTCAAGTACAAATCAATCCAAGGGATTCGGTATTTAAAGACTCAGAGGCGACGCTTCACGCGAGGATCGAGGAACCGGAGCAGGGCCGTAAATGCCGCGTGCACTGCTAAAGTTTCGGGAGACGTGCGGAGTGGATTTTAAATGCACTGAGCAGCCGTTATATCAATCCTTGGTCTTCCAACTTCCAAGATAGAATATTTTTTCACTATTATTATGGCTGATATTTTCTCCGACCTTATCATTTAGATGTAGGTTTCACCATTCAAGAGTTCGGGATCTTTTCTGGCTCTCGTTTACAAGTGATTGCCGAGGTATGACCATACCCAAAAATCACCTGAAGAGCAAAAAGACCCGAAGGCTACTCAGAAGATCAACCTTTTCTGAACAAGATAAGCTCGGGGGCTACTGTTGAGGCTATAATACCAGGGTGCCCGATCATGAGGATTGCCGACTACTGACTCCGAACGATGAAGACTCCGAACAAGACACGATGGCCAGATCACAGAGGGAAACCCGATGATAGTTAGAGTCCTGTTAGGTCTAGGTCTATTTTGTCTTGTAAGGCACATCTCCCTGGATATAAATAGCGGGGGTCCTGTGCGTAGAGGGTATCTCGAATCTTAGCCAATACACCCGAGGGTACTTGTTACGCCATTGTAATCTGTACTCACCGAGCTAATACAAGCAGCAACTGGACGTAGGGTTATTACTCGATCTCGAGGGCCCAAACCAGTATAAAATCCCGTGTCTCTTTGTTCATCCACCGTGATCAATCTTCGCACAAGGCGGGGTGCTTGCTGGACAAATATCTGCCGAGTACAACCTCAACACTTTCATATCCATGTCAATGCTTCGCAAGGCATTTTCCATTTGCAATCTTGCGTAAACATGGTGTTTAGACATGATCGCGGACCATCATCATTTAGTTTTGTGAGCCTTGTTAGCATTTATGTTGCATTGGTTGGTTTATAAGCTTTGCAATGCGCTTTATTTTTCTTGCGCTATAAGGAATTATTGACCTTGGGATAGACATGGTGTTTTGACCTTGGTTAACAAATCTTTATGACTATGGAGAAATTCGGCAATCTAGTTGTAAACATGGTGTTTAGAACTAGGTGTAAACATTGTCTTGGTTTATATGCTTTCCTCTCATTTGCATACTCACTTTGCACACACGCGCACCTATTAGGTTTTATTTTTCTCTTTTACTAGGTTAATTATGCCACAAGTTAAGGTCTTAGGGATGTCATTGGTTGTTGGCATTTTCTTAGACTCCCGACCATCACCCCGGGCGTAGTGTGTGCATTTCAATTGTTTTGCAGGTATGACGAAGGAATTCCATGAATTCATAATCAAAGTCGCAATCAAGATTGTTAACATCTCCGAAGATTGAAAGGGGCGCTGCTGTTTTCATCAAAAATCTGCACAAGTTCAGAGATGTACAAGAAAGGAAAAGTTGATATTCAGAAGCTCCATCAAATTCTCGTTCCAACGCATCCAATATCAATAAATTTGAAGACCCATACAAGGAGATTCGACAAAAATATTGGGCGCTGCGCGTTCTGAAATCAGCACGGGACAGATTGCAGCGCTGGAATAAAAAGGGCATAACTCTTTTGTTCGGAATCCTTTTTGGGCAAATGATGACTTGTTTTTTTTTTTTGATCAAGCATACTTGTATTTAACCATTAAAACAGCGTACACGTACAAGCATACCGTACAGGAATACGGAGTACACCTGCCCCACCAAACTAACAGAAAGGGCCACTAGAAAAACAGAATTTACATCGAAGTCCCTAGACCCTTCTCCGACGGAGGAAAAAATCCCTGCCGCCGCCGCCGGAACACACCGGCGCCGTCCATCGCCGCCAACTCCGAAGCCGAGGGAAGCTCCATCGCACAGAGGCTTTGAAGAACCGCAGAAGACGCTCGCCGCTGGAGACGAGCTGAAGGCAACGCCGGTCGTCCATCGGTCGGGGACGCACCCCGAGCCTCCTCGGCCTTGGATCCAAGCTCGCTGATGACGACAGCCGCCGCCACAGGGCTGTCGAGCTCGATCCATCCACCTGCCAGCCACAGCACCCGCAGCTTCCTCCGCACCCTGGAAACTAAAAATCGACACCGACCGCCGCCACCAAGGACAACGCGCCGACCTCGACGGACCCCTGTACATGGCTCCCACACCGGGAGACCAACCTCCACAGGCTCGCCGTCGGCGCCGGAGCGGAGCACCAACGGGGCGAGGACGAACCAGGGAGGACCTTATTCCACTTGAGCGCCGCCGCCGCTGTCGCCTCGACCGCGCCGCCGGGACACCAACCCTAGATCTACTAGGACTACCTCCGACCGGCGGGAAACCCGCGGTCTCCACCACCTCGCGAAGCCCGGAGGGCCATCGGAGGCGAGGAAGACCGCCGGCCCCGCCGGCGGAGAACGGATCACCCTCGCTCGCCTCTGGCAACTGTTGGCAACTTGCTTTTCTTTTTCAAAGTTGGTCAAAATGATGACTTGTTGGAAAGAAATATTTGTGCACTTTGCAATGGAGCAATGGTTCAGTGCATGTTCTGTTCTGGAATTAAAGAAAAAATTCATGAAGGATGAAACAGCAATGAGGACAACAAGGAAGGAGGTGATAACGGTGCGAAGAATGATTGGGACCATGGCTTAGTGACAATGGGAAGTGATTGAAGAAAAGTTAAGGCAACAAAGGTGAAGAAGCATAAAGATAATCTCCAAACACATGGCGAAAGGACTTCAAGAATCACATGACAGTTCACCATCTTTTTCCACGCTTAGCAACATGTTAAGCATGGGGGAGGACTTGTTGGACGAGAAGGAAAAGGCCATATGGACTCCAATGTTTGTGTTCACCACAAGATGCTCAAGATTCTTCTTCCATGCTAAGCACAATGCTTAAGCATGGGGGAAGCCACGCTACACTCCACTACAAGCATCGAAAGACGGTAACTCTCCCTCAACCTTCTCTTTGTTCATCCACTTCTTAATGCATGTATATATGTATGCCATCGACCATAGGTTAGAAACCTTTGTATATCTCTCTTGTTAATAACATGGCTACTAGGAGGACAACCTAGTTTTGTTTTTGTTTTAATAAATAATGACCACCATCACTTTGTGCTCGCCACGATGCAATATTTTGAATGCCTTTGCTTATAGAAAAGTGATGAAAGTTGCCGCTTTGTTCTACCTACATGATGTTGTATATGACTTGACTATTTGCTCTCTATTAAATGATCTTAAATCGATATAAATACCGGCTCTTTTATTTGTGGAGGTTAAATGACTAAATTCTAGACCCACATATTCTTTATGTTGCTCTTTAATTTAAGTTTACCGATGACCTTATGCCTTGTATTGTTTTATTTAAAACTTGATTCATTTGCTATCTACATTCGTGAATCTCTTGCAAAGTTCTACCTACCAAAGCCTTTACATATACATGATCTTTCATGATGAAACCCTTAGATTTGCAAACTTATATTTTGATGAGTTGGATTAAGATTGATTTCTATGGTTCAAGACTAAGAAGCTGGCCATTTCATTTTGCGTACCTTCCTTTTGCTAGCCTTTCTATCCATGCATTGTGAGTTTCTACACTGGAAACTTCGCAAACTTCGCTAGATATCCACCCTAAACCCAAATATCTTTTTTGTGATTACCCTCCTTGACCACAACCCACAATTGAGTATGGATCATTTTCTCTATGGAAATCCACAAGAAACGAGAGCTTAATTTAGAGAACATCAATTTGGGAGGCATCGAAGAAACTCCCTAAAGATTCAAGTGTTTTTCTAGAAGATCAAGATGGACTTTGTGTACTTACTTCAGCAATTATCAACCCTCACTTCTATGCTCGAGGACGAGCAATCGTTTAAGCATGGGGGAAGGATGCTGAGTAAGTACTATGTTGCCAAATGTTCTAAGGAGCAAAAAGAAAGAAAAAGAAAGAGAAAAAAGTGAGAAAGAAAGAAAAGAAACAAAAATGAAAGGAAAAAAATGAAAGAAAGAATGAAAGAAAAGAGAAATAATGCTCCTTAGTTCTTTTAGCTTCATCAAATTCCAAGTGCTTTCAAGAAAATTTCATACTCAATTTTCCAACCATGTGCAATCCGATTACGAGGACTTCATTTGTGCCTCAGGATCATCCACTTGCCATTTGCACATGTCCACCTATCTAAATGTGTATGTTCCATCCCTCTCCCTTTCCAACATTTATTCTCCATGGCCTTTTTGACTAGTCTCGGTAATTCCAATAGATCTCTCTCTTAGTTTGACAACATTCGAGATATAATGTTTTGCTAGGATTGTTTTTACCTACCAAGCTCCACATAAGCCTTCCACTTTCATATATGAGTAGAATATGTTGAAAATAATCTAGTATAGGCTTGAGCGACTTGACGAGATAAATGTTCCCATGAGCTTTTGCAAGAGAATCTCACTTATGTTGGATATGCATCTTTTTCAAAAATCTTCTTGATGAAACAAGGTAAAGGTCTAAAATTCGTTTAAGTTCAAGAGCATTGCATTTATTATTGTTGTGGCTTGTTCTTTATTGCTAGTCTATCTTCCATAATGAAAAGTAGCCGGTCACAACTTGAACTTTAAATGCTAAACACTTGAGAGCAATATGTCTTGTTGTGTATGACTAAATGTAGGGAAAACATTGAAGGGCAATGCTGATTTCCTTGTTAAGCAAAGATCTTGGACTTGCTCGAGGACGAGCAAGGTTTAAGCATGGGGGGATTGTTGATGCTCGTTAGCGACACACTTTTAGTGCCATTTAAGTAAGGTTTTGGGACCAATTCATATACTAACCCGCCACTTGGCACTTGAAATAACCCCATTTTGGCATATGCATGTATTTTTGGAAGATTTTGGTTTACGCAGGTTTTTGAGCTATAAATGAGCAATTGTGTACAAAGACCAATATCATGCATAGAGCGGAGGAATGAAGGCCATGAGACTCGGATTTCGTTCACTTTTATCTACGGTGAACCAACCTCCAAGAATGTGAAAGGGCAAAGACTTGAAGACAAAGTCGGATGACTTCAGGATCAAGGTGAATCAGGCAGACATATGGAAAGACATCAAGACCTAATCTTATCCCAAAGCAACTGACGTCAAAAACCCACATGCATTGGCAAATCAACTCCTGGAGGTTCTAGAAGCTTGGACGGAAAAGATGGGGCCAAGGGGCTGCAAAAACAGCCCAGGCCGGCCGGCCCAGGGGTCCATGCCGGTCGGCCTTGGTGTTTTTGCGCCGCCTTGACCTCCCCTTCGAGCTAGGGTTTCCTCGGAATATTTATAGCCTTGATGCTCAGAGCCACGAATATCCATCCACCAGAACTCGGTGAAACCTAGGGCATACACCAAAAGGAGACGACGGCCGCCGCAAGTCCTCGAAGTTGTCTAGGAATGGCTTAGGCCTAACCTAGCCACCATGGCCTCCCTGCGTGGTTGTGCCATGGTGGAGTTCATGAGCAAGTTAGAGTCATCAATGGTATGTATTCGGTGGTGATGATCCAAACACATCTATTATATGAGTATTGTTCTTCATGTCATCCGATCTCTTAGCGACTTGATGCCTCTTTCTATGCTTTCTACCTATCATGAATAAGATTGATTCTTAGTCTAATGCTAGGTTAGACTATATAGCATACTCTATGTAATCGTGTCGATTAGATCTAGTATGTTGACCCCTCATGATATCTAGACACGTTCACTTGTGGACGTGCCCTTGTAAACTAACCACGCCGATAGGGAGCATCATGACAGGATGTGATCCTATGTAAGGTGGCGTTCTTGGGAGGTTGACCGGAGGTAAGGGTTTAAAGATGGCTTTAGATGAGATGCATGATGCGATAATCTTATTTGCTAGAACTACAACTAGAAGACGATAGGCCCGTTTATCCTTTGGTTGCTCTTTACCCTCGCTTATGTTCTCGGATGTGATCAACCTATTCACTGCATTCTTATCATATTGGTTTACCTTTATATGCAATCAACGCTTAATGGTAGGAATAGATCCGTTAGATTAGATAGAAAACCCTAGTTAGTTCATTGTCGATCCACGGATTGATAAACCTTAGATGGAATACTCTAAGGGAAAAGCTACAATGATCCGTGTGCTTGCGGTTCACAATTGGCGCGTCTATGGACCGTCAACACTATCCTAACCTTGATCAGAGATTAGAATACTTTATGAATAAAGCAATGAACCCACAAGCACAATAGAGAACTCAACTTTCTATATCTCAGACTTAAGTACTTGTTGAATCCCAGATACTTACTGAATAGCTTGCATCCGCCGAGGTACAGGTGGAGGGTCGCCGACACACCGGGACTCCTCCAGACTCTCCCTCACTCTCTCCCTATTTCTACTCTAGATATGAGGAGGGCTTCGCCTTGGATCTTCACTCCAGCTCGATAATGATGAGCCCTGCCCTGAGTCCCTCTATTTATAGCTTGGAGAGGCGGTTTAGAGTCGGTACGCAGCAGTTGAGATGGTTTGGAGGTGGGCCCAGGTCGGCCGACCCAGGAGGGTCGGCCGACTGTGGGATTCACCAACTTTGGTGATGCATGGCACGGATGGCTTCCTGGAGGCGGTTGACAGTTGTGGGTCAAGGCGGTGCCGTTTTGGGCGTGCGGCTAGGTCGGCCGACTTGGCCAAGTTGGCCGACCCAGGGCTGTGGCCCCTTGGCCCCACTCTGCCAGGGACACCTCCATGTGGGCCCCATGGTCGGTTCTCGGTGGGTATTCGTGCAGATTTGTAAGTTAAGTCAGGGATGTGGGCCCATGGATCCATGTGCTTGCCACGTGGCCCAATCCTATCTCTTCATTTCCACCGACTTGTTCTCAACGTCTCTGATCATCCCCGAGTGTGCTTCTGTCAATGGGCCAAAGTTGGACCTCATTGGGCATGGGTCCAGGTCAGCCGACCTGGTGGGGTCGGGCGACCTGGCCCTGGGCCCACTTTGATCCATTTTCTGTCATTTTGCTCCTGCATACAAGATTGCACCAAAACTCATGGAAATTGTTAGTATAAATCCCTATGTCTATGTATTTTAGCATTCTTTTGTATCTTTGTTGGCAATAATATTTTATTATTAAGGGCCGCCAACAGTTAATAGCCCATAGCCCTTTCATTTTCTTCCTCTTTGGCTCTGTATATAGTCTATAAGTTCGAACTCTTCCCTCTTTGTTTTAATAAATTCACTGTGGGGAACTCCCCCATAGTTTCGGTTCCAAAAAAAAAGATGTCCTCATCAGCAAGATCTCTTAATTTTGGATTTCAAGGATGTGTATATGTTGTACCAGCAAGATGCCATAGACCTCTCTTTGATGAGCTGCTAGGTTGTGTAAGTTTGTTTCACTGATCTATTCTCGCAATACATGCCGCCTTAATTATAATTTGCAATAATAATAATCTATTTTTGTTATGTAGGATGGAGATTCATACATGCCATGAAAAATCATACAACGATGTCGGCTTCATGGATCCATTGATGATAAATGCCGTACTTGTTTTCGGTAAGCCACTACAAACGATGGACAAAATATACTTGTACCTGGAGAGACAAAGAAGCAAGAATTACATTCTTCTGCCTTACAATTTCAAGTGAGTACTTCTCTCTATATATATGTATGTATAACTTTAAGAATTTGTTCTCAATACTTATGCATGTATTTGTATATATCTACAGGTTCCACTGGATACTTATGCATGTATTTTTGTCTTGGACACAATGCGGAAACCCCGGGAGGATTTCCAACCAGTTATAGACCTGATTGACATGACATGGATGCATTTCCGTGCAAATGTTCGAGGAAATTTTAAAGAAAAATTGGATCTGAAGACTGACTTTCCAGTATGTGGCTGGAGTACCCGCATATCTCATCATATAACACTAATATATAGTTGTCATGGCTAACTTTATTCTTCTCCACTTTCAGTATGCCAGACAGGAACAAGGGACGAATCTATGCGGATACTACGTCTGCCAGTAGATCTACAGTTTTATTTGTCCAAAAAAAAGACTACTGAAGACCTCATGGTACGAAATCAAACCATTCATACTTACATATGATTTGTAATTTAATGTGTATAAGCTAGTGTTATCTCATGGATAATTAGATTAAAATGTTCTCATTTATGATTAATGCAGAGGATGTTTTACCATGAACAGCTCCCGATGAGAGAAAAAGCAAAAGCTATCGTGGACCAACTATTTGGATTCATTTTTGACCAAGTTATAAATCCAAATGGACAGAACCACCATGACGGACGTGATATTTCTCAATATCGCTCCCTATCTGCCCATTCTTTCAGTTCTGCTCGTTAATTGTAGACAACTTGTGAATTAAGTAACTTCTGTAATATATATAGCTATGATAATTGCAATTGCGTGAAAGATTGTGTAAGACATATGACGCTTACGTACACACGTAGACGAATTGCATCTAATAAACAAAAACAACAAACATTTTTTTAAAAAACAAAATACCCTTTAGTACCGGGTGGTAACACCAACTGGTACCAATTGGCCTCCCCCGTAGCCCACGGGGGAGGCCAATTGGTACCGGTTGGTGTTACCAACTAGTACTAATGGCCCTCATAGGTACCGGTTCTGCACCCGGTACCAAAGACCGAGGCCTTTAGTCTTGGTTGCAGAGTACCGGTTGCAGAACCGGTACCTATGAGCCTCTGGACCCAGTACTGATGAAGGGTTTTCCAGTAGTGTGTCTAACTTTCAGTACATAACTACGTCTTCGCATGTAAGCATCATGATAAAAAAATTCTTATTTCCAAAAAAATAGTTCTTTGACAAGATTACTATGGCAATTAAGTAATTAACACACCGCAATGTTCGGGAGAGGGCATGGAGTTTTGGTTTCCTGCTGCTATGTTTGACTCGTTCTTTTGTGACTAGTCAGTTGCATTATTTCTCTTGCTCATGCTATTGACTGATACTAATATCTCCTTTGCTACTTTCTTTAGCAACATATTCAATTTGATGATTCTGCAAGTTGACAAAAGAAAGCAGAGTGTTAATTTGAAGTCCCAGAAAGATTAGTGTTGCTTGGTTATGAGAGAAATAGTTTGCAGTTTATGTAGCATTTGCTTAAATTACGTTTTGGGATTTTTTGTGGCCAGGTATAAAACATGAAGAGCTATCTGTGTAGCTACTCTACTTGAAATGTTTGAGTAATTTAGGATTAACCAAATGCACTACTTGAAGCTCTATTGTCATCTTTTGAAGTACGCACAGCTCGTTGGTTTTTTATCATATTTTATCTCATTTTCTGGGTTGGTTTCTGACTTTTTAAATGTCTTTTAGTTTTCTTGAATTTTTTGAAGTTTTTATACTTTTCCAAGAAAAAATACTTGTTTACCTTAAAACCATGGTTTCAAAGGCGTTAAGGCCACCCATTCTCGCTGGGTGCGCCTTATCATGTAGGCGCTAAGACGGAGCTGTTCTCCAAGGCGAGTTGGGTGCGCTGTGACTAGGTGACGACTTTGAAACACTGCTTAAAACGTACTTACAATCCAAACCACCTCAAATAACTAAAACTAGTATGGGGACTGGATGTCCTAATTTGTCGTAATCTGAAGGATGGGGCCAACCCCCACCCCCCCTCCCCCACCCCTGGGTCATTTTCCTCAGGAACGTAACCTGCACGTGGCAAATGAAGCCGTAAGGAAGACAAGATGGAATTAAACGCTTAATTCTAAAACAATAATATTTAGTAAACATCATACTAAATCTTTAATATTAGAATCATTCATTACTTTACATTGTGGCTCCATACCAACTTCTAACTCGATGACTGATCTATGTCCTGTTTGGTAGGGCTCTTTCAACGGCACTCTCATGCCTCTTTTGTAGAAGTTCTACTAGACATTATGACCAATGTGTTGACGACGAAAATTGGTACGATAGAGGTTTGCTTACAATCTGGGCAAACAGGTCAAACCAATTTTAGAAACCGGTAGGACCGGATCTTATAACTTTGTCAAACCAGAATTTGGATTGCACCATTGTATAGCTTTCGTCGAGACGATCAAGATGCATATGTAGAAAGTCCGACTTGGAGTTCGGATCAGAGAGTTATAGCTTCGGAAAGATATTCACCTGCATAAAACTGGTGGGATCGGTTCCCCAAATAGGTAAAATCGGTTTTGATTACTATGTCCGATCTGGCAATACAAACTGGTGGAACCGATTTGTCAAAGCGGTGGAACCGGTTTTGGCCGAGTCTAGGTAAAATTGGAGATCCATGTGGATTACGACTTGTACAAGAGTTTCCTTACGAGACAAGACCTCCCCACCCTATAAATATAAAGGACCACGACCGATTGAGGGTTAATCCAATCGAATCCAAACAACTAAGCATTTACTTTTATATCCTAAACCCTAATTCTCTTCCAACCTCTCCATGATATTCGTCTACTGATCTCCATGACCATAGATGGCATCTTAAGGCTTGTTGGTCGACCTAGGGCACGTCCGTCGACGTTCATGCCCTGATTCCCGAGCGAGAGCTTCGACGGCCATTGCTAGTTTGCTCGTAAATTAGTCGTTTTTTGCTACATAAGTGCGTTGGTTATCTCTTTGTTAGTTTGCTCATAAAACTAACCGTCATTCACCACGTAAGAGTGATAGTGTAACACCCCAAATTCAAAAAAATCCCAAATCAAATTCCCTAAACAAAATCCACACAAAAATCCCAAACCTATCCTCAAAATCCAATCCCAATTCAAATATCTCCCAAATTCCTCAAATCCAATTCAAATAAAAGATCAAATCCTTTTTCCTTCCCTCCCTTCCCTTTTCCACAATCTGGCCCGGCCCAAGCCGCCACTCTTCCTCTCTTTTTCTCACACCGGCACAGCAGAAGGCCCACTCGGCCCAGAATCCTCCCCCACACGCTCTCCCTCTCTCCCTCACTGCCCTGCAGGCCCCGCGCGTCAGTGGCGTCCCCTTCCTTTCGTCGTGCCGCCCGCGGACGCCAGAACCGCCGTCTCTCGCGTCCGAAATCAGCGCCCCACGTCCGCACGCCCGCAATCCCGGCCCCTCTTCAAGCCTCATCACTGCGCCATCACCGAGCCGCCCTCGCCCGCTCTTTCCTCCTTCTTTCCTCTCTGCAACGGCCACCGAGGCTTCAAGGTCTTCAATGGCCGTGATCATCGCCGCTTTCGGATCCTCTCCACCCCGAACCTCCTCTGCTCCCTCCGCTCGCCTATAAAACCTCTCTCCCTCTCGCCCTCGCGCACACACACATCCTCAACCCTCAAACCACCCCACCTGAGCTTTGGATCGCCGTCGGAGCGCACCATCGTCGTCACCGAGGTAAAATTTCGCCGCCGGCTCGGCTCTTTGCGCCCCGCTCTCCTTTGACTCCCTTTCCTCTTTCACTCGGTCCGCAGAGTCACTTGGAGCACGCCCGCGGAGCTTCGGAGCCGAAGCAGCCGCCGGAGCCCCGTCCCGCCGTCCGACCGAGACCGCCGCCATACCACTGCACCGACGAACCCCATCCGCCCTGCAATCAACGTCGAAATCCCCTCTGGTGAACTACGCGTACCTCCCTCTTTCTTCCCATGTCATTTGTTCATCTCCCCGAGCCCTGTAACGCCGTGCAGTGCTTACTCCGGCGAGCTTCGCCGTGGAGAACGGCGGCGCCGCCGCTCAGACCGCCGTCGGCCGCCAAACTCGATCCCCACCGTCCGTTTTTGAATAGATGGCCCAGATCAGATCAACTTACCGGTCAACCCGAGTCAAGCAGTCGGCCCCGGTCTTTTTGCTTAAGAGCCCTCGTCCTTTTCGATATTTAACCCGCCATCCACCTCCTGTGTAAAGTAATTGCATCCATGCCCTTTTATTTTATGATTTAAACCCTGAGCTTCTTCTTAATGCAACCCGCCGTCCTATCCGGCCCTTTTTGCACATCTAACCTTGAAGAAATTTCTATTCGCAATGACTATTCACTGAGTCTAGAGTTTCTTCTCTGCTAACCCCTGTAAGCTATGGTTAATCTTGTTTAGGTCCTCAGTTTATCGCAGGATAGCCCTTTGCCTTGTTTTAGCCGTAGAATCCGTGTTTTAGCTCCGTTTTAGGTCGTTCTTGTGCTGTTAGTCTCCATTTAGCGTGAGCTATCGTTTAGTCTTGTTGTTTCTTCTTGTTCGTGTTTCTAAAGTTAAATAGAATATTAAATTGATTAATGAACATTCCACTAGTTTTCTAATAAAACTTGTTTAGGTTTATACCTCGGTATTTCATAATTCTTGTTAATTTGACTAATATTAAATAAATGTGTTTTCAATAATAATTTGTTTAGTTTAACACGTTACATGAAATAATTCGACTAGATGCATCACATGTCTTTTATTTCAAGTTAATTGTTAAATGGCTTAATTCCTATGGAATATCTATAAATAAAATATGACTAGGTTTTACTTCGCTTTTAAATTTGAAAATAATTTGAATAAATCAACTTGGGTATTTCTTTGGAATATCCTTTTACATGTGCTTTTATTTAATTAAAATAAACCAAGCATATAGTCTGTTTTGCTTTCATAAATGCAAATGTGCGATAGCTGTCCTTCCTTCAGTGCGTTGTTTTAGCATTTCTTCGAGTCCGTCCTTTAGTGCGTTCTTTTAAGCTTTTCTTTGTTTGGTGTATTGTTCTTAGTTGTACTTGTTTGTTTTGCTTTGTATGTTTGTGCCCGATGTTTGCTTCGAGCCGCTAGAAGGATCGCTGTTCGTGCAAGATCAAGTTTTCCAAGTGAGCAAGAGCAAACAAGCAGTGAGAGTAACTTTGCGTTGGAGAAAGGCAAGTGTCCCTAACCACCCTTCTATCTGTGCTTATAATATATCATGATGATGTTAATTGGAACATGGAGAACCACCCAGGAAAACAGTGCAACCACGAGTACTATATGGCTCTGGTCTTGGCTAATTAATTAGATGAACTCTATGTTGTGTTGGGGGTGTATGATGGGCTGGAAAGGTTTGTGTAGGTTGTGCGGGGAAAGAAGGTGCGCCTTCTGGGAACCGTCTGGACAGGGACCAACACATACATAGAGGGATTCTTTGTAAAGGCCTCGTAGCGTCCCTATGCAGTCACACCAAATGAAGTGTGATACATGCCTGATCAGCACAGCGTGGTTGGGTCTACGCTTCTTGTGGGTAAAGTGTACAACCTCTGCAGAGTGTTAAAAACTGTTATAACAGCCGTGCTCACGGTTAAGAGCGGCCTGGACCCTCACATGATTAATAAACTTAAAGATGGAAATGAATCGATGTTCTGGTTATTTCTTGTGGCCTTGCTGAGTACCAACCATAAGTGTACTCATCCTTGCTTACTGCTGCTCAGAAGCTGTTGTGAAGCCGCTGAAGATGATGCTAGGTGTACGCAACCCCCAGTCGATTGCCTGTGAAGTGTTGGAGCCTTCGTTTCCAGGATCAGCTGTAACTCTAATAAGTTGTAAGTTTTTGTATTGTTTTACGTGATACTGCTATTGTTTATCACTGATGAAGTCTCATATGTGTGTAAACTTGATCCTGGCGCACATATGATTATCATTCGGTTTTGTCCTTAAAACCGGGTGTGACAGAAGTGGTATCAGAGCTGTATCGACTGTAGGACGTAAGCCTAGATAACAATGGTCGTTTCCTAAGGTTTTTCTTGATATCATAACTTTCTTTGACTTATCCTTAACCTTTTCTGATGATTATTCTCAACCCTTGACCCTCTATCTTCCCCTTGATAGCTTAGTTCTCATACTTGACCTTGGTCTCTTACCTCTCCTTGTTTTGCTATTACTAAACCCTTGTCTTTTTACTTACCTGTACCTTGCTTATTCGTGTGCTTTACCATGATCATTCATTCCTCGCCTTGAATTTGCTATCGCTAACCTCTCCTTGGCATTGCTTTCAATGTATTCATTTGCCTCACTTACCATTCTCCTTGTTGTCTTGTATTGGCACTTTGAATTCCTACTGTCTTTATTCCAAAGTGCGCTTTTCTCCTCTCCTCTTATATTAGGAAAAACAATAGATGCTTAGTACCATATGTCTTAATGCCTACCTAAGCCTCAGTGAACAATCAAGCTACTAGGAGTCAAGTCAAAGCAATTTGAAGGCTATGTCACACTCAAGATCAGGAACCATCAAGACCAAGAAGTCATGACCAATGCCTTGTAGGACCATAGGATCCCTTGCAGCCTTATTAACAACGTTTAGCATCGTTCATTGACTGTGTTGGTGCAGTTTTGTGTTTGCGTGATGATGCTTGTCTTTATGAATTTTGTCTGATTTGTCTCTTTGTAATGATTGTTGGTGTATTGTGGATCTTATACCTATGATGACACCAGTTGCCTAGCTGGGTTCTTCTTTTGTACCTCCCAAATCCTTGTCATCCTCCTTTCTCTCTACCCAATCCAATGATGGATATCAGAAGAGGAAAACCGAAGGCAACAATATCAACAACAAGCATATTTCTATATCATTGCTCGTGTTAGATGAAAGCAAGCTGAAGAAAAAGAAGCTCTTATCTCCATGACCCCACTATAATGATGATTACAAGAACAAAGAAGAGAAAGACTACAACATGATGATTCTACTCACGACACATGACAGATGCTGACATCAAGAATGCTCTATTTCCTTTGTTACTCTTGAGCTATCCTCCTCTATCTCGATTTGCTAACAATCTTGATAACCAAGAAAAGATGAAGATGATATCATGAAGTACTCTTTCATGTTCTTCCATTTTATTTTGTTGTCTCCTCTGATCTTATCTTTACCACTCAACCAGATGGCAAGCCCCAATGGAAATCATGAATCCAATGATGGTGATCTCTACATTCCAACTGTCGCTCCAATGAAGGATGTTACAAAGCAAGTCTCACTCCCTGGGAACCACAACGTTGTCATGAGTGATAACCATGCGGTCTCGTCTGTTCCATTGCCGCCAGCGTTTAACAAAGAGAAGCTGTTAGCCATGCAGGCTCAGGTCTTGCAAGGACGGAGGCAGTCCAAAACATCATCCCCTCATAACATGGAGATAACCAAATCAGGAGTTCCCACCGGACCAGTAAAGAGGCAAGTAGCTGAAGCATGGAACCGCCAAAGGAATAAGAGAAGCCATGAAGCGTCAGAGTTAATGATGGAGATACAGCATGAGGATATTAAGATTTCAGAAAAATGTCAATGTTGTGAGCATTATGGAAATCCATGTCTCCAGGTAGAAGATAGCCTAATGACTGCTGAAGAAAGACATCGTTATCATTTAGACATCAATAATCAGAAGAGGTTATCTACCCAAGATCCAGTCATAAAGAAAGTTACTCAAGATGAAGATAGTGCTCAAACTATAAACCTTGATGATTGGAGTATCTCTTTCAAGATATATCAACCTAGTAAAAACAAGCAATCCAAGAAACAAACCAGTGAAGCAAGTAAAGAGAAGATGGAGTTGTCACAACCATTGGTAGACAACAGTATTCAACCTAGCCAACCACAGCCAAAAGTTGTTCAACCTCCAGATGACAGCTCTACCAAGAAGAATTCTGATGCGCAAGCTACCCCACCAAAACTTATGGTGAAGCAGAAACAAAGTCAAGATGGACATTTTAAAGGACCATGCTTTGGATGTGGTGAGAAAGGACACTATGTCAATAAATGTCCACTAAAGCGTAAAATGACCAGGTCCACTGATGCCAATTAGTGTGGAGAAGATGGACATCTTGCCAGTTGGTGTGCCAAAGAGAGTGATTATCAAGTGGTGTTAGATTAAGTTTCCCGAAAGTGTTTTTTTTTCTATGTTAGTTGAGAAGAAGCAAGAAGTATGTTTGAGGATCTTATGTAATAAAGAACGATCTGGAAGAATGCTACCGACCTAAACTCTTGTCTCTTGCTAGCCTATCCGAATCTCGGGACGAGATTCTTTTTAAGGGGGGTAGATTTGTAACACCCCAAATTCAAAAAAAATCCCAAATCAAATTCCCTAAACAAAATCCACACAAAAATCCCAAACCTATCCTCAAAATCCAATCCCAATTCAAATATCTCCCAAATTCCTCAAATCCAATTCAAATAAAAGATCAAATCCTTTTTCCTTCCCTCCCTTCCCCTTTCAACAATTTGGCCCGGCCCAAGCCGCCACTCTTCCTCTCTTTTTCTCACACCGGCACAGCAGAAGGCCCACTCGGCCCAGAATCCTCCCCCACACGCTCTCCCTCTCTTCCTCACTGCCCTGCGGGCCCCGCGCGTCAGTGGCGTCCCCTTTCTTTCGTCGTGCCGCCCGCGGACGCCAGAACCGCCATCTCTCGCGTCCGAAATCAGCGCCCCACGTCCGCACGCCCGCAATCCCGGCCCCTCTTCAAGCCTCATCACTGCGCCATCACCGAGCCGCCCTCGCCCGCTCTTTCCTCCTTCTTTCCTCTCTGCAACGGCCACCGAGGCTTCAAGGTCTTCAATGGCCGTGATCATCGCCGCTTTCGGATCCTCTCCACCCCGAACCTCCTCTGCTCCCTCCGCTCGCCTATAAAACCTCTCTCCCTCTCGCCCTCGCGCACACACACATCCTCAACCCTCAAACCACCCCACCTGAGCTTTGGATCGCCGTCGGAGCGCACCATCGTCGTCACCGAGGTAAAATTTCGCCGCCGGCTCGGCTCTTTGCGCCCCGCTCTCCTTTGACTCCCTTTCCTCTTTCACTCGGTCCGCAGAGTCACTTGGAGCACGCCCGCGGAGCTTCGGAGCCGAAGCAGCCGCCGGAGCCCCATCCCGCCGTCCGACCAAGACCGCCGCCATACCACTGCACCGACGAACCCCCTCCGCCCTGCAATCAACGTCGAAATCCCCTCTGGTGAACTACCCGTACCTCCCTCTTTCTTCCCATGTCATTTGTTCATCTCCCCGAGCCCTGTAACGCCGTGCAGTGCTTACTCCGGCGAGCTTCGCCGTGGAGAACGGCGGCGCCACCGCTCAGACCGCCGTCGGCCGCCAAACTCGATCCCCACCGTCCGTTTTTGAATAGATGGCCCAGATCAGATCAACTTACCGGTCAACCCGAGTCAAGCAGTCGGCCCCAGTCTTTTTGCTTAAGAGCCCTCGTCCTTTTCGGTATTTAACCCGCCATCCACCTCCTGTGTAAAGTAATTGCATCCATGCCCTTTTATTTTATGATTTAAACCCTGAGCTTCTTCTTAATGCAACCCACCGTCCTATCCGGCCCTTTTTGCACATCTAACCTTGAAGAAATTTCTATTCGCAATGACTATTCACTGAGTCTAGAGTTTCTTCTCTGCTAACCCCTGTAAGCTATGGTTAATCTTGTTTAGGTCCTCAGTTTATCGCAGGATAGCCCTTTGCCTTGTTTTAGCCGTAGAATCCGTGTTTTAGCTCTGTTTTAGGTCGTTCTTGTGTTGTTAGTCTCCGTTTAGCGTGAGCTATCATTTAGTCTTGTTGTTTCTTCTTGTTCGTGTTTCTAAAGTTAAATAGAATATTAAATTGATTAATGAACATTCCACTAGTTTTCTAATAAAACTTGTTTAGGTTTATACCTCGGTATTTCATAATTCTTGTTAATTTGACTAATATTAAATAAATGTGTTTTCAATAATAATTTGTTTAGTTTAACATGTTACATGAAATAATTCGACTAGATGCATCACATGTCTTTTATTTCAAGTTAATTGTTAAATGGCTTAATTCCTATGGAATATCTATAAATAAAATATGACTAGGTTTTACTTCGCTTTTAAATTTGGAAATAATTTGAATAAATCAACTTGGGTATTTCTTTGGAATATCCTTTTACATGTGCTTTTATTTAATTAAAATAAACCAAGCATATAGTCTGTTTTGCTTTCATAAATGCAAATGTGCGATAGCTATCCTTCCTTCAGTGCGTTGTTTTAGCGTTTCTTCGAGTCCGTCCTTTAGTGCGTTCTTTTAAGCTTTTCTTTGTTTGGTGTATTGTTCTTAGTTGTACTTGTTTGTTTTGCTTTGTATGTTTGTGCCCGATGTTTGCTTCGAGCCGCTAGAAGGATCGCTGTTCGTGCAAGATCAAGTTTTCCAAGTGTGCAAGAGCAAACAAGCAGTGAGAGTAACTTTGCGTTGGAGAAAGGCAAGTGTCCCTAACCACCCTTCTATCTGTGCTTATAATATATCATGATGATGTTAATTGGAACATGGAGAACCACCCAGGAAAACAGTGCAACCACGAGTACTATATGGCTCTGGTCTTGGCTAATTAATTAGATGAACTCTATATTGTGTTGGGGGTGTATGATGGGCTGGAAAGGTTTGTGTAGGTTGTGCGGGGAAAGAAGGTGCGCCTTCTGGGAACCGTCTGGACAGGGACCAACACATACATAGAGGGATTCTTTGTAAAGGCCTCGTAGCGTCCCTATGCAGTCACACCAAAGGAAGTGTGATACGTGCCTGATCAGCACAGCGTGGTTGGGTCTACGTTTCTTGTGGGTAAAGTGTACAACCTCTGCAGAGTGTTAAAAACTGTTATAACAGCCGTGCTCACGGTTAAGAGCAGCCTGGACCCTCACATGATTAATAAACTTAAAGATGGAAATGAATCGATGATCTGGTTATTTCTTGTGGCCTTGCTGAGTACCAACCATAAGTGTACTCATCCTTACTTACTGCTGCTCAGAAGCTATTGTGAAGCCGCTGAAGATGATGCTAGGTGTACGCAACCCCCAGTCGATTGCCTGTGAAGTGTTGGAGCCTTCGTTTCCAGGATCAGCTGTAACTCTGATAAGTTGTAAGTTTTTGTATTGTTTTACGTGATACTGCTATTGTTTATCACTGATGAAGTCTCATATGTGTGTAAACTTGATCCTGGTGCACATATGATTATCATTCGGTTTTGTCCTTAAAACTGGGTGTGACAGATAGTTACCCCTCGAAACGACTGATTACGGTGAAACCCTAGAAAACCGGTTTTACCAGTTTTCCAAACCGGTTTTACCGGTTTGCGCAGCCTCGCTGTGAATTCGGTCTGTTTATGACCTGCACACTCTAGTGCACTCGGTGTATTGGCCAAATTCTGTGTCAACACAACGAAAGGGTAAGTTACAAATATTGTGGGTTCATATTGGTGCATTTAGACATTCCATTGTACTATTGGTCTCTTAACTTCAATGAGACTTAGAGAGAACATAAAGGATGAGTGTAGCATATCACAAATAAAAGCCAGTACCTTCCCCCCAAAAAAATGTAGAACGAAAGTTAGGCCACACTTACTTCTAAAGACAATAAAATTAGCATTAAATCTTTATTGGGTTGCAGCATCATGAAGTTGGTGTGCTAACTTTCCTTTCTTTTGAGCTATAAGTTCTATGGAAATGATATATTGACGGTACCATGAAAAAACAGAATAATGTACATACAAAATTTTTACAGTGCCCATACAAGTTTACACTCTGAAATAAATCTTAAAATAATTTTCATAATGTAGAAAAAACTTTCTTGCAACTTTTCTTCATTTATTGTTTAATGATGATATATGCATTTTATTGGCTCCAAAAACAACTCTTTAATTTGTTTCTTTTTCAGATCATTTAGTGCACCAAAACCATCTCCACCATGATAAACGCAATGAGAGATGCGTGCCAAATTAACACAAGCTTTGGTAAAGGGCCTAGACAACTGGGAGTTGCCAAATGCTTCATCGTTGACTGTTTTCCAAGTGTCCAGGATAAGGTCCTTCATGGCCCGACGAGAGTCCTGCTCATTACCACCATTTTCAGACATGTGGATAGCTATGGAAGATGGAGCATCTCCTCTATGCAATTCTTCCTTTTAGGGGGTGTTTGGTTCCATGTGGCTTATAATAAGTCCATAAGCCTTCCATAAGCCTCTCATATGAAGAGGCTTATAAATAAGCCCATGAGGTGTTTGGTTGTAGGGGCTTATAATAAGCCTTTGTAGTATCTAATGACATTTTTATCCCTCTTTTCCTCCTTTTTGATGGGACCCACAGAAAATAAGCCTCATAAGCATCCCTTGAAGGGGCTTATGGGCTTATATATGGAGAGGCTTATAATAAGCACCTCAAATAAGCCTAGATGTTTGGTTGCCATGAGGCTTATTTGAGGCTTATGGGTGAGGCTTATTATAAGCTCCATGGAACCAAACACCCCCTTATTCCATATACAAAATATTAGAAAACAACTTTTGGAAGATTATGTTCCATAATAAAGTAGGGAAACGTATCAGTGTTCTTACCGAGTGTGTGGCGGAGTCATTGCACAGACGCAAAATTAATGAAGCAGACTGAACTAGTCTTTGGATCTGGGCTAATGCCATTGCATTAACATCTGGATTGAGCATGAGGAAAGCATGACATAACAACAATGGCGCAGAGCATGAGACCCGTCCGTTGTCCAGATAATCCTGAAGGCTTGGTATGGAGTTTCCATGGTGCCATTTTGCCTCCACCAAGAATGACATACAAATATTGTGCCACTGTTAAAGGCCAACAACTTATCTGTCAATTTATTTCAAAATCACACTATTTCGTCATAAATGGTTACTTAAGCTAAGGATAGTTCACTGCTCTTTGTAGAAGATTATGTGAACAGCAACCATGCTCCTTCAAAGAATGGTCTATAACCTCATTTGATGTGCTGTATATAACGGAGTAAAGTGCCTGCATGTACTCTGGAAGTGTATCACTTGGCCTTGCATCCCACCTGATAATATTTTAGAGAGAAAGGAAGAAAGAGCCACTTTATACCAGATAATACTTTCACGTGATGAGAATCTGATGGGTATTTTGAAACCCTTAGATAATTACATATATATATATATATATATATATATATATATATATATATATATATATATATATATATATATATATATATATGTTTAATTGGATTGTATTCTTGACAGCAGACACTGTAGTATACCTGTCAATTAGTTCAACATATGGGATGGTATGTGTTGTTTGCGGTGTTGGCAGCCCTCATCGACTAAAGGGTGATACTATGTTTAATTTTGTGAATTTCTTGATTTGAGTGAAACATTTTTGTATTTATTCTGGTTAGATCATATATTTTGCAAATAGTGCACAGGCATATTTTACCATATATGTTATTCGAATGCTTCTTTTTTGTAATGTGATGCTGCTCTCACCTTCCAATTGCATCAGTGAAGGCCACAAGTTCATCCATGGTTCCATACACATCGTAAACATCATCTAAGAGGACGATTAGACAAGAAATTTTAGCAAGTATCTGCCTACATATTCCACTGTTTGGTTCCCAGACAATGCCATTTGCGTAATGGAAGCACTCCATCAAACGGTCCCTTGCAAATGGCAATTTATCACCAAGCGCATTATCCCTCCACCACCTAAGAGCATCGAGTAACACTTTCTTTAATTTTCAGGAAGTAAAAGATGTGGCAAGATATATTGTTACCAATAAGCTCTCTTCAAACATATATATATGTCACAGTTGCTAGATCTTGCTGATGTACTGCTTGTACCTTGTTGAAGTCTAGCTTAGCGAATTGGAGGAGCATTTGGCAGATGCTAATGTCTCTAGTATAGTAATCAATGAACCATCTTGTTTCTAGTCTTGGGGCCCGCCAGTGCAATGGAAGTTCTAAAGTATGCTCCACGGCTTTCCTCATGTGGGGAAGCATGGATGGCATAAGTTCTTCAAGAATATTAGCTGAAAATGTCCTTGCTACATCCATCATTTGTTCACCTCTAAATTCATGATATGAAGCCTCATATAGTGAGAGAAGTCCATTAACATCTTTCTGTACGGTCATCTTGTTATAGTCTTGTCTGAAGCTCAATGACCCTGCAATGTTATATTATAGTATAAAATTTCTCCCTACATAACTGTCATTTCTCTGGTTAAAAATAATATGAATTTGCTATATGACTCTAATGACTATGGTTAAGATATTGTATAATTTAAGTTTCATTCATTTATGCAACTGTAAGGAATATTACGCTGTCTTTGATGACTGGTATTTTTTTGAGCAAAACAGCAGGGGAGGCCCCTACCTCTATTTTTTATGACTTGTAGCTGATTACTTGGATGAAAGGCTTGCTAATACCTGGGGTAGTAGGAAAACCGTTCTCCCTCAGTAATCTAAATTTTAATGCTTCAGAAGCAATATCGTTCACGTGTTGATCTTTGGCACTATCCATTGAGATGAAACTGAGGATTCCACTTATCTCCTCAAAGTGGTAGGAGATCCCAAGTCATTGCATCGTGTCAATGGGCTGAAGTTTAGACGCTGATTCTGCTTTGTTGAGCAACATATCCTTTATGCCACTTTTTAACTTATCATAATTAGATGGGCACACCTACATGGATCGCGAGGTTAAGAACAATTAGTGGCCAGCTTGGTAACAGAGAAAAAGCATTAAGGAACAGATCTGCTATTTCGCAAAAAAAAAGAACAGATCAGCTATAATTTGAACTAGATATATATGAAAACATTAGTCTCATTTATTCTTGAATAGAAATGCACAAATTTCTCGTTGTTGGAAACCCAAATCCTTAGTCTAATCTTTATCAAAGTTCATAATAGTCCAGGCCTTTGGCTTCATGGCATGTTAATAACGTGGTGCTAGTTAAAAGCATATATCACATGCAATGGGCATTAGGAAAAACTTCAGTCTGGGCGCTGCGCGATTACAATTGTACATTGATCAAGTGGCATCACTGGACACATTTTCTCAAAAGAATAATAACTGGTGTAAAGTTCTCCCCAAAAAGTGATGGAGAATCTACAGACATAAAAAATAATTATGTCGTTTGTTGGTGACTAAATATATATCCTGGTAATTGGGTCAAAGCATTTGTTTTCAGTATTATTCCAAGCAATTGACAAATTGTCTAGCTCGAAGAATAACAACGGGCTTTATTTGGTGGTGTTTGGCCAGGCTTGTCCCTATGGAATATGGTGGTCCACGCTTGTTACTCGTCATTGATACTTTCAGCCTGGTTTGGAAACGCTAATAAATTTGGTGCAATATATGCATTTATTTGGGAACTGGAAACATACTTTAGGTACCATATTTCAATTATCATCATGGCAATGCAATAGAAGAAATATATTGGCTCTTGTACATACTATCACCTCTCTTTTCACAAAAAATTTCTTCTGGACACATATGCTTAAGTAAAAAATTCAAAAACTCGAGCTGTTAATATAGTTATACAATAACTAGATTTGAAATGTAAATAGTATGAATGGATTTGTTAATGCTTATCTTAGTCATGTATGTTAACATGCAAGTTTGGATTAACTAGTATGCCGATTCCATATGTATGCAATACTTTTTTTATGAGATCTACTGGTTTTAATTATCACCAATATAGAGATAGTTATGTACATTTATATAATGAAATTGAATTACTGTACTCATTATTACTAGCATACTTCACGATATATCCCATCTAATTTTAAACACCATAATTTTTTGTAGAATAACTAGTCATACTGTCAAGATGGAACCCTTGTTAAGGCCTATATATACTATTTTTTAAAGCCGAAGACTTGATTAAATAAACATTTAAACCAAATCTATTGAAAGGCTCAAATAGTCAGAACAACATATATATAACAAATTAAAACAAGATAGCTTCTTTGGTCACCGTACATCTCCAGTAGAAAACCAATGAAAAATACATCCACACTGTATTTTGTAAAGTGCTAAGTTATTTTGTTACTGACCAGATCATGGTCGCCACCTTTGAGGGAGAGGAATTCGTCGTAGTCCCATGAGCTGGGCTCATAGTTGGCCGACCTGCGCGGCTCCGGCGTCTCCGCTTCCGAGGAGCACCACACCTGGTGCTGCCGTGAGCGCCGCGTTCCTGCGAACAGAAAGACGCAAGCGGCCTTGGGTAGCCTTGCTCTCGGCCACATTACACACGCCCAATCTCTAGCTCCTAAGATCGATTAGCCTGCTAGCTAGCTGTCTATAGATAATTATTACTTGGGTAGCTTTCTAGATGCGTGTAGATATGGATGGCATGGGTTGAGATCGAGAAAATTATTGGTGAAAACTGTTCAGTTTGAAGTGACAGATGTAGAAGATTGGACAGCCAAACGCTGAATCAGGCGATTAGAGTGTTATCGCAATCCCAGCGGCGAATTTGTTGCTGCGATGCAGGAGAATTGTACGCACAGGGCAGTCATGTGGTCTGGAGTGAAACTGGTGTCAAACACCGCGGCGGGCTTGCGGTTTTGACTGGTTGGCCGTGCGAAACGAGGCCTGACCCTCAACATCACCCGAGCTACCGCCTGCCTTCCTCGCCACGACACTACCGCAGATGGTTTTTTTTCCCGTCGGTCTCAACTTCTCCTGCGGCTGGCCATCAGATGTCACTATGTCTTTTTTTTAAAAAAAAAAACTATTGGCGTGTTTGGCTACAGCTCTAACTCTGGAAAAATAGCTCCGCTCCACCAACTCCAGATTTTGACAGTTCCACTCCATCAACTCAAGAAAACAAGGATCTACTGTACATTTTTGGTAAATTGGCTGACTCCTGCTCCACAAAAGGATGCTTCGGGAGGAATAGTCTGTTTTGACCTTTGTTTTTTTTGTACTGTTACAGTAGTGTTTTTTTGGGTTTACTACAGTACTGACCTTTTATTTTTTTCCGCTGCTGCACTGGAATGTGTACACTGTGTCACAGATCCAAAATTATCCTTTTTTTCTACCAAACCAAACAGACAAAGGGGATTTGGGATAACTGATGAACAGAAACCCACGGACCTTCACGGACATCGTCGACTCGTCGTGGCTGCAGACAAGGGACGACGAGGAAAAGGCCGGCAGCAGCGATACGCATCGCAATGCTGACAGCGAGATGCGCAGGAAGGGCAGCGAGATGAGAAGATAGACAAGAGACGGTGATTGAGTACGAGGTCGTCGGGGACGAAAGACGCCGCAGTTGCCAGTGGCAGCGAGATGCGTAGGAAGCGAAGCGAGATCAGTTTCTGTAACCGCAAGCCTGTGCAGGCCCCGGGCCACCACCCCGTCCGGCCTGTGCAGCCCCTTGGCCAGTGTTAAGGCCTCAGCCACGGCCGGCCGCGGCCTGACCAAGGGTGGCTCCACCCTGTGCCCTGGCCAAGTGTAGCCGCGCCAGGGGCAAGGGCAGCCGAGCCTGGGCCTGGCCGGTCGGGTTAGAGATGGCCGGAGCTGGAGGAATAGAGGGGCTTCGGCCCCGGAGGAAGGAATTCGCCGGGATTCATTTCGGCAGACAAGAGACCATCGTCCCTAGGGGCGACGAGGGTTTGGCAGGAGGCGGCGGCACCCCTGGAACGACGAGAAGAAGAAACGACAAAGAAGAAGGATGAGGCGCCGGCCCCTCTTTCTTTTTTTCGCGAAGGGGTACGCTGTGTAACCAGTGGTAGTGGATAATTTTACCCTAACTCCATAACTTTGTTTGTAATGGGTGTTTTTGGAGCACACCTTGAGGAGCTCCAAGAAAAAGATGGAGTTGGCCCCAACTCCAGGTTTTTTCCGGTGTTGGAGTTTCTGGAGCTGGACGTGTTTGGCATGAAAAATCCTGAAGTTGATGGAGTGGAGCTATTTTCCTGGAGTTGGAGTTGTGCCAAATACGCCCTCAACAAGATCGTGGCCACCGGGCTCTCCATGCCCTCAGCCAGTACAGGTCGGCATTTGAAGAGCACATACAAACTTGCGCTGCTAGAGCATGCGCAACTTTATTACAGACACGAGAACAGTACGCTACTGAAAAATGCATAAAACTAGCCGAGATGATCGACTTGATTTCATGTATTAAACCACCAGCATGAGCCAAAGAGAAATGACCTCCTTCGATTGCCATCTTCAGCATTAGAGTCTGTTTCTACCACCACATTCATCATTCCGTTGTTACTTGCCGCCTTGGTTCCGGCTAGACATGCCAACACTTCCGCGTGAAACGCATCCATCAGTTACGGTGCACATCCGGCCCCAGCGTAGATCACATCCCATTCACAATCTCTGATTACGAAGCCCCATCCTCCATCCCTGGTGCTATTCCGGAACGCTCCATCAGTGTTGATTTTCAACCATTCATCTGCTGCCTTGGACCACTGCTGCTCCTTATTATCAGAGTTCAAACATTGTTCCTTGACAGCTAATTTCAGAAACTCGTCAGACCGAGATGCCACAAGGTAAACAATCTCGGAGACAGTTCTTTTGCGTTCCCCTTCACGTACTTTGTTCCTTTCAAGCCACTAATGCCATAGTTGATTAATTGACCTCGTTTGCTCCTTTTCCTTCAATGCCCACACCTTCTGGAACATCTCTATTGCTGATCCTTGCACGGACAGATTACCCCTCTCTCCAAGTCCAGTTCCTGCCAGACTTGCTCACATGTTTACATTTAAAGAAAAGATGACCTCCATCTTCGTCTAATCTGTTACACATCACACTGTTGGCGATCAAAAATGGCACAAGATGGTTCTGTCAGCAAAACTGGTGGAACCGGATTCTAGAACCGGTGGCACCGGATTGGGCCACTGTTGCTTGTCTGGCAACCAAATCCGGTGACACCGGATTTGGAAACCGGTGGCACCGGTTTTTCCCGCGTCCCATTAGGTTTGGACTCTTTTTGTAGATCCGAGTTGTTTTAGAACTTTCCTTGCGGGGCAAGACCTCCCCACCCTATAAATATAAAGGGTTGCGGCCGATTGAGGGTTTATCCAATCGATCAAATCAATATACCTTTACTTTTTTGTTATCTCCAAACTCTAGCTTTTTCAACCCTAATTTCTGTTCGTGCTTCGTCTCTACGGCGTTGACAGCGTTCTGAGTGGCCTTGCCGACCTCAGAGCAACCCTAGGCGCGCCTGCCCTGACGAGGTCCCTCCCGGGCCGACGATCTTAGGTTCACGCAGCAAGCCCCGAAGAACCGGTGGAACCGGATTCCAAAACTGGTGGTACCGGTTTTGCTTGGCCTGCCGTAGTTGACTGATCCGTTGCGGATCCACGCGTGCTAGCGCAATTCAGTGTGTTGGCCATAAAAGGCGTCAACACATTTTTGGCGACTCCGCTGGGGAATTTAGAATCCTGATTTTAATAACCGATTTATCAAACCCTAGCCAGATGAGATCTACTGCAGAACTCGACAAGGACAACATCATCGTGCCCTCCATTGAGGAGATCGGTGATGAGGAGCGTCAGAGATTTGAAGCAGCCCAAGAATTTTTCAAGAGTCAATTTTGATGGGGCTGAAGAAGGATCGCCACGGCAAGGTGATAAGAACTCACGAATTCATGATGCCGGCGTTCGTGACGAAAGATCAAAAGGTGGAAGAATTACCTCCGGTAACTGTACACCCACCTGAACCTTCTGTTCCTAAGTCTAATGAAGATATTAGTGCTGTACTTTTACATACCGATGAATTAGTTGGCACGCTTGTGGACAGAATGAATAAAATTGATAGGTTGGTAGAATCTTCTTGTTTTGCACAAAATTTACCACCTATGCAACATGAGAACATGCATGCGAATTTATCGGCTACACCAGGAAAAGCACCTGAAAATCCATTATATGGTATGCCGGCTAATTTTTATCCAGGACAAATACCGCCGCCACCACACGTTTCACCAGCCACGGTGAAATCGGTGACACCGGTTCTAGAAACCGGTGGCACCGGTTTTGTCGCCCAGGCTGTGCAGCAGTCAGTGCCGCCCACTATAGCTCCTCTTTCGGTAGTCCCTAACCTAAATACAGAGATAGTTAATGGATCTGCTTATATTAGAACTTGTGCATACACATCACCCCACATACCTAATCAAAACATTAATTCCAGTGGGGTTCCTAATGATGTATATGATCAGTATTTGCGGCAAAGTCCTAATCGCATACCTCATGTTGTTCAAGTTCAAAGTACAGCCACAGGGCAATCTGATCTAGCTCGTTCAAATTTATATGCTGAATTTTATAAAATGAAGGACAAGTTAGCTAGTATGATGCAGGATAAACTTGGTATTGATATGGCTAATTCTAGATTATATCAAAAACCATACTCTGCTAATTTTGATACCGTAGCTTATCCTAATAATTGGCGTGTTCCTAATTTTGTGAAATTTAATGGTGATGATAATAAAACCACTTGGGAACACATTAGCCAATATATTGCTCAACTAGAAGAGGCTAGTTCTGGTGATGCTTTGAAAGTTCGCTTGTTTTCATTATCTTTGACTGGAACTGCTTTCTCTTGGTTTTCTTCATTAACTCCTGGCTCAATTAATTCATGGAATCAGTTAGAGCAGAAATTTCATGATCATTTTTATAGTGGGAGTACTCAATTGAAATTAACAGATTTAACATCGCTTAAGCAACAAAGAGATGAATCTGTTACAGATTATTTTAAACGATTCAAAGAAACTAGAAACCGATGCTTTAATTTGTCACTTTCTGAAAGGGATCTAGCTGATGTTGCTTTTAATGGTTTGAGATCCTTTATTAGAGAAAAGATAGAAGGCTTTGAACATTTTTCGGTTAATCAAGTGCAAGTAAGGGCTTTAGCTACTGAAAACCGAATTAAAAATGCAAAAGATACATATAAGACTCATCGTTCTAATGTGCATGTTGTTACTTATGATTATAGTAGTTCGGACGATGATGAAGATGTGTATATTGCTAAACTTGTGTGGCCTTCTAAGAATAAATCGTATACATGTCCATCCCTTAAGCCAATTCAAAAGAATCGGCAAGAAGAAGTGCGATTTACTTTTGATGTTTCTAAGTGCGATCGTATCTTTGATGAATTATTAAAGAATGGGAACATTAAAATGTCTCATGCTATTCCTTTACCTGAAGAACTCAAAAGACGGGCATATTGCAAATTGCATAATTCTTTTTGCATGCTACTAATGATTGCAATATTTTTCGTCAACAGGTGCAATCGGCCTTGAATGAAGGACGTTTGACACTACATGAGATGCAGGTAGACAAAGCACCTTTCCCTGTCAACACCCTTGAGATGCAACCTCCTAAAGTTCTGGTTCGGCCGCATCAAGTCGAATCAACTAAAGGAAAAAATATTGTTGTGGGTGATGAGAAGCCAAAGCCTGAAAATTTGAAGGAAAAATCAATTGTCAGGAAAGTGGTGTGTGAGAAGACCCCCAAAGGCAGAGAGACTTTCAAGATCACTGCAAGAATCACGAATCTAGGGGGCAAGGAACATCCAGAGCACCGGTTGAACTTGCTGCACAGGAAAAACCGGTGCCACCGGTTTCTAAAACAGGTAATACTGGTTTTGGTCAGGGGCGCCCAAAAATGCTAAAGCCTAAGCGTCCTAAGATTGGAACCTGGAAAATCAATGTGGTCAAGGATCAGGGTAAAGTTGCAAAACCAAAGCCAACCTTTGACCAGTTATTTTTCAAATATGCTAATCAAAGGCCAGTTGATGAGGATTGGCCGGTAAAAAAGAGAAAGAGATCATCTATGCGTCAAGAAAAGTCAATTTCACCTCCAAGGGCAAATAATAGGCAGAAGGGTGATGGTGCTAGCTTTTATCTCCAACAAAATCAATATCAAACCATGCCGTGGATACCTCTATATTATAATTCTCCGTATTTGGCGTGGGATTACAATGGGATGCACATGCCTTATTACCCTATGCAGTATCTTCCTTTTCATCCAGGATGGGGTAATGACAGAGTACCAGCGCATGAGAGATTGGTGGATAACAGTTCTGCTCCTCGTCGATCTGGTTAGGACGTGCCACCCAAAACCGGTGGCACCGGTTCTCAAAACCGATGGAACTGGTTTCCTCGGGAAAAGTGGGCATCTCCTCCCAAGCAAGTTTATCAGTCTAAGAAGGTGGAGGAAATTGTTCAGAAGATGGATGTCGACCAAGAGAGGACTACAGCTGCTGATGTGATTCAGATTGGTGACTTCCAAGTGAATTTAAAGGACGATGACAAGATGCCAATGATAATTGGTGATGAAGCTAAACCATCAGTCCAGAAGGATGTTGCTACAGAGTCTGATGTGGGTAAGAAGGTTGAAATTGATAAATCTAAATACTCTATGCCTAGATGGTGTCCTCCAGATTTGACATGCATGCAAAAGAGGAAGTTGCAGCGACTTCGTTTTCAAGAACAGAAGGAGAAGGAGCTGGAGAAGCAGAGGGAGGAGCACTTTAACAAATACAGGCCCATGATTCCTCCAGGCAAAGGGTAAAAAAAAAACTGAAGTTCTAGAGACAAATCCGGTGGCATCGGATTCTAAACCGGTGGAACCGGTTTTAGCCCCCTCGGTGCCAGATACTACGCCAAAACCGGTGGCACCGGTTTTGGATCCGGTGGTACCGGTTTCTGCTGATCCAGGGCCGTCTCGTGTTGTTTCTGAGATTTCTGTTACTTCTACATTTGATCAGAGATTGTCATCAGGTCCCCAGGATGTGGACGATGAACAACTTGTTGATTATGATTCATCTCCTGATCATATGAATGTGGATGCTAATATGGTGCATCTTTCTTCGGATTATTACGTCATTCTCATGCCATGGATACCTCTATATTATAATTCTCCATATTTGGCGTGGGATTACAATGGGATGCACATGCCTTATTACCCTATGCAGTATCCTCCTTTTCATCCAGGATGGGGTAATGATAGAGTACCAGCGCATGAGAGATTGGTGGATAACAGTTCTGCTCCTCGTCGATATGGTTAGGACGTGCCACCCAAAACCGGTGGCCCCGGTTCTCAAAACCGATGGAACTAGTTTCCTCAGGAAAAGTGGGCATCTCCTCCCAAGCAAGTTTATCAGTCTAAGAAGGTGGAGGAAATTGTTCAGAAGATGGATGTCGATCAAGAGAGGACTACAGCTGCTGATGTGATTCAGATTGGTGACTTCCAAGTGAATTTAAAGGACGATGACAAGATGCCAATGATAATTGGTGATGAAGCTAAACCATCAGTCCAGAAGGATGTTGCTACAGAGTCTGATGTGGGTAAGAAGGTTGAAATTGATAAATCTAAATACTCTATGCCTAGATGGTGTCCTCCAGATTTGACATGCATGCAAAAGAGGAAGTTGCAGCGACTTCATTTTCAAGAACAGAAGGAGAAGGAGCTGGAGAAGCAGAGGGAGGAGCACTTTAACAAATACAGGCCCATAATTCCTCCAGGCAAAGGGTGAAAAAATAACTGAAGTTCTAGAGACAAATCCGGTGGCACCGGATTCTAAACCGGTGGAACCGGTTTTAGCCCCTTCGGTGCCAGATACTACGCCAAAACCGGTGGCACCGGTTTTGGATCCGGTGGTACTGGTTTCTGCTGATCCAGGGCCGTCTCGTGTTGTTTCTGAGAATTCTGTTACTTCTACATTTGATCAGAGATTGTCATCAGGTTCCCAGGATGTGGACGATGAACAGCTTGTTGATTATGATTCATCTCCTGATCATATGAATGTGGATGCTAATATGGTGCATCTTTCTTCGGATTATTACGTCATTCCAGAGGAAGAGATGGCTCATCTAGACTTTGGCCCAAAAGAAGCTATATTTAAAAGGCTAAAGGATTTTGAAAATCATTTAAAAGCATTGTACATGAAGGGTCATATCAATGGGAAGCCAGTTTCGAGGATGCTCGTTGATACTGGGGCAATTGTTATTTAGATGCCCTATTCTATGTTCAAGATGCTTGGTGAATTAGATGATGAACTGATCAAGACCAACATGACTGTCAGTGGTGTGGGAGGAGGCGAGCCCATGAGTGCTAAGGGCGTTGCTTCTATGGAGCTCACCATTGGGAGCAAGACGTTGGCTACTGCTTTCTTCATCGCCGAAGCCCAAGGTAATTTCAGTTTGATATTAGGTCGTGATTGGATTCATGCAAATAGATGTGTGCCTTCTAGTTTGCATCAGTTTCTTATTCAATGGGTTGATGAAGACATTGAGATTGTGCATGGGGACACATCGGCTTGTGTTACTGTGGCTGATGGTTCTACCATGTCTATGCATGATCATGTTAAGTGCTTGATAGGTTTAGATCTTTCTGATTATGAGATGATCAGCTGTACTAGAGATGACTTTGTGCCTGCTATTCTAAAGCCGGTTGAGTATCAGCTAAACCATTTGTTGTGAATCAATGAATAATTCAGAATGGTTGCAATAGAGACTTGAGCACTATCGGGCACAAAAGAACAATATGTGTGAGGCCATTAAAGATTTTGATGATATGAGTAAATTGCGACAAGGCTTTACGTCGGCTGATCCTTTAGAGGAGGTAGATGGCACTGTACCTAGGCCGACGTTTATAAACAAGAATTTGAATGCTGATTATAAAGCTGAATTAATCGAGCTGTTGAAAGAGTATGTTGATTGTTTTGCAAGGAATTATCAAGAGATGCTTGGTTTAAGCCGCGAGTTAGTTGAATATCGGCTGCCTATTAAACCTGGTTTTAGGCCTTTTAAACAAATTGCTAGGTGTTTCAATCCTAACATGTATGACCGAATTAAAGAAGAAATTAATCAGTTGTTAGATGCAAATTTTATTATGCCTTGTCGTTATGCTGAATGGATGTCAAATATTGCGCCAGCTGAGAAAAAGGATTCTGGTAAGCTTAGAGTTTGCATTGATTTTAGAAATCGTAACAGAGCTACTCCTAAAGATGAATATCCTGTGCCTATAACCAACATGCTTATTAATGGTGCTTCTGGATATAAAGTTATTAGTTTTCTTGATGGTAATGCTGGTTACAATCAGATATTCATGGCCGAAGAGGATATATCCAAAACGGCTTTCATATGTCCAGGTTTTATTGGTTTGTTTGAGTGGGTAGTCATGACCTTTGGTTTAAAAAATGCTGGTGCTACTTACGAAAGGGTAATGAATTTAATTTTTCATGATTTACTTGGCCTAATCATAGAGGTTTATATCGATGATATTGTTGTTAAATCGGCTGGTTTAAAGCCTCATTTAGCTGATTTAAGGCTTGCTTTTGAAAGAATGCGTCGATATGGATTGAAGATCAACCCACTTAAATGTGCATTTGGTGTGTCGGCTGGAAAATTTCTAGGTTTTATTATTCATGAAAATGGCATAGAGATAGATCCTAAGAAAATTGATATTATCAAGAAGATTAAAGCTCCTACATGCAAGAAAGATTTGCAGAAATTCCTAGGCAAGGTGAATTACTTAAGGAGATTTATTTGTAATTTATCTGGGAAGGTCAATGCTTTTACTCCTATTCTTTGGTTAAATGATGAAGCCAAATTTACTTGTGGGGCAAAACAGCAAGAAGCTTTTGAGAAGATTAAATATTACTTGTCTTCGTTGCCGGTCATGAAAGCTCCTAGGAGAGGATTTCCATTCAAATTATATGTGGCTGCTGAAGATCAAGTAATTGGGGCTGTTTTGACTCAAGAAACCGAAGGAAAGAAACATATTATTACCTATGCAAGTCGTCGACTATTGGATGCCGAAACGAGGTATATATTTATTAAAAAGCTTTGCTTATAATTATATTATGCTTGTACCAAAATGAGGCATTATTTGTTATCCAATACTTGCATAGTGGCTTGTCAAACCGATATCATTAAATATATGTTACATAGACCGATTTTAAGTGGGAGAATTGGTAAATGGGCATATGCTCCCATTGAATATGATTTGGCTTGTGAACCTTTGAAATCTATGAAAAGCCAAATTGTTGCTGATTTTATTGTTGAGCATAGCATTAATGATGATGATTTAGATATCGGTTATATTACTTTTACTCCATGGAAATTGTATTTTGATGGATCGGTTTGTAAGAGCGGTTGTGTTTTTGGAGTTGTTTTTATATCACCAAGTGGTGCTGAATTTGAGGCTCTTAATCGATTAGAAAATGATTGTACTAATAATCAAGCCGAATATGAAGCTTTATTGTTTGGGCTAGAAATTTTGCATGACATGGGAGTAAAATATGTAGAAGCATTTGGTGATTCTCAGCTGGTTGTACAACAAGTTAATAAGGTGTACCAATGCTTCGATGGATTTTTAAATGCATATCTTGATAAATGCTTAGACATGATTGCTCAATTTGATGAATTCTCTATTTATCATGTTTCAAGAGATGAGAATCCAAGGGCAAATGCTTTGGCTCAGCAAGCATCTGGCCATGATGTTCAGAAAAAGAATTTTCATGAAAGAAAGCCGACGCTTTGCATAGCCAAGTTCTCTGCCCAGGAGAAACCGGTGGCACCGGAATATGAAACCGGTGGAACCGGAATTTCCGGTGGAACTGGATCTGAAACCGGTGGCACCGGTTTATTCGCTGACAGTAGCACTTCGGCCAATGGGCAATCCAAAATTAATAAGGACAAAGTTGCTGATTGGAGAATACCCATTATTGAATATTTGCAGAATCCAAATTATAAAGTTGATAGAAAATTCCGACGGTGGGCGTTTAAATTTACTTTGGTTGATGGTGAGTTGTATCATCGAACAGCTGAGGATTTATTGTTAAAATGTTTGGATTCTGATCAAGCTAAAGTTGCAATGGGTGAAGTTCATAAAGAAATTTGTGGTACACATCAATCGGCTCCTAAGATGATGTGGCTTCTGAGAAGAGCTTGTTTTTATTGGCCTAATATGATAGCTGATTGTTTTCGGTACTACAAAGGTTATGAGGAGTGCCAAAGGTTTGAAAATATTCAGATGGTTCTAGCAGCTTTATTACATCCTATTATCAAATCTTGGCCTTTTCGAGGATGGGGATTGGACTTTGTTGGGCAGATTCATCCTCCTTCCTCAAAGGGACATCGCTTCGTGCTAGTGGCTACTGATTATTTTACAAAGTGGACCGAAGCTGTACCTTTGAAGAACATGAACATCGGGAGGTAATTGAGTTTATTACTGAGCATATTATCCATAGATTTGGCATTCCACAAACTTTGACTACTGATCAAGGTACTTCATTTATATCAAAGGAAGTTTGTGAGTTTGTTGATATGTATGGTATTAAATTGCTCAATTTGTCTCCATAATATGCTCAGACTAATGGTCAGGCCGAGTCTAGTAATAAGATTTTGATTAAACTTATTAAAAAGAAAATAGAGGAGAATCGTAGGAGGTGGCATGAAGTTTTATCTGAAGCTTTGTGGGTTCATCGTATATCTAGACATGGTGCTACTAAGGTTACTCCTTTTGAGCTTGTGTATGGCCAGGAAACTGTTTTACATGTTGAAGTGAATTTGAGTGCTTATCGGTTGGCTAAGCAAAATGATTCAATGCTGTTGATTATCATGACTTGATGATGGACAATATTGATGAGGTGACCGACAAGCGATTAAAAGCCTTGAAGGAAATTGAGAAGGATAAGATTCGGGTTGCTAAGGCTTGCAACAAGAAGGTAAAACAGAAGTCTTTTCAGGTTGGTGATCTGGTTTGAAAGACAATTCTGCCTATAGGATCGAAGAGAAACAAGTTTGGTAAATGGTCTCCAAGTTGGAAAGGTCCATACAAGGTGATTAAAGTAATCTTCGGCAATTCTTATATAGTGGAGACTCTGCAAGGACAGAGGCTGCCAAGAGCTCTCAATGGAAGAGACTTGAAGAAATATTATCCCAGTGTTTGGCAGGAAGCTTGATTTGAATGGCCGATAGTATTAATATCGCCCTTAGAATTAAAAGGCCGATGGATTTTGTTAAACATCGTCCTCAGGGGTATTTTCTTGTGCTAAATATTTTCTGGTACGCAAGCTTTACCAAAAAACAGGGGGCATATGTTGGTGAAAAAAAATGGCACAAGATGGTTCCGTCAGCAAAACCGGTGGAACCGGATTTTAGAACCGGTGGCACCGGACGGCCGCTGTTGCTTGTCTGGTAACCAAATCCGGTGACACCGGATTTGGAAACCGGTGGCACCGGTTTTCCCAGAGTCCCATTAGGGTTGGACTATTTTTGTAGATCCGAGTTGTTTTAGAACTTTCCTTGCGGGGCAAGACCTCCCCACCCTATAAATATAAAGGGTTGCGGCCGATTGAGGGTTTATCCAATCGATCAAATCAATATACCTTTACTTTTTTATCATCTCCAAACCCTAGCTTTTCCAACCCTAATATCTGTTCGTGCTTCGTCTCTACGGCGTTGATGGCGTTCTGAGTGGCCGTGCCGACCTAAGAGCAACCCTAGGCGCGCCTGCCCTGATGGGATCCCTCCCGGGCCGGCGATCTTAGGTTCACGCAGCAAGCCCCGAAGAACCGGTGGAACCGGAATCCAAAACCGGTGGTACCGGTTTTGCTCGGCCTGCTACAGTTGACTGATCCGTTGCGGATCCGCGTGTGCTAGCGCAATTCAGTGTGTTGGCCATAAAAGACGTCAACACACACATTTAATATCCAGCTGCATGCCTCTGTGCTTCAAATTCACTCAAACGGTTAAACTATTGTGGCTCATTCTCCATGGAAAATGCTTTATCTTCCCTGGACATTTCAGTTTCCATAACTGTTTCCAAAATGTTTCATCTATTGGCTCTGTATTTGCAGCCGAGGGATCACCCCTCCTACTATTCCTTTTCTCATAATTTCTCTGCACCTTATATGCCGACTTCACCGAAAATTGACCTCGACTATCAAAGTGCCACGCAAGCACATCCTCCATATCTCGGTGAACAGGTATCGACATAATTACATCGACATCTTCCTTCCAAAAAGTATGCACTAACAGCTCATAATCCCACTACCATGTAATTGGGTCTATCAAATCTGAAACCTTTGACTCGTTCTTCGTGAACGTGCCCTTAAGTTACCTACGTCAATAGAGAAGTTCATGACAGGGTCTGATCCTGTGTAAGGTAGGCGTTTTCGGGGGTTTTGACCGGAGGTGGTGATTTAAAGATGCTTTCGAATGAGATGCATAACGTGCTTGCTTGCCTTGGCTAGAATTACAACTAGAAGGCGATAGGCTCTTGTTACCCTTGGTTATGCTATCTCTTTGCCTATACTTGTGGATGTGATCAACCTTTACTCTATCACTCTTATCAATTAGGTTTACCCTTTATATGCAATTAACGCTTCATGTTAGGATTATATCCCTTAGATTAGATGGAAAACCCTAGTTAGTTCATTGCTGATCCACAGACTGATAAACCTTGGGGGATTACTCTAAGAGAAAAGCTATGATGATTCGTGCACTTGCAGTTTTCATGACTTGGCGTGCTAACCACCGCCAACAAGCTTTTTTGGGACCAGTGGTGGGGATCGGCAACTCGAACCCTAGGGCGATCTATATAATTTTCAGACTAACCCTAATTTTATTAACGCATGCACCCTATTTTTCTTGTTTGTGTCCTTGAAAATAGGTGAAAATCTAGACACTAAGCTTAGGTTCCAACAAGCCCAAACTCGCTCCAACAAGACAATGGCTACATGAAGATCAACTCTTTAGTGGTAAGTGCAAACTATGTTAGCGGCCCAACATCTGCTATTGAGTCCCCACTTGATGACAAATTATAAGATAAATGAGGTATGCCGCTGTGTCAATTAATTTATTTTGGCTAATATTTCTTGGAGATTTGTTTGTTAAATTAATAGGAGTCGAATCATGCCTAAAAGAAATTCATGAGATTAGATCATCAACATCTTATGAATGCCGCTGTTGTGATCAGTTTTTCATCAATGATCAGAAATGTGCCATGGAAGGAAATTGAATATCATTAAGCTCCATCCTGTCTTATTTCCAAAGCATTAAGAATCATTAATTTTGGAGATCGGTACAAGGAGTTATGGTAAACTCTTTCAACACCGATAATTCTAAAATCAGGATGGGACACAACATAGTCCTGGAGTAAAAATGCCATAACTCTTTCATCCGGAGTCAACTTGGGGTGAATTACCACTTGCTGGAAATGGAATTTGATGCACTTTGCACTGGTGTAGAATTTTGCTACACTTTCTGTATTGGACATAGAGGAATTCGGTGAAGAAGAGGCAGCAGCAAACGACAAAGAAGGTGATGATGATGTTTAGGGATGATTGGAGGGCTTTGTGTACAAAAGATGATAACTTGAAGTTGATTAAGACTGGAGGAGACAAAATTAGAAGCACCATGACATTACCAATATTCTTCTCTAGTGGGATGCTCAAGAAGCTTCTAATTAAGTAACGCAATTAAGGAAAGAAACCGCTCATGTCATCAACGCGAAGCGCAGGAGCCTCCTCTGATCCCATAACTTTGGCTAAAACAAAAAGCATGGAGGAGATACATCATTTCCACCATCCTACTCGCTGTGCCGAAATGGTGATAACTTTGAAGTTGAAGAATGTGCCACATAATGCCCCAAAGACCACAAGATCAAGATTGTCAACATCTCCGGATCAATTTACAAGAAGCTACTTGTCGAGGTGGTACTCGGCAAATATTTGTCCGGCAGGCACCCCGCTTCGTGCGAAGATTGATCACGGTGATGAACAGAAAGACACGGGATTTTTATACTGGTTCGGGCCCTCGAGATCGAGTAATAACCCTACGTCCAGTTGCTGCTTGTATTATTTCGTCGAGTACAGATTACAATGCGTAACAAGTACCCTCGGATGGATTGTGGAATACAAACTTGGATGTCAGATACCCTCTACGGACAGGACCCCCGCTATTTATATCCAGGGAGACGTGCCTTACAAGACAAAATAGACCTAAACCTAGTAGGACTCTAACTATCTTCGGGCTTCCCTTCTGCGATCTGGTCGTCGTGTCTTGTTCGGAGTCTTGTTCGGTTTGGAGTCGGTAGTCGGTAATCCTCGTGATCGGGCACCCTGGTATTATGGCCTCAACAGTAGCCCCCGAGCTTATCTTGTTCAGAAAAGGTTGATCGTTCAATAGCCTTTGGGTCTTTTTGCTCTTCGGGTGATTTCTGGATATGTGAATACCTCATCAATCATGAAAGCCAGAAAAGTTCCCGAACTCTTGAATGTGGAAACCTGCATCTGAATGATAAGGTCAAAGAAAAATATCAGTCATAATAATAATAAAAGAGAACTGTTCCGTCTTGGAAAGTGAAACGCCCCAGGAGTGATGTAACCGCTGCCCAGCGCATTTAAAACCCACTCCGCACGTCTCCCGGAACTTTAGCAGTGCATGCGGTATGGCTCTGCCCCGGCTCCTCGAATCCCGCGCGAAGCGTTGCATCTCTGGGTCTTTAAATATCAGATCTCCCAGATTGATTCGTACTTGAACTTTCCATTCTAAACCTTCCCCCTCCCCTCACCATGGGAAAGAAAAAGCTCAGCCGCAAGTTCAAGCTTCCTCGCCTCCTCTTCAGAGACTCCCCTCGCAGCTCCGGCGAGCAACCGCCCGACAAGCCGGAGGACTCGCCGGCGACGACATCACCCGTCGCTCCTCCTCAGGCTCCGCTCCTGGCTCTCCCCTGGCATGGGGATAAAGGAGTCGAGGTAGAGCCACCAGAGGAGGAAGCTCCAGTGGTTGCGCCACCATCTCCCGAGGCTGCTCCGTCGAGCATTGCCGCCGGGAAACGCCCTGCATCTTCCTCCCCGGCCCCGGCGTCTCCAATCTCCCTCTCCTCCGACGACGAGCCAAAGCAAGGAGGGAGCGGAATCCGGCTGAAGCCAGAGGCGGCGGACGCAGGCGCATCTTCGTCTTCTGCTCCGGTGGACACCAGCGGCGACGAAGAATTCGCCCGGTGCCTCTTCGTCTCCCTGAACCGCGACCTGATCGGGATTCCCGGGGACGGAGCGCTCGCGGATCTCGTCAGCGACTCTGAAGAAGAGAACGCGGTAGATGAAGATCCACCGGAGACTACGCCATCGCCCTGATCAGCAGTTGATATTCATCAACCCAAGATCAGGGTGCTTTAGTATTTTGATTTTAGGATAGTTATCGATCCATTGTGAAATGTTCCCTCTTTTGGATTCAATGAAGAAATTTCACTTGATGGATGTAACTTTGAATTTCTCGTGCTCTGAAATTTTATCTATGTCAATCTGTTCACGAAATTATTCATCCAGAAGTAAAAATTCCCGAATGAAAACTTTCTCCCGAACAAACTGACAATCTTTAATGTGTTCGGGAAATTTGACCCGAGTCAAACGAGATCGGGGAATTTCCTCGCTTCACACTAAATGCTCGGTCATTTAAAACTGATAGCTTCCCTTATAAGCCAACAATTTTAAATGCATTGAATCTGACCTGCACGTTTTTCGAAATGACGCGTGCCGCAGAAAAAGGAAAGAATCTTTTTAACCCAACAGTCATTGCGGATTGCGCGGCTCAAGGGCAGGTTTTTCAGGGCTCGTGCTCCCCTGCAGAATCATAAAGCCCCCAAGCGCGGCCGCTCGAGACCCATTTGGGACTTCATCTTCCTTGTTCGCATCCACACAACTTTCGCCATTCTCAACCTCTGTCCATCTGCTCCTCCAACCCTGTTAGCCTCCAGTCACCATGGCATCCACGCACCAGTCATCTTCCGGCACTGAGTCCACAGAGAACCAGAGCAGCGCCGTGGCCGGACGCGAACTCCGCAGTGGGAATACAATCCCGACCACGCTTGAGTATTGGAAGAAATCAACCACGACGGAGAAGCACTTGCAGAAGCTGGAGGATCTTGGATTACTCCCAAGCACCGAACTTTTCCCTCGCCGTCATGCCAAAGGTCAGATGTATCCGACCCCCGACACTCTTGAGATGGTGGTGTTCTCGGAGTTCTTCCATTGTGGATTCGGGGTTTTTCCGTCTGAGTTCTTCCACAGCGTTTGTGAGCATTACCAAATAGAGCTTGTGCATCTTAAGCCTGGCGCTTTGACAATGCTTAGCGTCTTTGCCTTTTTGTGCGAAGCCTGGTTAGGAATTAAGCCCTCACTGCTGCTGTGGAGGTATTTTTATAGCCCTTCATACTATAAGAATCAGATGATGCTCGGGTCCATTGGCTTCTCCTTGAGAAATCGGGAAATTTACATCCCCTTTCCAGTCAAAGATAGCTGGAAAGGATATGAACGTCACTGGTTTTACATCACCCTTCCCCAAGCCTCACGGGCAAAAGGGAAGTACTTGATGCCAAATCTCAAGGACGAGGTCAAGGCCGTGCCAAGACTCACCCCGGACATGAAAAAGCATATTGACCGGATCTTGGAGCTCCGCAACGCAGGTTTGACGGCAGTTCATGTAGCGGAAATCTTCATTAGATGGAGATTCATTCCACTTATGACTCGCGACCGCTACGCCTGGACGTTCACGGGCGTCAATGATCCGAACAGGATGAAACCTGACGGTGAGCATTTATTTTTTTCTGTTCTGTTGTTTTTCCGAGTTAGTTCGGTCATTTGAATTCATGACTCTTAACTAGCAGTTGTCCCAGAGTCAGAAGTGTCCGAACGCCTGAACAAGATGTTCGGGGCTGGTCTCCCGGATTGGGAAGACGTCCCAGAACCTTATACTGCTGACAACCCTCCTCCAAAGGTAAACTGTCACTCAGAAAGATGTTCTTTCTTGTGTAATAATGACATGATACATCTCTTTTCTCCCGACCAGGCTCCAGCTATTGTTGATGCCCCTCCCCAGAGCGGGGCCATCGATATTGAAGAGGAAGGAGAACAGCCCGTTGATCAAGGCACCAGGACCCCGATCAACGAACCACCCGCACCATCACCTGGTTTGGAGAAAGAGATCCCGAGCAGCCCTCCGGCGAACATCCCCCGAACTCGGAAACGCTCTCGCAGCATGGAGAGAATAGTTCCGGATTCGGGAGTCTCTGGATCGCCCGGGCCAATCAATCTGCAGCCCAATCGTGATCAGCCTCACCCTGTTGCCCAGGTACCAAGCATGATCGTATTCGGGCGTTTATTCGCAGCTTTTGATCGCATAACCAAAGCTAAGCATGATCGGGAGATTTCTCGACAGTAAATTCGTCCGACCAGACCATCATCAAAGCTTGTTCCTGGTGCCAAGAGATTCAAAGTCAACATCCCGACAGCCAAGTAAGGGCTTTGACAATCTTTGATTATATACGTCCATTTTTCTTAAATGTTGTTTTCATTGTACTTTGATTGTTCGGGAATTCAGGCGTCCCGATCCCACAGCTTCTTCTCCTGTCAAGCCATCTACTAAGGAGAAAACTCCCGAGCCGGACTCGACAGCACCACCCGATGGCTCAGAGAAGACTGCGGAGATTGTAGGACCCGTCCCGACGCCCCTGGGCCCGGTCTTTAGCGCGCTCTCGACAGCTGAAGAGCAATGGCATTTGCTTTACGCTCGCGCCTCAGCTGCTGAAGCGTCTGTGACCAGACTGGGAGCCCAGGTGACTGTTCTCCAGTCCGAGAAAGAAGGTACATGCTTTAAAGCTTACGCTTCGCTTATTGAGTCTTTATTTTTGAACTTTTTGTTCATACGCTGCCTTTGATCCTGTAGCTGACTCCAAGAGCATTGAGTTGCTCGAGAAGAAGAACTCGGACCTGGAAGTGAAGCTGGCTGATCTGACCGCCCGCCTCGAAGCATCAGAAAAGCATGGTTCGTCCTTGGAATCCAGGTTGATGGAAGGTGCCTGCATTGCTGCAACTCATGCCATCGGGGCTTTGAAGAGCCATATCCCTAATCTGGACGTTTCTCTGCTCTCAGAGGGCTTCAAGTGTTCGGCGTCAGATGCCGAGGTAATGTTTGAGAGTCTTACCCCAGTGGTTGAACCTTTTGTCCAAAAACTTGGTCTCCATCTGAGTGATTCAGAGGAATCACCTTGAACACTGTGCAGAATTCCTGTAATAGGGCAAAACTTCAACAGTTTAGAATGCAGTTATATTTTGCTAAACATATGCTTGCATGTTTTTGCGTAAATCTTAGAGCTGATCGGTGTTTTCTTGGATCTTTTTAACTGATAGCTTTGTCATAGCCAAAAAGTCCCGTTACCATAAGCTATTCCGGAATTGTTTAGTTGCTGAGACTCGGGCGGCCTGCTGAACTGTGTAATTCCTTGTAGTCATGGTGTTCGGTAATTTTAGCGTTTGCCTAGCTTTCTTGAATTAAAAAGCCCGTTTCTTGCATGGTAGTAGTACCGTAGTAGCCCCCGGGCTCTTTTACAGTCATGCTGGCATGCTGAAAAAGAGTCTAGAAGTACGAACTGCAAGAAACTTCCCGATCAAATGGGGAGCCCCCGAGCGTAGAGCTCGGGACGCATAGAATAGGTCTGAAAAGAAAATTTTCAGCATGGTAGTCCCCGGCTCTTTGTTAGTGTATGCAATATGATAACAAAGAGTAGAAACAAAATAGAAAATAGAAAACCCAGCCCCCGAGCATAAAAGCGAGGGTGAGTAGAGTATATAGAACTTATCTTTTTTTTTTGTTGGCGCTGTAGGCGACGCAGATGATGGTTTGTACCTGCCAAACCAAATGGCCGGTCTAGAACTGTGCACGATCTTCGTTGTTTAAGCGTAGAACCTGCGTAGTTGATCCATGTTCCATGTGTTTGGCAGTACGTCCCCATCGATCTCTGCGATCCTGTAGGCTCCTGGTTGGGCGATATCTACTACGATGTATGGTCCTTGCCATGGAGAGGACAATTTATTTTTGTCCTTGGTGCGTTGATCCAGTTTGAGCACCATGTCTCCAATGCATAAGCTTCGTTGCCGAACATTAGCATCGTAGTACTGTCGCAATTTTTGCTGATATTGGGCCACTCTAAAAACAGCCGCGTCACGAGCCTCCTCCAAGAGGATTAGCTCATCAGTGCGTCTGTCAGGCTCTTCAGTTTCTGAAAACATTGCCACACGGGGGGCTTGTAGTCGGATGTCGGATGGTAGAATCGCCTCTGCTCCATACACCAAGAAGAAAGGTGTTTCGCCTGTTGCCCGATTCATAGTGGTCCTCATTGACCAGAATACTGTCGGGACTTCATGAATCCAGCGCTTGTCGTAAGCTTGCAATCTGTTGAAAATCCTCTTCTTGATGCCCTGAAGCACGATGCCATTAGCACGTTCCACTTGCCCGTTTGTCTTCGGGTGGTTTACCGACGACCGATCATGCTTAATACCGTGGTCGTAGCAAAAATCGTAAAACTTTTTACTTTTAAACTGTGTTCCATTATCGGAGATTATCCTGTTCGGGACACCGAATCGTACAACAATACTCCGTAGGAATTTCACAGCCGCCTCTTTTGTGATTTTCTGAACGGGCTCGGCTTCGACCCATTTTGTAAATGTGTCAATGCCAACGAACAGAAATCTGTATCCCCCGACAGCCCTTGGAAAAGGCCCGAGGATGTCTATTCCCCAAGTGGCGAAGGGCCATGACAAGAGTATAGTGTTTAAGGCTTGCGCAGGTTTAGTTTGTTTCCGTGCGAAGAATTGGCATGCTTCACACTTTTTCACTAAATCGCTTGCGTCTTGAAGAGCTGTAGGCCAGTAGAAGCTCTGTCGAAATGCTTTCCCTGTTAGATATCGGGGAGAAGCATGTGATCCACAGATTCCTCCGTGGATGTCGTGGAGCAAACTAATGCCCTCGGTCCGTGTGATGCATTTGAGGAGCATTCCATTGCGGGTTAGTTTGTATAATTGCCCGTCAACCAATTGATAGTTTTTGGCTTTACGATGGATTTTCTCCAATGTCGCATCATCGTCCGGAATAGCTTGGTTTGTGAGGTACGCCCGGATTGGATCCATCCAGTTCTCCTCGTTTCCAACTAGAGCGGCGGCTCCGGCCGTACCGACCAACATAGACTCCTTGACGGATTTGTTGGTTGTAGAAACTGATCCCTTGGCGGGTTCAGTTTTTAGGTTCGGTAGTGAAACCGACACAGATGGTTTAGTAAGAACTTCAAGTAACATGTTACCTAGGAGCCGTGTGCGTTCTGCAGCTGCCTTTGCCAGCTTATCTGCGTCGCCATTGAATTCCCTCTTCACGTGCTGTACTTCAAGCCCATCAAATTTTCTCTCCATCCGCCTATATGCCTCCAAGTACTTAGCCATGACCTCGCTCCGCGCACTGTACTCTTTCATGACTTGCTTTGCAGCTAACTCGAAATCCCCTTTCACGAGCAGCCTTCTGACACCAAGAGATGCAGCTATGCGGAGACCTGTCAACAGTCCTTCGTACTCGGCAACATTGTTAGTAGGAGTTGGATCAACAAAATTGATTTGTAAAGCATACCTGATGATGTCATTATGCGGTGAAATCAGGACCACCCCAGCCCCCGCGCCTGCTTTGCAAAATGCCCCGTCATAGAACATTGTCCAGTGTTCGGGATTTTGGGCAGCCTCTTCAGGTTCAGGGTTAGTCCACTCTGCGATGAAATCTGCCAGAGCCTGCGATTTGATGGCAGTTCTGGGTATGAATTCAACGTCGTAAGCCTCCAGCTCCACAGACCATTGCGCGACCCTTCCCACGGCATCTCTATTATGTAAAATGTTGCCTAGGGGGAAAGTTGACACAACCTTGATCTTGTGGCTCAGAAAATAATGCTTGAGCTTCCTGGAAGTCATTAGCACAGCATATGGTAATTTCTGAATCTGAGGGTACCTTGTTTTGGCATCATGCAGCACCTCGCTTACAAAATAAACGGGGTGTTGTGTTGTAGACTTTTCTGTTGGTCTTTCGACCACCAAAACAGTGCTAACAACAGTTGGTGTCGCTGCTACGTATAACAGCATCTCTTCTTGTGGCTTCGGCGGGACCAGTACGGGCATTTTCCGCAGGTATTGTTTGAATGCCTGGAACGCCTCTTCTGCTTCTGCCGACCACTCAAATCGATCAGTTTTACGCAACAATTTGTAAAATGGCATACCTTGTTCGCCTGACTTGGACACGAATCGACTTAGGGACGCCATCATTCCTGCCAACTTCTGGACCTCGTGGCGGCTGCGTGGAGACTTCATGTCGTCGAGTGCCTTGATCTTATGCGGATTTGCCTCTATACCTCGTTGGGAAACAAGGTAACCAAGGAGCTTACCCGATGATACACCAAAGGTGCATTTGGCGGGGTTGAGCATCATCCTGTTTTTACGCAAGTTGTTGAATGTTTCGGTTAAATCAGCGATTAAATCGCCCTTTAACTTACTTTTCACGACGATGTCATCTATGTATGCTTCCACATTACGGCCGATTTGGCCTTCAAGAACAATGTGAACACATTTTTGATAAGTACAACCTGCGTTTTTCAGACCAAAAGGCATCTTTATATAGCAATAGACACCGAAGGGAGTTACAAATGCAGTTTTCTCCTCATCGTCAATGCACATGCTGATTTGGTGATACCCCAAGTAGGCATCTAGAAAACAAAGCAATTCGCATCCAGAGGTAGAATCTACAATTTGATCTATCCTAGGTAATGAATACTCGTCCTTCAGGCAAGCTTTATTCAGATCTGTGTAGTCCACGCACATCCTCCACGTTCCGTTGGGCTTCTTGACCATGACTGGATTCGCCAGCCACTCCGGGAAAGGGACCTCTCGAACGAAGCCGGCTTTGAGCAGTCGGTTGATTTCTTCGTTAATGGCGTCTCGCTTCTCCGGGGTATATCTTCTTTGCTTTTGCTTGACTGGTCGGGTGCCAGTTCGTATGCCAAGCTTGTGCTCGATTACCTCCCTGGGGATCCCGGGCCTGTCAGATGGTTCCCAAGCGAACACATCCGCGTTTGCCCGGAGGAAAGCAATGAGCTCGAGTTCCTATTTGTCACCCAAGCCAAGACCTATCTGGGTGGTCTTGGTCAGGTCTGTCTCATCAAGGGTTACTGCCTTCGTGCCTGGCTCGGTGCGCCTGGCCGGCGCCTCAATTGGTGAGACGTTGGCCGTCGAGTCACCTGCTGCTTGCGGCGGCGTCCCCCTGAGTGGGGTCTGGTCCACCACAGCCTGCCCCTCGGCAGCACGGTCGTCAGCTCCCTGTCCCCCGACGAGCTGCTGCTCCCCGATGGGCTCCTGTTCGGGAACTTCTTTCCCTTTGGCCCTTGATCGGTTCTCAGCTGCTCGGGAGGTTTCAGCCAATGCACCCTTGGCGGGTGCCTTTGGTTGGCTCTTTGTCTTTTTCTTGGCAGGTTCGGCAGCCTTGGCTGGTTCCTGCTCGCCACTCTTGATCATGTCCAGGGTCTTCATGTCGCACTGGACCGCGCCCCTGCGATCGCCACAGACGGTGATCGGGCCCAGCGGCCCCGGGACCTTGATCATGGAGTACGCAAAGTGAGCGACCGCCATGAATTTCTTCAGGAACGGCCGACCCAAGATGCAGTTATAAGCCGACGTGATGTCAGCCACCTCGAAGGTGAGGAACTCTGATCGGATGTTTTTGCCCTCCACGAGGGTCACCTGCAGATCGATCCTCCCCAAGGGAAAGGCTTGAATGCCTGGTATGACCCCGTAGAAAGGCTTCTCCACAGGGGACAAGGACCTTCTCGGGATCCCAAGTTCGTCAAAGGCGTTGACAAACAGGAGGTTGAGGGCGCTTCCACTGTCGATCAGGGTTCGCCCGATCTTGCGGGGCCCGATCCATGGCTTGATACACAGTGGGACTAGCGGCCCGTCATAAAGCGTCTCGGGGTGATCTCTTTGATCGAATGAGATCGGGACTTCTGACCACCTCAAGAGTTGCTTGCAGGGCTCGGTGCTGTTGATCTGCCTCTCGACCATCTTGAGCTGGGACATGGAGGTTCGGGTTGAACAGCCACCGAAGATTGTGGCGATCTCCAGATCTTCGGGGAGATCTGGCTCATCATCACAATCCATGTAGTTTGCAGCGCGAGGGTTGTGAGCTGCCTGGTCACGTGGAGCCCCTTTCTGCTGGCTCTCCTCCTCCTGCTTTTGCTTCTTGTACACCGTACAATCCACGAAGTGATGCTTCGTAGATCGATGAATCGGGCAGTACATCGGGAGATTTTCTGGTTTGCCTTGGCGCCTGTACGGGGGCTTGTTGTCCACTGCCATGACTTCGTCACCCTCGGTCTTGCGCTTCTTGTGTTTGTGCTTATTTTTCTTCTTGCCTTCCCCGGCAGGCCGGCTTTGTTCGGGCTTTCCGTGAACCCGTGCTCGGGCGTCCGCCATCTTGGCGGTTTCTTCCAGGATCCCGTATAGCTCTGCCACTGTCTTCGGGTTCTTCTTGGCAAGTTCCTCCGCCGTTCGCTCGTCTTTGCAACCTTGATTAAAGGCCACAATGACCCGATCATCCACCATGTCAGGGATGGTGTTACGGGTGTCGCTGAATCTGCGGATGTAGTCCCGGAGGGATTCTCCAGGCTTCTGCACACAATTGAGCAGATCTCCCTCATGTCCGGGGCGTTTGTAGGTGCCTTGGAAATTGGCTTCAAACGTCTCCCGAAGATGAGTCCATGACTTGATGCTTGCTTCGGGCAGGTTCATGAGCCATGTTCGAGCTGATCCCTGCAGAGCAGTTGGCAAGTAGTTGGCTTTGACGTAGTCATCTCCCCCGGTGGCGTCGATGATCGTGGAATAGATCTGGATCCACTCGCGGGGGTTGGTCGTCCCGTCATACTTCTCGATGCTAGTAGGACGGAACTTTTCGGGCCACCTGACCTTGCGCAGGGCTGGGGAGTATGCAAGGCATCCTCCCATGCCTGGTCGGGAGTCACGTGGCGGCGATTCTGGATAGGACCGATAATAGCCCTCACGTGCTCGGTAATCTCGGTTGTAGTTGAGAGTTTCCCGAGCGTCGCGGGTGCGACGATTGCGTTCGAGCTGTGGTCTCATGGCACGCCCCTCGCGTGGGCGATAGTACGGTCGTCCGTTAACAGATCGGGACCGAACCGGTTGTGGTTCACGTGGTCTGTTTGACGGAGCCGGTGGTGCGGCAGCGGCGGCCTCGATATGCTCCTTGGCTTTGTCCGCTGCTTCCCGAGCCCTCTTGGCTATGGTGGCCATCGGAGTCCCTTCGGCCATTGCTTCCATGGTCTCCAAGAGGGTTCAGATCTGTAGATTGTCCTGTTCGACGGCCCGGAAATCGTTGTTGAGATCTCGGGGAGCCAACGAGGACGCAACATGCTGTGTACGGGTTCTAGCCGTTTGAAGTGTTGGTGCGCTGTCCAAACGTGGAGGAGGCACGGGTCGACGCGAGCTAGACGACTCGGCGGCAGCCCCCGTCCCGTTTGCGTTCAGCACATGGATGCGGCGGTCTTCAGGTTGCTCTGGCCCATTGCTAGATCCACTGTAATCGAGATCCAACTGCGCAGTGCGATTTGCAATGTCTTCAGGAGTTGGCTCCGTGAAGGTGGCGAAAACTTCCCGACCGGTGCATGCAAGATCGGGATCATGGATCCCTGTCAGTTTGAGCTCGTAGTCGCCTTGGTGCTCGAACACGAGATCTCCAAAACGGATCTCCCGTGCAGGCACTAGATGGCGGCGAGCGTAGAGATCGGAAGCGGAAGCAGAACTCCCGATCGCTTCCGATTTGACGGAACTGGGCATGTAGGGCATCGAGGAACTCGACGCGTCGGCGATCCAGACTCCATTGATGATCGTCATGATCTTTCTTCACGCGAGGGCCCCTACCTGGCACGCCTCTGTCGAGGTGGTACTCGGCAAATATTTGTCCGGCAGGCACCCCGCTTCGTGCGAAGATTGATCACGGTGATGAACAGAAAGACACGGGATTTTTATACTGGTTCGGGCCCTCGAGATCGAGTAATAACCCTACGTCCAGTTGCTGCTTGTATTATTTCGTCGAGTACAGATTACAATGCGTAACAAGTACCCTCGGATGGATTGTGGAATACAAACTTGGATGTCAGATACCCTCTACGGACAGGACCCCCGCTATTTATATCCAGGGAGACGTGCCTTACAAGACAAAACAGACCTAAACCTAGTAGGACTCTAACTATCTTCGGGCTTCCCTTCTGCGATCTGGTCGTCGTGTCTTGTTCGGAGTCTTGTTCGGTTTGGAGTCGGTAGTCGGTAATCCTCGTGATCGGGCACCCTGGTATTATGGCCTCAACACTACTGTTCTCATCAAGACTTTGCATTTCTTCTAAAGAAAACAACAGAATATCTTTGGTTATTTAGAAGCCCCACGAAGTTCCTGTTCCAACGAATCAAGAATCAAAGCAATCGAAGATTCCTACAATCGGTTATGGCCGAATCATCGAACGTCGTGCGTCCTCAATTTTGTGGACAACACACAACGCTGAAATAGAAATGGGCATTGATCCCTCATTTGGACTCCACTGATGTTGATTGAGGACTCGTTGGAAATGTAATTTCATTAGTTTTTCAATAGAACTATATTTTGGTATATGTTCGGTTCTGTGTATAGGGGAAAATCCATGAAAAATAGGCAGCAACAAGTTGATGAGGACACAATAGAGGAGATAGTGATGACAACATTGAAGAGGAGCCTGTGCAATGATTCCATTAAGCATACATGATCAAATTCAGAGCCTAAGGACATGAACAAAGGCTTCTAGATGATTGGCAAATGAAGACACAAACAGGCAACATCAAACACATGAAAATAAAATGCTAGAAGCAATCCACGATGGATTTGGGTACTCGCACAAGGGACCATGGCTTGTCGCGAACATCACCATGATATGTGCATCCCCAAAAGTAAAGAAAATCTCCAAGGCTAAAGTATACATTGAACTCTCAAGCTACTTTTGGTATTCATGATAATCTTTTAAGATCCCATGCTCAACCAATAGTATGAAGAATAGTCTAAGTTCTATGCCTTATTCCTATGATGATCATGTTAGTAGGCTAGAATTTCCTGAGAATATTGAATACAAGCCTAAATAACCTTTACCTAATGAAGATCTTAGAGCTATGCAAGAAACATGTGCTACAATTAATTACCATGTGCTTTGTTGATGCAATTTATTTGAGGATGTGTTTATTGATGCATATGTCTACACCTAGTTTTGTAAATCTCGATCTTGCTTTGTGCTTGGTCAATCTAATGACCTCAAAAGAGCATATATCGGGGAAAGCCCGAATTTCACTAACCATGCAGGACGTGATAGTCAAATGATGCATCCTTAAGCCTATCAATTGTAGAACTTTGATAACTTGGTGTTTCAGAAAATGCCACTACCTCTAGTTACAACCAATGAATTGCCACCATCTGCCCAAACTTCTGCTGTTCAACCTCCTATTCAACCGGTTAGCAATTCACAATTTGCAAATGATGCATCCTCAAGCCTATAAATTGCAGAACTTTGACAACTTGGTGTTTCAGAAAATGCCACTACCTCTAGTTGCAACCAATGAAGTGCCATCATCTGCCCAAACTAGTGTTGTTCAACCTCCTATTCAACCAGTTGGCAATTCGCAATTTGCAAAAGATTTGTAATCGCAATTCTTCACAACTGGATAGTTTGTTCCCAAGACTAGATTTCCTCAAGGATATCATGGTGTGTGAAACTTTGGAGGAGTTCCAGTACAATATCTAGAATATTACATGCCAAAGCAAACATCGCAAAGGCTTGTGCGGCAACCTGTTGGCTACCAAGAGCAATCAGCTAGGTATTGACCCCCAACAACCGACCACACCCATGATTTCATAATCACCAAGACATCAACCTCTAGAGCCTACCATGCCACAAACTCCACCATCAACTTCTAATCAACAACAATAAGGTGGTAAATATCAAATTACTGGATTTAACATGGCACAAGAAGGAGGTTACCAGACCAACGACTGGACTGATAAGATATCTGATGTGATTAAAAGTCAATTCAGTCTTAAGCCCAGGGAGCAATCATATCTGTATTGGAGGCCTTACCCTAAGTGGCTTGACAGTGTCTCTATGCCAAACTGAAATATGGTTTAAGATTTCTCTAAGTTTTTCGGGAAGAATGAAATAACCACCATAGAACATATCGGTCGATTCTTTGTTCAGTTTGGTGAAGTAGCTGCAATAGATGTGTTGACATCAAATTTTGGCACACAAAGCCAATATGGTAAGGAGCCTGAAGCTGAGCAGGCCTAGAGCACAAAGCCGATCCAATGAGTGGAATATAGCCGATTCAAGCAAAGAAAGGTGTTAGCATTCAAGACAATTTGATTCACACATGGTGGAAGCCGATGAGAACATGGAGTTGTACAAATATGGGAGTTTACAAGAATCTAGAAGCTTCTTATGGGCTCAAGATATAGGAAGTTTATAGATTTAGAAGTCTGAGTCCATTTGTAATTTTCTAAAGTTTTTGTCATAATCAACCAGGAGTCGTATATTTTTAGGGTATAAATATGTACCCCCCATAGTTTGTAACAGGACATTCAACACCATCATCAATACAAGTTCTTCTTTTCCGGCTATTTGCCAAACCCTAGGATTAGGACTAATATAGCTTTTCTCGGTGAGTTCTTCAGTAAGCAGGGATGCATCATCTGGATCTCCAGTTTGCTTGTAAGTTTTGCTAGTTATCGAATAATTCAGAGTTGAGCTTACGATGCATAATTTTTGTTTAGATTTGTCTATTCACAAGTTATCAAGTTATGGAAAAAATGAGATCACTACAATTAAGCATGTAAGTCAGTTCTTGATTCAATGTGGTAAGCTTTTGTTGATCCTCTAAGAGTGAGACTTTTTCTGCTATCCTTATCTTGATCGATATTTTCATGGCTTTCTTCATTGCCACCAAACTCCGTAAGCAGTGGGACGATTTAGAAAAACAATTTCATACATATTTCTTTGTTGGAGTTCATGAAATGAAACTATCCAATTTGATAGCTTTACGCCAAAGAAACGATGTGTCACTTTCTGAGTTTGTCTAGAGATTTCGAGATATATGAAGTTGATGCTATCCATTGAATCTAATAGAGAGCCAACTTGTTGAATTAGCCTTTCATAGTCAAGATATTAGAGCAAAGATTTTGAGAGTCTGGGGCATTTGGTACAAAAGTTGTCGTCTCAAGAGGGACGGTGATGAGAACATGATACCTTTGGATATGCCAATTGATTGTCGGCATGGATTCCTAATCATTAAGACATGTTGTCTCTATTTCTGCCAGGTGCTACGATGTCATCGTGGGCTTGTTATTCGCTTCTAGCCCAAGTTGGAGCAAGCCTCAACCATATGGAGAACACATCAAGTAAGCCTTTTTACGTCCTCCTGTTTGGCCACCACCTTTAGAGGTCAGCAAGGGCATTCATGACAAGTTGGAAGCCCATTCCATGTCAAATTCGAGTCTGTTTTAGAGTCCAGGAGCAGTCTGCACTAAAAATGATGCCCAGATCGCACAAGGCTTGGTTTTGGGCGATCCACATATGCTCATAGAACAAAAAGCCTAACTGATCATTGAACCGATGAGGGCACTGGTTCAGTGGTCTAACCACTGGGTGGACCGATCGGACCACGGTTCAAGTAAGACGTGTAGTCTCTTTATTTACATGTGAAACGAGGTTGAGATGGCTAGTCAAGGCGGACCTAAGGCTGCAGGGCAGGGTTCGAACCCATGTTTTGCATCTTTTTCTCCAGTTTTCTGGTAGATTTATGGTTTGGGCCAATTGGGCCGACATAAAAGGCCGATCTTGTAGCATATTTGGTGCAGAATTGGGCTTCAAGCGGTGGCCTGGTCTGGTTTTTTGTACTAGGCATATGCTTGTAAAGCTAAGGAGATAAGATTTCCAAAGGCGGCAGTTGCATGTCTACATTCTATCGGACTCGACGGGAATCGTCTAAACAAGTTGACGTCCAGAATCTGTCAAGGTGCTACGCCGTTGTCTTTTAGGCTATTGGCCTGTGTATCAATTTGGAGTCCAATAAGGAAGTGGCAAGGCAGTTTTGTTTGGATAAAGTTAGTTGCTGCTACTTTTCTTGTAAACGCGCATGTTGGATCCGCCGCTCGTCTACTCATGTTCGGAACCCCATTTTAATTGATATTCAGTTTGAGACCTTCAATTTCATCTTGCAAATTCAGTGCTTATTTACTTGTTATTGCTGGTTCTTCGATTGCTTGCAGTACGAGTGCCCTAGTGGCCGATTGTCGCACCGCAAGATCGCAATGACCATTAGAGGTGGTGTATCGGTTGCTAAGGCACAACTTCCTTGGACGGTTGTAGTCTAACCGTGAATGTCGTCTCCTTCCTCCAATTGAGTTATCAACCCCGTCTCTCATCGAAAGATCGGTCACCAAACCCTATAGGTTTTCATCTGTTGGTATCAGAGCAAGGTTGATCGGTGAGAGACTTCCATTCGTTGCTATTTTGTTTTTAATTTTCTATAGTCCAAAAAATCCAAAACAAATAGTAGATTTGTTTTCCTAGAATCCTATAAACCCTTTAGTCCTTTGTTAGCTGCCTAGTTAGGGCTTGTTAAGTTTTTAGTTGCATCGGTCGTGTCAAGTTGCTGGTTTTAGTGTCTAATCCTTTAGAGTTTTGAGTTCTATCACGTTTTGGTCACCGATCCACCATTACCATATACATCTCTATTTCATTTTTGTCACCACAGAACCATATGATGTCTGATTCAGGAGTCTTTAAATACAATCTAGAAACCTGAGGTTTTCTTCTTTCCAACAGATCCGGCCTCGTTCCCAAATTCCTTTCGAGTGTTCCGCAACTGTGTTGGAGATTCATGATCTGCATTTGGAAACTAGAGTTGCTAGATTGAATTAAAGGAGGTGTGTGGAGTAAGCCTTTTATTATCGTGATATTGAGAAAAAGTGTTTAGTGTTGTGCAAAAAAACGTGAAAGAAAGTAAGAAAAAAATAGAAGAAGGATAAAAGGAAAGAAAAAAACAAGAGAAGGAGAAGAAGAAGGAGAAGAAAGAAGGGGATGAATTTTGAATCTGTTGTTTTTCTTCATGTTGTGCTAGTTGCTCTTTTTCAGTGACTACCTTTGTGCCTAGGCTCACATCTCTAGCATGGTTTAGCCTATGAAGAGCACAGTACTGCCGTTGCACGATTACTCAACTTGCTTTTATGACTAATGGGGTACTAGTATTTTACTGGTTTCAGCCCACCTACAGCTCCTCATATTCGACTACAACTCGATAGATTTTTGTTGTTGCGGCACCGATACACTTTGTCCTATTTTGCTTGGTAAGAACTTGTAAGACCTTGTTTGAATAGATTGAGACTGAGAGAACTACAACAATTACATCCTAGTAGTTGATAGGAGCATACATATTTTCGTGTTCGTTTCCTGTCTCCCATTAATCATGGCTGGTGATACGGAAATTCTTGAGCCAACAAAACTACACCTTTAGATTGAGGACGTCATCCACTTCTTGCCTTCCTATGCTGATGTGCTTGATCCTAATGCATACATTAAATGGGAGCTAGTGGTAGACAAAGAATTGAGAAAATGTGATTTGTCCGAAGAGCAAAAAGTGATAGCTGTTTCTAAAATTTTAATTCATTATGCTTTCACCTTGTGGAAGCACTTGCTGAGATTTGATAGAGTACCTAAAATATGAAATGATATGAAAAGAATTTTGAGAGAAAATTATGTTCTTGAATATTATGTTGATTATTTGCTTACTAAGCTGCAAAGTTTGAAACAAGGTAGTAACACCGTTAAAACACACTATCATAATCTGAAATTTCATATGTTGTGTTGTGGTTTGGAAGAATGTGAAGAAACTACCAAAATCATATTTTTAAATGGGCTTAATACTGAAATTCAGGATATATTATTACATGAAACATATGATTCTCTATCTTGTTTGGTTGATCTTGCTTCAAGGATTGAGATTCAACTTACCAATGATTTGAGTGAAGAGAAATTACTTGAATTATTGCCCACTTGTGAAACAAAAATTTATATGAATGTGAAGCCTTTGTTATGTGTTCTACTATGACTAACTTGGGGCAGCAATCAAAGAAATAAACAGCACATCCATCAAAGAAAGAGAGTGAAGGTAAGTCTGTTTACGCTAAACTTAATTATGCAAGTGAAAGGGCCATATGAACCTAATTATGACTCCATATGAACCTATTCTTTTGGTGTCGAATTTATCACCTTTTCCTGCTAGTTTAGAGCAATCATTAGTCGAATATGCTGCTGAATTTCCTTTGTTGCAAGATGATTATAGGATTGTTGCTTGTGATAGAGAAGAGTTGTGTGATCATGCTTCACTCACATTTACAGCACAACTAGTTCACGGACATGCTCAATATGATTTGAATAATAAACATGTTATTTCTACTTGTTCATTGCATTAATAATGAAAAAAAGAGCTAAAACTTATATCTTCTTTAAATGCTTTGGGTTACATTGAGTTTGATGTTCTTTGCAATCTGAATTATTTAGAGAAGAAATTATTTCTGAATTCCAATTTGTCATATTTTAATCATTGTTCATTCTATGCAATTGGAAAATATACAACTTTTGGTGAGTACATGGTGCATCGTGTTTATATTTGATCATATCTTCATTATTTTTTTGTGATGCATGGACATGATCTAGTAGAGGTTTGTACTAACACTAATCATGTATTCTCAAGTTTCCCTAGTTTTCTTCCCCTGACATAGGATTTTTCACAAAAAGGGGAGCATTGTCGAAAGCAACCCAACCGTATATTCTTCGCTCCACGTCTTGCACAAACGTCTTCTACACAATGGAACAAAGCAAGGACGGTTTGAAGCCAACAAGGGAGAATGATGAGGACATGACACCTTCATATATGCCCATTGATTGTCGGCATGGCTTCCTAATCGTCAAGACATATTATCTCTATTTCTGTCGGGTGCTACGATGTCATGGTGGGCTTGTTATTCACACATGAGACCCTCGCCCAAGTTGGAGGATGCCTCAACCATGCGGAGAACACATCAAGGAAGCCCTTGTACATCCTTCTCTTTGAGCACCACCTTTAGAGGTCAGCAAGGGCGGCCATGACAAGTTGGAAGCCCAGTCCATGTCAAGTTCGAGTCCGTTTCGGAGTCCAGAAGCAGCCTGCACTAAAAATGATGCCCAGATCGCATATAGGCTCTATTTTGGAGGTTCTACATATGCTAGGAAAGCTAAGGAGATAGGCTTTCCAACGGCATGGACCCCATTCTAAATTTTGTCGGAGACGATGGGAATCGTCAAAACAAGTGGACATCCAGAATCTATCAAGGTGCTATGTCGCCGTCTTTTGGGCTGTGGGCCCATGTGTCGATTTGGAGTCCAATAGGGATGTGGCAAAGAAGTTTTGTTTAGATCAAGTTAGCTACTACTACTTTGCTTGTAAACGCATGTAATGGATCAGCGGCCCATCTACTCGTCTTTGGAACCCCACCTTAATTGAGATTCAGTTTGAGACCTTCAATTTCATCTCGCAAATTTAGTGTTTGTTTACTTGTTCTTGCTGGTTCTTCAATTGCTTACAGGATGAGTGCCCTAGTGGCCGGTTGTCGCACCGCAAGATCGCGGGGACCATTGGAGGTGGTGTATCAGCTGCTAAGGCGCAACTTCCTTGGACGATTGTAGTCGGACTGTGAACGTTGTCTCCTTCCACCAATCGAGTTATCAACCCCATCTCTCATCGAAAGGTCAGCCACCAAACCCTACAGGTTCTCATTAGACGGTATCTTGAGTATTGAGAAAGATAAATATCAGAGAATAATAGCCCAGGTGGAGTGTTCAACTCAGATGACGATGTGGAGATCGATTTGGCTGAATGGAGTAGAAATAAAAAGCATGTATCTTGCCCATGGGTAAAAAGTAGTCCAGAGAAGTTCAAGATATTACCAAAGCCGACAAGATCTTCAATTTGCTGTTGCAAGAAAAAAAAAGGTATCACGAAATCATACTATTCCATTGGCTAGAGAGCTTAAGAAGAAGAAGAAATATTGTAAGTGACATAATTCTTTGTTACACAAGACAAATGAATGTAAAGGTCATCTTGTAGTAGATCGAATCGGCCATTGAGCAAGGAAGGATCAAGATTGAAGTCAACAAGAAGCTGATGAATGTTGACGGACATCTGTTTCCTATGATGAATATGGTAGAAATTGGATTTCAAAAAGAAGATAATAAATTGAAAGCTAAAGTCCTTACATTATCTAGAGCAAAAGAATCTGGAGCTATTGACCCTAAGTGCAAATTACAGTCGATGAAGTAAAGGAACAAAACTATCAAGCTTACAAAAAGAGCCGATATGATAAGGGCCAATCTTCAAAATCTAACAATGATCATCAGCCAAGAGTAACGTCAAATTTATTGCTTGATAAGTACATACGCTAGTAGAATAGAGATAAAAGTCCTTTTGAATCTAGAAATAACTATGATGAAGCGCATTGGGGCTTTTTGTTCTTCTTGTTTTGCTGGAATGGAAAGTTGAGGCTGCTATCGATTCATGATTGCCCAGAGTGCAGCATACAATATGAAGAGTATCAACAGTCAGAAGGCAGCGCTATTCTTCCAGGAGCACATTGAATTCAGACACTTAGAGCACCGACAAGAGCGATACGATCGAGTTAGTCGGGAAGATTAGTTTGATCATGGAAATTGGCATGAATACAACTCCCAACATGAATATGAAGATCAGTATGAATAATGGTGGGATTATAAGGATCACTGTGAGTACAATGATCGCCAAAAAGTATTGAAAGGTGGCCTTCTATACATGATTGGCTTCATTATAGAAAGAAGGAAGTTGTTCATGACGAAGGGGTTCAAAAGGAGGAAAGAGAGCAAATTCGCAATCATCCGCATAAGTTGAATCCTCAATGGTGCTCAGAAGGATTGACCAAAACTCAGAAAAGAAGGGTCCAAAGGCTAAGGTACAGAGAGCAGCTCAAGGAGAAGCAACAGGATCAAGAGGTTGATGAATCCAAAATCTGGAGGGTTAAACCCAAGTCCGATGAGGCTGGTCCATCAGCTTCGGTGGACATGGTCTTATTCTTCCTGTGGGGTATGGTGTTATATACGGATGAGAGGATGAAGGCAATGAAGAAGAAGAAGTTGTTTCCCAGTTAGTCCTTCAATCACAATAGGCTATATTTCAAAAAAAAATAGATAAAAAATATCAACATTTGAAGCCTTTGTGTATCAAAGGATTTGTTGATGGGAAGCCGATGACTAAGATGCTGGTTGATGGGGGGCTGCAGTCAATCTCATGCCGTACACTACGTATCAGAAGCTTGGTGATGCTCAAGGATTTTGGAGGGAATTCTTCTTAGGCTTGGGGGCATTGAATGTTGAATTAATGATCCATAGGAAAACATTGCTACTAATTTTTTTGACATCGACGATAAAGGTTCTTATAGCTTGCTCCTTGCCCGAGATTGGATTCATGCTACTATGCATCAATGATTTATTCAATGGCAAGGAGACGATATAGAGATGGTCCTAGCCAATGAGTCGATTAGCATTGCTACAACAGATTTGCCAGTTTGGGAGTTTGAAGGCATGTAGTATTTCTCTGGAAAGGTTTGGGAAGGTGACTTCCTCAAGAAGTCTGATCAAGGACTAAAGTCGATCCAAGCAGTTGGTTCTGAAAGCTAGTACAATTGGAGAAAACTATAGATGATACATAAGAGAAATTAGGACAAGGCTTTATTTCGGCCGATGAGTTAGAAGAAATATATTCCACAAAAAAAAAGAGTTAGAAGAAATATATATTGGTTTAGAAGATAGACCTCAGCCGACAAATATTAGTGCTAAATTGGATCCTGAGTTTAAACAAGAGCTAATAAATTAAAAGAGTAACGATATTGCTTTGCTTGGGAATATTATGAAATGCTAGGTTTAAGCCGATATATATTGTTGAGCATCGGTTACCAATCAAGCCAGGTAATCATTATTTCAAGCAAGCACTGAATTTCTTGGCTTTATGAAGCTAAATTTATTCAACCTTGTTGATATGCCGATTAGATTTCTAATATAGTTTGTTGGGATTCCAAGAATTTAAATAAAGCTACTCCAATGGACAGATACCCAATGACAATAGCTGGTATTTTGGTAGATTCTGATCACAAAATAATCAGTTTTATGGATGTCAATGCTCGATATTATTCGATATTTATTGCAAGAGGATATTCCAAAGAAAGCATTTAGATGTACTGGTGTCATTGGCTTATATGAGTGGGTTGTAATGACATTTGGATTTAAAAATGTTGTCGCTACGTATCAGAGAACTATGAATTATATGTTTTGCCCAGGACAAGCCGATGCGGCTTCGCCGAAAGACATACATCAGCGTTGAACTGCTTCTTCTTCTTCGACGTAATCCGATGGTAATGTCATTTTTGCAATTTTTTTGTCAATGAAATTTCTGGTGTAAGTGACCAGCCACAACTGAATGAACCTCCAGGGCCACCCATGTGACCAACGGGCTCGCCAGCTGATAACTTGGCCGAGACTTGTTCAGGAAGGCTGCATGTTCCCAATCGTCAATTGGGCCTGTTCTGATGTGGTGATTAATGTATGCAGTCCTGCCCTTAACTTGTTTTGTGGCAAGTTGATGGGTTGGTTGATCGAGGAGCTTCATCGGGTTTGATGTTTCAGTGGCGTTGCGGCCGGTCAGCATCAAGAGATCTAGTAGAGTGGGGGTCACCGGACCATGTCCAAAAGTAGCAAGCGGCAGCGAGGGAGAGATTCTTTCTTCTCCATATCGGCCAACGATAGGATAAGACACCGACTTATTTTCTTTTCCACCCAAAATGCATATTTGGAGGCTGATATCCTCTTATACCAGTTCCTCCATCTAGGAATTTCTCTTGGCCAAGATCTCTAACTTGATGAACTCTATCGGATAGGGATCCCCCATCGTCGAAGAAAATAAATCCAGGTTTCCCCTCAAAAGGGATGATGATGTTATATTTCAAGTTCTACAAAATATCATACTATAGAAAATAGATTAAAAGGACGAAAGATTACATCAAACCATAGAATGCTAAAGAAGTATGGGGTGATTGGATCTAATAAATGCAGAAAAATAGAAGATAAATGAGGAGTGTGTTCTACCTCGGGGGCAGATGAAGAGGTTGCCATTGCCACAGTAAGCGATTTCTTGGATCTAAAAGGAGACCACTAGAAATTGATATGAAAGAATAGGAAAATGAATAAGAGAATGCATATGTGGTGGTGCTTGCTACAAAAAAAGGGTGCGCTCGAAGAAAAGGGAAAAGGATTGAAGATCGCCAACGGCGAAGACCAAGATTTTGAGAGAGAGAGAGAGAGAGAGAGTGGCTTGGGGTGAAGAAGGAGATGACCCAGAAGCAAACTTGTAGTGTTGTGTTGACGAAGGCATTCGTAAATCGATGGAGCAGCTCGACGAAAACCGAGGAGCTGCACAGGTGGAGATCTTGGAATTGCTATAGTCTGCATATGCCAAATGTCATGTCAAACAGGGCATATAAGAATGCATATCTTATTTATTAAACGCAATGTCATTTCAGCTGATTCATATTGCCAAATGTTGAGCAGCTAGATTTGGAGCTCAAATTTCTGTTTTAGTCCATGTAGCCAAGAACCAAACAAATGCTTAGTTTTAGTGGGGATATAAAACGAAGGTAGAATCAACAATTCTTTGAACAAACTTAGCACAAGGTCGTGCAAAGAAAAGATATTGTGTTGTCACACAAGAAAACAACGTTTCTTCCCACTTTCATTTTGTCATGTAATATATCCTCAACAAGTAACTGCATAACATAGAAATATCCTACAAACCAAAAATCTATTTCCAAGGTGATATCTATTTCACTGGATCTTCCTTATATCGAGGGGCTCCAAGAACAACTCTTTAATTTGCTTCCTTTTGAGACTATTTGTTGCACCGAAACCATCTCCACCTTGGTATACACAATGCGAGATGCGAGCCAAATTAACACAAGCTTTCTTAAAGGGCATAGGGAATTGGCAATCATAAAAAGCTTCCTCATTGATGGTTTTCCATGCCTCCAATATTAGATCTTGCATGGCCTTACGAGAGTCTTGCTCGTTAGCACCATTCTCCAACATGTGGATAGATATGGAAGATGGAGCATCTCCTCTCTTCAACTCATCCTGTTATTGCATATGCATCATATATATAAAATCTGAGGAAAAATATTTTGAATGATTAAGTTTGGTGGACAAGGAGAAAGGGAAAAAAAACAATATACTTACTGCGTGTGTTGCAGAGTCATTACAGAGACGCAAAATTAGCGAAGCTGATTGAATTAATCTTGGATCTGTCTGGTTCTGGTCTAGTGTCTTCTTGTTAACAACTGAATTGAGCATGGGGTACGCATGTGACAGCAACAATGGTGCAGAGGACGAGATCAATCCATTCTCCAGATACTCCTGAAGTGTTGGTCTGTAGTTTCCATGGTACCATTTTGCCTCCACCAAGAATTTGATACAAATGTCGTGCCACTGTTAAGTGGAACAAGAACTTATATGTCAATCATAACTAGAAAATATATTCACTTTCTCATCACAACTTATGCTGGAAATTTTAAGACAGTTCACCGATTTCTGTAGAAGATAATGCAGACTGCAGCCATGTTCCTTTAAAGAATGGTTGGCAGCCTCATTCGTTGTGCTGTATATAGCAGAGTAAAGTGCTTTCATGTATTCCGGGAGTGTCTCGCTTGGACTTGCATCCCACCTGAAAATATTACAATACAAACTACAAGATAGTCACTTTCTACCAGACAAGACCTGGCACATAATGATATTGTCATGGTGTATTTTGTAAATCGTATAGTTTTTGCAAATATACGTAGGCTCGTTGCAAGTACTGAGTTCTTTTTTTTTTCTCTATTTCGGTTCTGCTTACCTCGCAATTGCATCTGTGAACAGTACTAGTTCATCCATGGTTCCATATACATCATAAACGTCACCCAAGTGAACAATTAGACTAGAAAGTTTAGTAAGCATTTGGCGACATGGTCCAAGTTTTGGTTCCCACACAATTCCAGTTGCATAATGGAAGCACTCCATTAAACGGTCCCTTGCAAATGTCAGTTTTTCACCAAGCGCAATACTCCTCCACCACCTAAAAGCATTGAGTACGTGACCCTTTTTATTTTAGGAAGAAGAGCATCTCAATAAAGTAAAGCTTATAAGTTCACTTCAAGCATACCTTGTTACTGTTGCAAGATCTTGCTGATGCTCATCTTGAACTTCGTTGAAGTCTAGCTTAGCGAAATGTAGGAGCAATGGGCACATGTTAGTGTCTCTAGCATAGTAATCGATGAACCACCTTGTTTCTAGTCTTGGAGCTCTCCAGTGCAGTGGAAGTTCTAAAGCATGTGCCACACCTTCCTTTAAGTGTGGCGACATGGTTGGCATGAGTTCTTTCAGAGCTTTTCCTGATATGTCCTTGCTACATCCAATATTTCTTCATCCCCAAATGCTAGATATGAAGCCTCATATATCGAAAGAAGTGCATTGACATCCTCCTCTAGTCCTTTCTCGATACTGCAATTCCCATAATTATGGCAGCTCAATAATGGCCCTGCAAAAATATAACAAATTGTAGCTATTAGTGCGTTTTTTCAGCAAAATAGATTGTCCAATTGAATGTTTGTGTTTTAGAATCATAATGTTCATGCATCATTGATTAGTTGATGATCCATTATTTTTATTTTTGTACTGAATTCGTTTACGTACTGAGCGATGCAAAAATGGCAGATTGATCCTAATAAATGCCTCAGATTGTACTAGATGCCAGATTTTTTTAGTTGACATTTCATGGATAATCTGAAGCTTTTATGTACCATTCTGTACTTTATAGTGGCCTACGAACATGTGTGGATTGTATGTGATGAAAATTAATTACTCTGACAAAAAAGCTTGCAAATACCAGGGGTTGTAGGAAAACCATTCTTCCTGAGTAATCTAAATTTTAAGGCTGCGGAAGCAATGTCTTCATCCACGACTTGTTCTTTGGCATTGTCCTTATAGATAGAGTTGAGAATGCCAGAAATCTCCTCGAAGTGGTAATTGATGCCAAGTCTTTGCATTGCATCAATAGTCCTAAGTTTGGAAGTTGGTTCTGCTTTCTTGAGCAGCATATCGTTTATGCTGGCCTTCAGCTTATAATAATGAGAAGGGCAAACCTATACCTTGATGTTTAAAACATGATTAGTAGACTAGTAGCTTGTAAATCAAAGTTAGATACGAGAACACAAAACTATTATTAGACTTTCCACATGAGGATAATCTAAAATTGGAAATGGGTTTAGATAAATTTTTAGGGGAACAAATCAAACTATAGTGTTTCGTTTTTGAACTACAGGATCTAATTTATATTTAATTTCTTAAGTTCAAGACCTTTAATTAGCAGCATACAAAACATGAAGTAAAGCCTTATAGGCTCAAAAAATGAACTAGCAGAGTATTAGAAGAGGTCGGTGATCCCAGTAGAATAAACTTTTTTTTGAGAGAAATCCCAGTAAACTGTGCGTTTCCTGCCAATACTATCCGGTCGAAATTAATTTAGTAGTAAATAAAATTATGTGGACGCACCTGATCAGGGCTGCCAGAATCGAGTGACAGAAGGGCATCATAGTCCCAGGAACTGGGCTGGTAATTCGCCGAGCGGCGCCGTGGCTTCCCATCGGGCGCCGACGAGCACCGCACCTGGTGGCGCCGCGAGCACCGCTTTGCCTTGCAGGACGGCCAATTGCATGCGGCCGTCGACACCGTTGTGTTAAGCGACATGGATGCACTTACGCTTGACCTTTCCAACACCAGTCTATGTGGCTTGCTTTTGGGAAGTTCTGGTGCTAGCTTCTTGTATGTAGCAAACTGAAGAATACATTGATATTTATGAACATCAAAAGCTGTAGCTGCAGACAATGGAAGGTTGTCTTTTATTGTGTTATTTTTTTTTCTATTGGGATAGAATGCCACCAAGTAGCTGTACTGCACACACGTTTTAATCGTGAAAAGTAACTACCTGAAGTATTTGCCCACGACCTTAAGGGCCTGTTTAGATCACCACGAAACTTTTGAAACTTTGAAACTTCACTATTCATCAAAGGGAATCTTATATGTATGAAGTATTAAACGTGTGTTAATGACAAAACCCATTCCATAACCCCCCGGTAACTTTGCGAGACGAATCTAATGAGCCTAATTAGGCCATGATTAGACAATGTCGTGCTACAGTAAACAATCTCTAATGACAGATTAATTAAGCTTAATAGATTCGTCTCGCAATTTTTCGTCCATCCGTGTATTTAGTTTTATAATTAGATCATATTTAGTCCTCCTAATCTTCAATTTAGAATTGAAAACTTTCTTTCGCAAACTTTCTTTCCAAACTAAACAGGCTCTTAGATTCGCGTCGCTCAATTGTGGAGATTTATTTGTCCCGTTAGATGTAGACCAATCTGTGATAAGGACCTGTCAGAGTTTCTCTGCCTCACAAGTACAGCGCGTGGGTCACGCTTTGTCGGACACTCATTGTACTCAATTAAAAAGGTCAGCAAGTGGCTGAAATCTTTCGGGTGACTAGAACCGACAAATTGGACCCAAAAAAGACAAGATGGGCCTGTTGTGAAACACGTCATCAACGGTTGGATCTTCTCCCTCTCACGCCTCTCACGACAAGAACAAGAACACAAGTAAAAAGTAGACAAAACATAAAGACATAGGTGGAGCTTCTCTTCTTTATTCCTCAATCAGATATATCATACAATGGGGTGCTCCTCTTGTATATATAGTCCGGATCTAGTCCTAGAGTTTTGATAAAAGCCCACAAGCAACAGGACAAGGACTTCTTATCCCTCTTTTCTTCCACTGTCGAGTCCTGTTGTTCTACAACACTCCCCATTGGGCGATTACCGCGAATGTATATGTCTCATCAAAAACTCCATCCGAAAATCCAGTGGAAAAAACGGCTATGGAGAAAAGAGTACATATCAACCGCTATTGTATTACACATGTTGTCTCGTTAAAAACCTTATGTGAGAAACCTTCGAGTAAATACTCACAAAGGAAAAAAAGAGTATAACATTAAACTTTCTTGGTTAAATAATATTCTATATTTCTATCCTTCATGAATAGATATCAATCTTGGAGATTTATACATGAACTTTGTGTTTCTTGCAAGAAAGATCTACATGATCTTAAATAATTAAGTGGTATACCTTCATGGTAAATTCAATCATCAAGTTGATTCCTTCTAGGTAATACAACATAAAGATTTTATATCTGGATACGATGAAATATATGCTCCCCTTCACAACGACATGCTTTGAACTTCGGTGTTCAAAATCCCTTAGTCACATTCTTCATGAATGCGCATAAGAAATGGTATTCATTTACCATAATGTTTAGTCCTTCAAAGACTTAATTAGTAACTCTTCTAGATTACGTAGGAGCAATGCTTCAAGCATTTAATAACCACTTATTTAATTGTGCAAAACAAATAAAATTTTATCCTTTAATAAGAATATGGGGGTTATAAGTTGCATAGTAGTATACCTTCTAGGTATTACATTTCAAGCCTCAATATAAGTTAAATACTAGTAACTTTGTCTTTGAGACTTCTAGTGTTATAGCCAATGATCTATTCAATACATCTTCATGATTTGGCTGGTTCCATTTTATATAATCAGTCTTCATTTTGGCATTCATGGGGATAATTTGATTTGCCAATCACCAATATATACCTTCTATGGTATGTGAGAATACTTGCTAGCTATTCAGTGCTAGGTAGCAATTTGCACTTACAAGTGCTTATATGGCACATTCGTGGCCATGTGATTTCTCACTTCATTCTCAATTCAATTTCTCGGGTCTGTATGAGAATTCATCTATATCTTCAAGATTATTGGTGTTTATTCATGACATGTTTGATAAGTCATTTGCTGATTACTTCCTTCAAGGATTTTCTAATTCTTCAAGAATAGTATTTCTCTTCTATGAGAAATTCTCTCATGCAAGAGAGAAGTGATTTACACAATCCCTTTTCATATTAACTTGAGCTCTTCAGTAGACTCTTTATTCGGGAAGTGTTATTCACAATATATCATTTGATGACTTTATTTCCTTCATGGATTTGCTTTTCTTGAGACTTTTAATATTCTTCAAGAATATTATCTACCTTAGACATTTAATTTGGTATGAGATTTATATCTATTTATTTATTCCTTTGAGGAAATAATGAGTCCTTCAAGGATTTCTTCTCATGGATTTTCATAATCCACTGATTAACTGCTTAACTCTATTCATTCATGTTATTTGCCAGATATGTAGTAGAATATTCATTCATGCATAATGGGAGTTTACTAGTCTTCGTAAAAGACTTATGAACCATTTCATTTCACATATCATATTTCATAATGATTTAATTTGAACTTCTATGTTCAAATACTTTCTTCACGGTTCGACCTCAATCGCATTCTTTCGTTGACCCAAAATGAGTGCTTTGTGCAACTCTGCAATGGACTTTATTTCTGGCCATGTTCTCCTTAGGGAACAGTTGTAATGATTGAGGTAATATTGTCGACATTCATTCTTTTCTCCCATATATCTTCAAGATAAGACTATTATATAGTCAACTGCTATCCCAACACAAATCATTATGTGCGCTATATAGTGTTGGATATTCATCTTCATGATATTATTCTTAGTTTGTGAGGTATTGGACCTTAGCGGTCTTCTTTTCGGAGTTTGGAGATTTCATTGAGATTCTTTGACAAGGTCACTTAATCCAAAAACCAACAGGCGTCCCCGTGATTTTAAATTAATGATCAAGTCATTTGCCATGGTGAGTATATTATTAGATACCTGGGATATACCACAAATAGCATTTTGTTTACTTCGAGTAAACTCAACCTTGAGTTAATAACTTCATGTTGTTTCTCCTAAATTCTGATTTCCCATCCGTGAGTATTCGTTATGTGCACATTCTCACTGGGAGTAAGTCCTTCAAGGAGTTTCACTTCTAGTGTAATCACTTCATGTGGCGCCCTATGCATGGGTTTCCTCACAATTAATTTTCTGGCATTATCTTTAGCTTCATGCTAAGATATCATTTCTTCTAAATTTCTAGTGTGTAATTATATTCTTGCTTCTTGCTTCTAGAAATATTTAATTCTAATATAAGGCATTCGATAGGTATGGGCTTTCTCTCCCCCTAATGCCAATATTATTAGATATTATTAATAGCACACTTTTCATACGATATCCAAGTATCATGAGCTTATTCATATGGAAACTTATATCCATATTTCTCCAACTTCAAGTGGTAGCCCATCATGTATGCTATATTGATGAAATTATTTTATAAATGCTTACACACATATTCAGATCAAGTAACATGTATGCAGTTTGATAGACTTTATACTACATGTATTTCATTTTATTGTGAAATTAAGTATGTTCATCATACCTTCTTATTCAGGGATGTTCTCCCCCTGTTCTATTCACAACTTTAAGTCTTCAAAACTTATTTAGTTGTCTAGCTTCTTTGTTTAATTATGATCCAAATAATCATACCTTCAATTAATTTGGATAAATAAACTACAAGTTTATCATTATGCAAAATACACTCATAGAATTTCTAATATAATTGCTCATTCATTCAAGAGTTCCCAATATACTTTAGAATTTGTATCCATAAATATTAAATTGTTTCTCGCATAACAGACTAACATGTCTATCTTCTTTTCATTTGTCCGCAAACCCATTCTAATTGGCTTAACCAATTTTGTATGGGATAAATTCCCTTTTGATTTCATATCAAATTGCTCCCATTAATCTCAGTCTTAATGTCTAGAGATTGATTAATGACCGCATGCCATTTTTGTACATACGCATACGATGCAATAGATGAATAGCGTGCTAGCTGAATCATAAAGTGTTGGGAAGCATGCAAATTAGTGTAACAATAGGAATATCATGTGGCTACAAGCCAACATGAAGCAGAAAGTTAATTTAACGTCCATACAAGGATTGCAAGTTAATTTATGTGATGACATGAAAGTCACACATATGAGAAATAATAATAATATACTTATCATTCTTAGTGATACCATGATATATAGATTATAAAAACTATGCGATTAAGCTTCATGCTTAGTCATTTCAATGACTATGGCTACGAGCCAACTTATGCGTTGGTTTGTCCATCAATCTAATAAGATGTGGCTCTAAACCAACAATTTTCAAGATTAGGGATATGTCCATTAGATATTTCAACTTTTATCCATATTCGTCATATGCCTATATGACCCAACTTTCTTCCCATGTTCATACCATAATTGCACTTCAAGTGATGATATGCTTCAAGCATGATCCATCAATCATTTCAAATGTTCCATAGAATTCTAATATACTTCTAGTATATATAAAATGTGGTATGAAATTCATATATTCATTGTACTATTCAATGTACAAAATTGGGTTGAATAAACTTCATGTTATGGGCCTATGTATTCGATACATAATTGAGTAATATACAATTTCGTGGCAAACTTGAACCTTTAGAGGATCATTTAAAAAGCCAGTATATTACATTAGTTCATATGCTTTTATGGAAATTCATTTTTCATTCTACCTGCATGGCAGTAATGCACAAATAAACTATAACCTTCATGGTTATGTGAGGCATTTAGTGGAACTATCATTGAAATGATTATCTAATAGGCAGTTTGAGACAATTATTTACATTGTTCAACATGTATTTGTTTTTTTATTCCATGAGAGGTTACTTCTTAGTAAAAATTGCTATAAGCAATGTGGGCACAAGATAAGGTGAAAAAACACCAATTCATTAAATTGCCCTTCTATTCTGGGAAAAAAATTTAAACTAATGCTAAACTTCAAGTTTCAAGCAAAATTTAAGTTCTCTCTTCATGAGTATAACCAAAATCTTCATGAATATAATTAATGATGCAACTTATGTAAGGAATTTAATTCAATTTTTGTTTAGGAGTGAGTATGAAACTTCTTGGTCACAATGCATCTCCCCCTGAGCCTAACATCCCTTTTGGAATGGACCATTTTCCTTCCACTTCTATGACTTGTATATGCATCTTCTTGTTGCATAAATATTATCTATATCGAGTTTGTGCATATTCTACTAGAATTGCATATATGCCTACATGGCAAATAATATGATTCTTCAAGAAGACACATTAAATTTGCATAACTTCATGTTATGTATGAACTCAAATAATTGGCATACTTCTTAAGAATTTACTGCTATTGTAAATCATGATGTTGTGTTGGCAGGAAAATGTGCTAAAATAACTTTCAGAGTTATATAGCATTAATTTCTTCTAGAAATTATCTGGTGCTAGGCTTAAAACTAATATAATATTTCTTCATGAAATGATGACTTCATGTCATATCTTACATTATTCATGCACAATTCATGTGTTAAAAAACATGAATAAAAGTTGCAAAATTAATTAAGATAGGTTAATTCTATTTTATAGATAATTCAATTAATTTCCCAGAATGTTCCTAGCAAAATTATTTACCCCATTCACAAAACAATTGCCAGGAATAAATAAATAAATAAATATGACACTCTCCGGGGTAGCATGTCCAAGGTTCTTCAAGATTTGAGAGAGGTCACAAACCTTAAACCAATTTCTATGATTAAAGGTAGTTTTCCAGCCACTTCAAGGATTAATGGTTCAATCTTCAAAATTATTTTCCATTAAACATGCTAGAAAAGTTAAAATATGAGCGTTAAAGGGGGTTTCAAAATTTAGAGAGCTCATAACCTATAACCATGTTTCTATGATTAAAATAATTTACAAAAGGTGCAAACTGTAAATAACATCAAAATTTCTTGAGATGCTACAAAAACTGAATGACCCGAGGTTTTCTGCTAGAAAACACTAAAAGAATCTTATCTTATATTTCCATAAGATTCAGATGTTAAACCGCAAGTTCTGTGACTTCGAGTCACGTTTAGGCGGGGCCAACATGCATTCGGGCGTGTGTACGCGGACATGGTGCTGCGTGCTTCGGCGTATGTGCGATGTAGGTCTTCGAGCCTAACCACTGACCACTTAGTCTGGAATGGGCTGGTGTCACTGGATTCTTGCAACGTTCCATTAGATCAAGCGTCTAATGCAGTGCATACATATGTGTGCTCGATATCGACTACGAGTACGATGACGTTGATGCGAGAACGACGACGGAGACCGACTTCATGTTGGACTCGACGGGCCAGACAACTGAGACCTACTTCACGTTGGACTCAACCAGGCACAGCAAGCACTACGGACGTTGGCGACGGCAGGCCTTTCTTCGGAAAGGATACACGCACAATTGCCTTGCTGAGCTGCCAGTCCTCGCAAGTATGCGGTGAGGATCTTCGTGCCCAATTAATGCACCGCGGTTTCGTACAGCAAGGGTCATTGAGTTCGATTGGGCGGGATTCGTTTTCAGATGACACAGATAGCAAGAGTTTGTCTTGAGTCGTCGGCGGTAGCGTCTCCATGACACATGACCACGTGCGTGCGATGGCAATCCGTGCATACGTGCACTTTGTGGAAAAGAGATTTGCAAGCTGCGAGCATGCATGCCATCGCGTTGAAGCTTTGTTTGTGTATATATATTTTTAACTCATGATGCAACCATATTGCTATTGTCCCGCAGGTGCATAGAAAAATAAAGCGACCCGTTGTTTTAGAAAAATAAAGCGACCCGTTGCAAGCAAATCAGCCGGAGACGATAACTCGATGCAACTGTCGGCTTCAATGCCTGCAGCTTGGTTCTCGTTGATGTGTATGTATAGTTCACATACATGGTACTGCGTGTACTGAAAATAGGGCAGGGCCACGTACTAGCCTTCGTGGCCGTACAACAGTAGATAGGTAAACATATTCTAATCTACCGCTTCATCCAATAATTTATACCTTCTTTGGATGCCAATTGATCTACTCCACTTGCCGGCGTAAGGCAGTTATCGGTAGATACATACTACCGCGTAGGGCATTAGGCATAGTCCTAGACCTGCATGCTTGATGACGATAGTGTCGATGCAGTGCAGATCGGTAGCAAGTAGAGGTAGCAGATTCGTTCCGCTAACGACATTGATGTAGTCGACGCCGTCGAAGTAGTCGATGCAGAAGACGACAGCAAGATCATCGGTGTCGAGCTTGATGGCGACTCCTCCTGCGCGTGTAGTCGACGAAGAGTGGTCGTGCTGATAACATGTGTTGACGCAGAATATGGTCAACACACGAGAGCGCTAGTTCGCGCGGGTCGCAAACGGACCAGATTGCAGCTGCCCTGCGCCGACCGGTCAGACCGGTCAGAGGCACCGGTCAGACCGGTTACCGCCGGCAAGCTACGGGGTAAAACCCTAAAAACGCCTCCCGGAAGGATCTGTCGGGGAGAACGCCGTCAGGGGTGCCCTAGGGTCGGCAGGCCACCTAGGACGCCTTCGAACGTCGCGGAGACGCAGGAAGAACAGCAAGTAGGGTTGGAAAAGCTAGGGTTTGGAGATGCAAAAAGTAAAGGACAAAAGTAGTAAATTGGATAGATTCGATTGTTGTGTGTTCAATCGGCCGAATCCCCTTATATTTATAGGGAGGGTAGGTCTTGTCACGCAAGGAAACCAAGTTACAACTTGTTACAATCTCAAAATCCCAAAATAAGAGTCCTAGTCGGATTACAACTCGGGTAACCGGTCTGACCGGTCCCCCACACCGGTCAGACCGGTCTGGGTGCCGAACGTCGCCCTTTTGCTTGCTTTGCTCCACCACCGACTCTTGCGATCCTCCAAGTCTTCAAGCACCGCAATATCCTGTCATCTCAGAGAACATGCCATCTTCCACGCCTTGCACCAAATCTTGCGGTCCTCCAGATCTTCCAGCACCGCAATAGTCGATTATTCCAGAGACTATATCACTTATATCAAACTAGGACTAAACATTGCGGTGATCCATGCACCAGCACCGCAACTTCCTGAGCCGGACCGGTCAGACCGGTCAGGCTAACTGGTCTGACCGGTCAGCCGTGGCATGTGCCAATTTTGGTTGTCAACATATGCCCCCTTGTTTTTTGGTAAAGCTTGCGTACCATAAAACACATCAGCACCAAAATTGTCACCTAAGGGTAGGCCTGATAACGGGCCTAGTAGATCCGAGGGCCGTAAGGGCCTCCTACCTCTTGGGCTTTTATTTGCGAATTTTATATGGGCTTTTCTACTAAAGGGCTGGATCGGATAGGATTATTTATTAAAAGGGCTGAATTTCGAGAATAGCCCATGAACCTTGCTAGGACCGTAGTAGGGCTGGCCCGTGGATAATGAGAGGGCCTTTGCCCACGGAGTCACGGGCACACACCAGTAGATAGGGTTGGCCGGGGGTGAGGGCGCCGCGCGGCGAAGCGGCGGCGGCGGCGACGACGCTGGGCAATACACCGTCAAATCCTCCTCGCGCCCGCTTCCCTATCGCCGCCTTCTCGGCTGCGTGTGCCGCTGCGGCCGCCGCCGCAACCACTACCAAGAAACCGAGCTAGTCCTAGTTCGCAGCCCTCCAAGAACTCGAGTTCCCCCATGGGCCGTGATGCGACGCCGCTAGAGTCACCGTCGTCTCACGCTGCCACGCCGGAGGAGGTCGCCGCCGTTGCTTTCCCCTTCTTCTCTTCCAGCTTCCAGCGGCGGCAGCGCAGGTACTTTTGTCTGTCTTGCTGACCCTGATGCGATTGTGTTCGATTCGGCAAATTCTGGTACAGATTTCCTCGTATTGTAGCAGCTAGATTGTTTAGTCCCTGTGTTGATTGGCTGGTTGTTCCGCAAGTAATTTAAGGGCATGATCTATGATTTTCCGCAAGTAACATGAGGCCTGACTACCTGATCTATGTGTTATTTTCTGTTATCCTGTCATTGTGTTCTCCCTGCTATCCAAATTGGGTGTTAGTGTTAGCTTATTGTGCAGAGATAGTGCTTGCCACCTAACTGTGGCTTCTGAATTTGCTGCAACTTTTTTGATTTTCGATACAGCTTTACAAGATTTTTGATTGCTTGATTATGCCATTCCTTTCTTCTACGGATCAGCAGCAGGATTTCTTTATCCATAGGTCAGCATTTGCTTAGCTTGGCCTGAAATCGTGAGCCACCTCATGTGTCATTTTTTTTGCTACTGTCCTGTGTTGTCAGAAAGTTGAGGTATGAATTGTATACCGAATTGTTGGTCTACTGTTTTTTCCAATGTCCAAAATTAACTGAAAAGAAACTTTCACCTAGATCAACGTGTATGGCCACTATGGCTTTGTTGGCTTTCTAATGTTGCGTCTGGTTAACTGAAAAAAAGTTTTATTTCAATTATTTCACCTACTGTTTTGTGTGCTTATCGCCTGAAGAAAAGTTTTATTTCAATTATATATTCTACTAAAGTTGTTCAGTTTTCCTGCTGGCAGCTATCTGTGCAGAATTTCTTCATCAAGGGCTCAGCTAGCCATGGAGGGGGCTTCATCAGAACCAGATCTTGCCGCAGACAGTCGTGATGTCTTGTCAACAGATCAGTCGAGCCGCTATTCCAGAAAAAGGTCCAAAGTTTGGGAATTTGTCGATTCAGAAGTGGTTGATGGAGTAGAAAAGGCAACCTGCAAGTACTGTAATAAACATCTATCTTCTGTAACCGGGAAAGGGACCAGCCACATAAATAGGCATGTTGACGTCTACACCATCTCGCATGCAGATCTTCAATTGTATTGTTCAATCATTAGGCCTCACAAGCAAGTCCGGACTGGTTCTTGATGTTCCACACCGTTGGAACGCGACATATGATATGTTACATGAAGCATTGAAGTACAAAGTGGCGCTTAACAGATTTGCTGCAGAGCAACATCATGAAGCTCCAAGTGAAGATGAATGGGCCAAAGCTGAAGCTTTGCATGAGTTCTTGCAAGAATTCAGTATGGCAACCAAGGCATTTTCTGCAGATAGACATCCTACAGCACACCTCTTCTTGAAGATGTTACTAGCCATTCGAGAAGTGTTGCTTGATGAGAAATGGAACTCAAATGAACTCCTCAATGAGTTAGCTGATGCTATGCAAGCCAAGTTTCAGAAGTACTGGTCGAACCCCAACATTGTTCTGCTCATTGCTGCTGTGCTGGATCCATCCTTAAAGACATTCTTTATCAAGTTCTATTTCCATACAGTTTGTGAAAATGTTGATCTAAAGATGAAGGAGTTGAAAAGATACTTGAGGAAATATTATCTTGAGTATGAAAAAATTGTGAGAATCCACAGCTTGCCCATGTTCATTCCATCTACCGAGCAGTCCACAAGTGAGTATGGTGAATCTGGTATGAGTTCTTTGGGATCACTTTGCGGTAGAAGCCGGGTAGAGCATGCATTTGCTCAATTTGAAGCACAGAATTCGGATGCTCGTTCAGAACGGACGGAACTTGATAGTTATTTGGATGACCCAAGAATCTCTGTGAGGCCAGGTGAGATCTTCAACGTGATGGCGTGGTGGAAAAAGAACTCAGATGCCTACCCGATCTTATCTCTGATGGCTCGAGATTTCCTCGCTATTCCAGTTAGTACGGTGTCCTCAGAGTCTGCCTTTAGTGCAGCTGGGAGAATCCTTGGTAAAAACAGGACATCATTGTCTCCTCAAACTCTTGAAGCCTTAATATGTACTAAGGACTGGATGATCGGATTCGATGAAGAAGAAGAGGGTGAACCAATGACTGGACAGAGGATCTTCGACTCAGATGATGATGAAGATAACTTTGATTACTAATCCAAGTAAGTGTGTGTGATATCAAGTCATTTTTTAGATTAGTTCAATCAAGATATGTTTACTATCTACTGTCTAGTTATAAGAAACTGTCTACTGTCTAGAACCTAGAAAGCCTATGCTTTTGTTTTGAATAAGCTACTGGGTAGCAAACCAGAGCTACTGGGAAATGTGAGGCATCCTTCGATTACCTGCTGGTCAGCGAATCAATTTGCTGTTACTAGGACATTAAGTTAGCAGTTCAGCAGGTTCTTTTATTGGAGTGCCTGTCAAAAATTATTTGCATGCATGCTTGCAGACGTCCTAGATTTAAGTTTTGATTTAAGTACTGTTCTGATTTTGTTGTGGTCATGACATGTACTGATGCTATATTTTGTTGTGTTCATGCCAACAGCTAGAGTAGATGCCAGTTAACTGAACTTCTACTGAAAGAAGCAACTGAAGCTACGGTTCTTTGCTATGATTGAAGCATTTCGGTTGGATGGATTGTGGGTGTCGATCATTGCTCATTGCTATGATTGAAGCATCAGTTGGATGGATGGTTGATGAGCAACTAAAGCTATTGTTCTTTTTAAGATTCAGCGTTGTAAATTACTTTTGTTTAAACTACTTTTGTTAATTTGCATGTGGTTTAGTTTATTTGGTCTGACACTTGATGGTTTTAAAAATTATTCGGTGGATATGTGTCACTGTATACACAGTCTAATTGTTGGATTGAATGGCCCGTTCTTGCTTGCTTGTTTGAAAAGGCCACAGAAGTAATGCCCAAAGGCCATAGTATTAAAGCTGAAAAGGGCCAGCCCGTGGACTCAATAAGGGCCAGGATAGGATTAGGACCTGCTGTTATAAAGGCCGGATGCGGACTGGGCCACAACGCCCAGTAATGACTAGGACTAGGATCATTTCATTTTTTAATTAATAAGGGCTGGATGGGGGTTTGGGCAGGGCCTCTGCCCATTGTCAGGCCTACCTAAGGGCGATGTTTTAACAGAATTCATCGGCCATTATATTTTTCTAAGGGCGATATCCAAATATCGGCCATATGCCACTTCATGCCTCTTGCCAAACACTTGGATAGTACTTCTTCAAGTACCTCCCGTTCAGTGCCTTAGGCAAACGTCCTCCTTGCAATGTCTCCACCATATAGGAATTTCCGCCATTGATCTTGAATACTCGATAAGGACCTTCCCAACTTGGAGACCACTTGCCGAATTTATTATCTCTAGTACCAAGTGGCAAAATTGTCTTCCATACTAGATCACCAACTTGAAAAGTCTTCTCTTTAACCTTCTTGTTGTATGCTCTAGCAACTCGGATCTTGTCTTTCTCAATTTCCTTAAGAGCTTGTCAACGCTTATCGGTCACTTCATCAATGTTGTCCATCATCAAGTCATAATATTCACCAACCGAAAGCTTATTCTATCTAGCAAGTCTGTAAGCGTCCAGATTTACCTCAACGGGCAAAACGGCCTCTTGTCCATAAACAAGCTCAAAAGGAGTAACCTTAGTGACACCATGTCTAGATATGCAATGAGCCCATGAAGGTTCAGACAAGACTTCATGCCATCTTCGGGGATGCTCCTCTATCTTCTTCTTGATCAACTTTATCAAAGTCTTGTTACAAGACTTGGCCTGGCCATTGGCCTGAGCATAGTAGGGAGATGAATTGAGCAATTTGATCTTATACATATCGGCAAAAGACCGTACTTCCTTAGACATAAAGGACGTGCCTTGATCCGTAGTTAAAGTTTGTGGAATGCCGAATCTGTGAATAATATGCTCAGTAATAAACTCAATTACCTCCTTGTGGGTCATATTCTTGAGAGGAACAGCTTCGGTCCACTTAGTGAAGTAATCTGTAGCAACCAACACGAAGCGATGTCCCTTTGAAGAAGAAGGATGTATTTCTCCAATGAAATCCAATCCCCATCCACGAAAAGGCCATGGTTTAATGATAGGATGAAGCAATGCAGCAGGTACCGTCTGAATATTTCCAAATTTCTGACATTCCTCACATCCCTTGTAGTAACGAAAACAATCGGCCATCATAGTAGGCCAATAAAATGCAGCTCTCCTAAGCAACCACTTCATCTTAGGAGCCGATTGATGCGTTCCACAAATTCCTTCATGAACTTCACCCATGGCCACTCTAGCTTGATCAGCACCCAAGCATTTAAGTAATAAATCATCGGCGGTACGACGATGCAACTCATCGTCAACTAAAATGTATTTGAAAGCGAAACGCCGAGTTTTTCTGTCTGTTCCAGAACTAGGATTCCTTAAATACCTGATAATGGGCGCTCTCCAATCATTAACTTCGGCCTTTTCATTTTGAGGATTTTCAACGGCCGAATTTGAATCTGCAGATACCGCACCGGTCTGACCGGTTCCCGGATCGGTCTGACCGGTCTCTGTATGAGACGCTGGACCGGTCTGACCGATCTCGGAACCGGTCTGACCAGTTCGGCTCTGCTCTGCAGCGAGCGTTAGAGCATCTCCATTGGCAATAGCAATCAACGGCCTTTTCTTATGAAAGTGGCATTTTCTTATGAAAGTGCCTTTTCTGGACATTATAGCCTGATGCTGTGCCAAAGTATTATCTCTAGGATTATCACATCTTGGAACATGATAAATGGTGAATTCATCAAAACATGGTATAATATCAAGGCATTTGTCAAGATAAACATTCAACGAACCTTCCAAGCATTGACATACCTTAGATACTTGCTGCACAACCAATAATGAATCACCAAAAGCTTCAACATGCTTTACTCCCATGTCATGCAAAATTTCTAATCAGCTAAGAGCTTCAAAAACAGCTCCATTAGGAGAAAAAAGAACAATTCCAATACCACATCCGTTCTTGCAAACCGATCCATCAAAGTGCAATTTCCATGGAGTAAAAGTCATGTAATCAATTTCTAAATCATGCTTATCATTAATGCGATGTTCAACAATGAAATCAGCTACAATTTGGCCTTTCATAGATTTCAAAGGTTCACAAGCCAAATCATATTCAATAAGAGCATACGCCCACTTACCGATTCTACCACTCAAAATCGGTCTATGCAACATATACTTGATAACATCAGCTTGACATGCCACAATGCAAGTACTAGACAATAAATAATGCCTCAACTTTGTACAAGCATAATATAAAGATAAGCATAATTTTTCAACAGGTTTGTACCTTGTTTCCGCATCCAAAAGCCTTCGACTCAAGTAAGTAATAATATGCTCCTTACCATCTGTTTCTTGAGTCAAAACAGCTCCAATAACATTATCTTCGGCCACAATATAAAGCTTAAATGGCACCCCATTCTTAGGCGCTTTGAGAACAGGCGGCGAAGACAAGTATTTCTTGATTTCCTCAAAGGCCTCTTGCTGCTTTGCCCCTCAAGTAAACTCGGCTTCATTCTTTAACCGAAGTATAGGAGTAAAAGCACTAACTCTCCCGGACAAGTTAGAAATAAACCTCCTCAAATAATTAACTTTGCCCAAGAATTTCTGTAGATCATGCTTGCAAGTAGGCGCTTCAAGTTTATCAATAGCTTTTATTTTCTTAGGATCTATCTCTATGCCTCTTTCATGAACCATGAAGCCTAAAAATCTTCCAGCCGATACACCAAATGCACACTTCAATGGGTTCATCTTTAAACCATACCGATGCATTCTTTCAAAAGCAAGACGCAAATTAGCCAAGTGAGAATTTAATCCAGCCGATTTGACAACAATATCATCAATATAGACTTCTAGGATAACACCAAGTAAGCCATAAAAAATCAAATTCATTGCTCTTTGATAAGTAGCGCCGGCATTCTTTAAACCAAAAGTCATCACAACCCATTCAAACAAACCAACAAAGCCAGGACATTTAAAGGCTGTTTTGTATACGTCTTTCTCGGCCATAAAGATTTGATTATATCCCGCATTGCCATCAAGAAAGCTAATAACCTTATGTCCAGAAGCATCATTAATAAGCATATCGGCTATAGGCATAGGATATTCATCTTTGGAAGTTGCTCTATTAAGATCTCTAAAATCAATGCACACTCTAATTTTATTAGAACATTTCTTCTCAACAGGCACAATATTAGAGATCCATTCAGCATAGCGACATGGCCGAATAAACTTAGCTTCAAGCAAACGATTAACCTCTTCTTTTATGCGATCATAAAACAAAGGATTAAATCGTCTATTGCCCTGTCTATATGGCCTAAAACCAGGTTTAATCGGTAAACGATGTTCAACTAATTCACGACTTAAACCAGGCATCTCATGATACTCCCAAGCAAAGCAATTAGAATACTCTTTCAATAACTCGATTAATTCAACCTTATAATCGGTTTTCAAATTTTGATTTACAAAAGTCGGCCTTGGAATAGAACCATCACCTATATCTATCTTTTCTAAAGGATCAGCCGACGTAAATCCTTGTCCTAACTTTTCGACTTCTTCAAAATCATTAATGGCTTCACATGCATCGTTCATATTTGACCGATAATGCTCCACCCTTTCCTTTAGCCACTTCTCGCTTGTATCCATCTACTCTTCATTATCTGAATCAACCAATCTCTGAACTGGCCTTAGAGCAGCAGATACAAAGCCATCCTTGGTGCAAGCGAGGAACTCAAAGTCCGAAATATCAATTCCGGTCAAGCACTTGACATTATCATGAGTTCCCAAAATAGATGCATCGGCTATAGCAACACATGCTGAAGTATCCGCATGAACCACCTCAACTTCGTCACCAACCCATTGAATTAAGCATTGATGCAAGGTAGAAGGCACACATTGATTTGCATGAATCCAGTCGCGCCCCAAAATAACACTGAAGTTACCTTGCACCTCTGTGACGAAGAAAGCAGTTGCCAGCGTCTTGCTCCCAACGGTAAGCTCGAAGGATGCAACTCTCTTGGCACTCATCGGTTCTCCTCCTCCAACGCTGCTGATCGTCATACTCGTCTTGATGAGCTCGCCGTCCAAACCTCCTAACTTCTTGTACAAAGTGTATGGCATGAGGTTCACAATAGCACCACCATCAACGAGCATCCTAGAAATCGGCTTTCCCTTAATGTGACCCTTCACATAAAGAGCTTTTAGATGATTATCTGATTCCAAGGGCCTCTGAAACACGACATTCTTGGGAGCAAAGTCGACTTGAGCCACTCGTTCATCATCTCCGATAAAACAATAATCGGCGTTCATGTAGATAACGTTGATTTCCATGTCGGTTCTGCTGAGTGAAGGCTCAAAATCAACAGCTTCGTCCTCATTGCCCATCTGAGTATCTGAAATAGCAGTGGGCGGAATCGAAACTTTAGCCAAAGATGAAAAAGCATCGGCCACTGACTCTCTGGGCGACACCGGTCTGACCGGTTCCACCTGACCGGTCTGACCGGTTCCAGTTTCCAGAACTGGAACAGTTGGCGACCGGTCTGACCGGTCAGGGACACCGGTCTGACCGGTCTCGGTCATGTCAGCCGAAATCACTGCAGATGACTCGACCTTTTCTGGTGTCTTAGTCTGAACATCTTGTGCACCAAAACCATCTTTGGAACTTTGACCAGATGGCGGAATCATCGGCTTAGCCTCATTGAACCACTCCTCCCTCTTCCTAGCCGATTCTTCCTCCCTTTGCTTTTGAGTACGCAACCGCTGCAATCTCCTCTTCTGAGAATGAGTCCAACCAGGAGGACACCACTTTGGCTGCGTATACTGAGGCAAAGGAACCTTTTTTACGGCCGATGCGCCAATAACATTGGGTCCATCAGCCATTGAAGGATTAACTGCCATGGAGCCAATTTGAATTGCACTCTTCACAACTGGCTTTGGAATAACAGGGGCAGGCTCCTCCTTCTTCTGCACAGGGTGATATTCTTGTTTGGCTGGCTCCTTGCCCGGCCTCCTCTGGAAACCGGTCTGACCGGTTGGAGGAACCGGTCTGACCGGTCCGTGCTGCTGTGGCACGAACGTCTGTCTTTGTTGAAACCCTGCAGGCCTAGGCTATTGTGGAGTTATTCTGGCATGAACAGGAGCTCCAGGCCATGGTTGATTGGGTGCAGGACAGTAGGGCACGTACATAATTCCATCCCTCCAAATAGGTTGAGGAGGGGGAGGTGGAAACGGCCTCCACGGCCTAGAAGGACCAGCACCATTGGATGAGCTTGGGCCCTGATTCCACTGTCCTCTTGGTGCCTTCATTGCACCAGAATTCCTTGGTGGTGAACTTGGTCTCTTTTTTAGTGGCCGATCTTGTTGAACGGCCGCGTTGTGCATGTGCTTCGCCATGACTTGATCAAAGGTTGCCTTCGGCTTAAAAGTTTTCCCCTGATCTTTGTCCTGGTTCGTCTTCCAAGTCCCCACTTCAGGACGCTTAGGCACAAAAGTTCGGACCGGCCTCTGGGCCGGACCGGTCTGACCGGTCACGCCAACCGGTCTGACCGATGCCCCCTGGGCAGCAAGAGCAACTGGCCTTTGACCCCGCACTTGAGAGCTTGATTCTCCCCTAATTTCAGAATTCTTCACTGTAATAGTTAAGATCTTCTTTCCATCAGGAGCTTGCTTAAGCACAACTTCTCTCCCAAGCACTTTATCTTGTTCCATCACCCTCCTTGGTTCTCCAATCACAATATTCTTGCCTCCTGCTGCATCGGCATTGTCGGGCCGAACCAACATCTTGGTATCTTTAAGATCCATGGTATTGACTACCATATTGTTGACTGGAAATGGGCGCTTATCAACTTCCATCTCATTTAAAATCAATCGTCCATCATTTAAAGCCGATTGAATCTGTCGATGAATGAAATTACAGTCATTAGTTGCATGAGAAAAAGAATTATGAAACTTGCAATAAGCATGCCGCTTTAACTCCTCAGGTGATGGAATTTTAAAAGAACATTTGATATATCCATTCTTATGCAATTCATCAAAAAATTTATCGCACTTAGGCACATCAAAAGTAAACTTCACCTCCTCCTGCCGATTCCTATGAGTCGGCTTAAGGGATGTGCAAGCAAAAGCTTTATTAGATGCTGGCCATACAAATTCAGCAGCCAACACCTCATGAGACTCTTCATCGGAGCTACAAGAATCACATTCTACATTATGCACATTAGCCCGATGAGTCCTATGGCTTTCTTTTAAGTCTTTGCTCCGGCTTTCAATAGCCAAAGCTCTTTGATGCAATTGGTTTACGCTATAAAATTCAGAATTCTCTAATTTTTCTTTAATATGAGAACGCAAACCATTGAAAGCCAAATCAGCAAGATCCTTTTCAGAAATAGAAACACCAAAACAATGGTTTCTAGTATCACGGAAACGCCTAATGTAATCATTAATAGTTTCATCGTATGATTGTCTAACCGATGCAAGATGTGACAACTTAAGTTCATTAGTGCCCGAAAAGAAGTGATCATGAAACTTTTGTTCTAACTGTTCCCATGAAGTAATAGAATGCGGAGCTAATATTGCAAACCATGAGAAAGCTGTACCAGTTAGAGACAAAGAAAATAAACGCACTTTTAAAGCTTCACTAGAGCCAGAATCGCCTAGTTGTGCCACGTATTGACTAATATGTTCAAAAGTGCTTTTAAAATCCTCCCCATTAAACTTAACAAAATCAGGAAGTCTAAATCCAGCAGGGAAAGGAACTAAATCAAAACGAGGAACATAAGGCTTTTAATACAATCTAGCCTTATCCCTAACATCTACTCCCAAGTTCTCCTTAAGAGCTGAAGCCAAATCAAGTTTGTACTTAGAGAATATTTTATCTAAATACTCTAATGAATTATCCTAAGAATTTGGCTGTTGAGAATTATGCATAGGAGTAGAAGGCAAATTCCCCGTTTCTGCTTCTCCGGAACCGGTCTGACCGGATCCAGTGACCGGTCTGACCGGTTGGACTGGCACAATTTGGTTAGTCGCACCCGACCCTCCAGGGCCGGTCTGACCGGTCACGGCGACCGGTCTGACCGGTTGATGCTGGTGTTGGCGATCAAAATTGGCACAAGGACGGCAAGGCAGGATGAACCGGTGGAACCGGATTCTCAAACCAGTAGAACCGGTTTGGTCCACTGTTACCCGTCTGACAGCCAGACCGGTGGAACCGGTTTGGAAACCAGTGGAACCGGTTTTCCCCGAGTCCTAGTAGGATTGGACTCTTTTTGTAGATCCGAGTTGTAATAGGACTTTCCTTGCGGGGTACGACCTCCCCACCCTATAAATATGAAGGGTCACGGCCGATTGAGGGTCATCCAATCGATCAAAACACTTATTACCTTTACTTTTTGTCATTCTCTAAACCCTAGCTTTTCCAACCCTAATTCTGTTCGTTCTTCGTCTCTACGGCGTTTTACGGCGCTCTGAGTGGCCTGCCGATCTCAGAGAAACCCTAGGCGCGCCTGCCCTGACGGGGTCCCTCCCGGGCCGGCGATCTTAGGTCTACGCAGCAGATCCCGAGGAACCGGTTTCACCGGATCCTCAAACCGGTTTCACCGGTTTCGCCTGGGCCTGCTGCAGTTGATCGATCCGTTGCGGATTTCACGCGTTCTAGCGCAATCTCGGTGTGTTGATCAGAAAAAGCGTTAACACATTTTTGGCGACTCCGCTGGGGAATTTGGAAATCTTGGTTTTAATAACCGATTATTCAAACCCTAGCCAGATGGGATCTATCTCAAATCTTGACAAGGACAACATCGTTGTTCCCTCCATGGAGGAGATCAGCGAGGAGGAACGCCTGAAGTTTGAAGCGGCCCAAGAATTCTTCAAGACTCAATTCTTAATGGGGCTCAAGAAGGATCGCCACGGCAAGGTGATAAGGACTCAAGACTTCACGATGCCGGCGTTCGTGATGAAGGATCAAAAGGTGAAAGAAATCCCTCCGGTAACTGCACATCCACTTGAACCTTCTACTTCTAATCCTGATAATGATCTTGGTGCTGCACTTCTACATACCGATGAAGTAGTTAGCACTCTTATGGACATGATAGATAGAATTGAAAAGGATAGGTTGGTAGAATCTTCTTATTATTCACAAAATATACAACCTACCCAACATGAGAATATGCATGCTAGTGTGTCGGCTACACCAGGAAAAGCACCTGAAAACCCTCTGTATGGTATGCCGGCAAATTTTTATTCAGGACAGGTACCGCCGCCAGCGCATGTTTCGCCAGCCTCGGCGAAACCGGTTTCACCGGTTCTAGAAACCGGTGGAACCGGTTCTGCTGCTTAGGCTGGACAGCAGCTTGTTCCACACGCCACAGCTCCTATTTCGGTGGTCCCTAAACGAAATACAGAAGCTGTTAATGGGTCTGCTTATATTAGAACACGTGCTTATATATCACCCCCTATACCTAATCAAAATATTAATTCTAACGGGATTCCTAATGATGTATACGATCAATATTTGCGGCAAAGTTCTTCTAGCATGCCTCATGTTGCTCCAGTTCAAAATACAGCCACAGGGCAATCTGATCTAGCTCGTTCAAATTTATATGCTGAATTTTATAAAATGAAGGACGAGTTAGCTACTATGATGCAAGATAAGCTTGGCATTGATATGGGTAATTCTAGATTATATCAAAAACCATATTCTGCTAATTTTGATGCTGTAGCTTACCCCAATAATTGGCGTGTTCCTGATTTTGTTAAATTTAATGGTGATGATAATAAAACCATTTGGGAACACATTAGCCAATATATTGCTCAACTAGGAGAAGCTAGTTCTAATGATGCTTTGAAAGTTCGCTTATTTTCATTATCTTTGTCTGGAACTGTTTTCTCTTGGTTTTCTTCATTAACTCCTGGCTTAATTAATTCATGGAATCAATTAGAGCAAAAATTTCATGATCGTTTTTATAGTGGGAGTACCCAATTGAAATTGACGGATTTAACATCGGTTAAGCAACAAAGAGATGAATCTGTTGTTGATTATTTTAAACGATTCAAAGAGACTAGAAACCGATGCTTTAATTTGTCACTTTCTGAAAGGGATCTTGCTGATGTTTCTTTTAATGGTTTAAGATCCTCTATTAGAGAAAAGATAGAAGGCTTTGAACACTTTTCGGTTAATCAAGTACAAATAAGAGCTTTAGCTACTGAAAACCGAATTAAAAATAGCAAGGATACATATAAAACTCATCGTTCTAATGTTCATCTTGTTGCTTATGATTCTAGTAATTCGGACGATGATGAAGATGTGTATGTTGCTGAACTTGTATGGCCTTCTAAGAATAAATCGTACACTTGTCCATCTCTTAAGCCAATTCAAAAGAATCGGAAAGAAAAAGTGCGATTTACTTTTGATGTTTCCAAGTGTGATCGTATTTTTGATGAATTGTTAAAGAATGGAAACATTAAAATGTCTCATACTATTCCTCCACTTGAAGAACTCAAAAGGCGGGCATATTGCAAGTTGCATAATTCTTTTTTGCATGCTACTAATGATTGCAATGTTTTCCGTCGACAGGTGCAATCGGCCTTGAATGAAGGACGTTTGACACTACATGAGATGCAGGTGGATAAAGAGCCTTTCCCTGTCAACACCCTTGAGATGCAAGCTCCTAAAGTTCTGATTCGGCCGCATCAAGTCGAATCAACTAAAGGAAAAAATGTTGTTATAGGTGACGAGAAGCCAAAGCCTGAAAATGTGAAAGAAAAATCAATTGTCAGGGAAGTGGTGTGTGAGAAGACCCCCAATGGCAGAGAGACATTCAAAATCACTGCAAGAGTCACGGATCTCGGGGGGCAAGGATCATCAAAGAAGCCGTTTGAGCCTGTACAGGACAAACCGGTTTTACCGGTTCCTGAAACCGGTTCCACCGGTTCTACTCAGGGGCGCCAGAAAATGTTGAAGCCTAAGCGTCCGGAGATTGGAACCTGGAAAATCAATGTGGCCAAGGATCAGGGCAAAGTTGCAAAGCCAAAAGTGACCTATGACCAGTTGTTTTCCAAATATGCAAATCAAAGGCCAGTTGAAGATGATTGGCCGGCAAAAAAGAGAAAGAGATCACCTCCGCGCCAAGAGAAGCCAATTTCGCCTCCAAGGGCGAATAACAGGTGGAAGGGTGGTGATGCAGGCTTCTATTCCCAACAGAACCAATGTCAGAACATGCCATGGATGCCTCCGTACTACAACTATCAATATCCGGCATGGGATCACAATGGGATGAATATGCCTTATTACCCTGCGCAGTATCCTTCTTTTCATCCAGGATGGGGTAATGACAGAGTTCCTGCACATGAGAGGTTGGTGGATAACCGTTCGGCTCCTCGTCGATCAGGTTGGGACGTGCCACCTCAAACCGGTGGAACCGGTTCTGTAAACCGGTTAAACCGGTTTTCCCAGAAAAGACAGCCTTCTCCTCCCAAGCAAGTTTATCAGCCTAAGAAGATGGAGGAAGTTGTCCAGAAGATGGAGGTCGACCAGGAGAGGACTACTGCTGCTGACATCATCCAGATTGGTGACTTCCAAATAAATTTGAAGGACGATGACAAGATGCCTATGATAATTGGTGATCAAGTCAAGCCATCAGTCCAGGAGAACGTTGCTGCAGAGCCTGATGTGGGTAAAAAGGTTGAAATTGATAGAGCTAAATACCTTATGCCTAGATGGTGTCCTCCAGGTTTGACACGAACACAAAAGAGGAAGTTGCAGCGACTTCGCTTTCAGGACCAGAAAGAGAAGGCACTGGAGAAGCAGAGGGAGGAGCACTTCAACAAGTACAGGCCGATGATTCCTCCAGGCAAGGGGTGGAAGAAGACCGAAACTACAGGGCAAAATCCGGTGGAACCGGATTCCAAACCGGTGGAACCGGTTCTACCCCCGTCGCCATCCACTGTTGCATCAGAACCGGTGGAACCGGTTCTGAAACCGGTGAAACCGGTTTCTGCTGATCCAGGTTCATCTCGAATTGCCTCTGAAATTTCTGTTACTCCTGCGTTTGATCAGAGGTTGTCATCGGATTCCCGGTACATGGATGATGAACAGCTAGTTGATTATGAGTCGTCACCTGAACATATGAATGTTGATGCTAATGTGGTGCACCTATCTTTAGATTATTACATTATTCCAGAGGTTGAAATCGCTCATTTAGACTTTGGCCCGAAAGAAGCTATATTTAAAAGGCCAAAGGATTCTGAAAATCACTTGAAGGCGCTGTACATGAAGGGACATATCAATGGGAAGCCGATTTCAAGGATGCTTGTTGACACCGGGGCGATTGTCAATTTGATGCCTTATGCTGTGTTCAAGAAGCTTGGTGGACTTGATGATGAGCTGATCAAGACCAACATGACTATCAGCGGTGTGGGAGGAGGCGAGCCTATGAGTGCTAAGGGCGTTGCTTCTATGGAGCTCACCGTTGGGAGCAAGACGTTGGCTACCGCTTTCTTCGTCGCCGAGACCCAAGGTAACTTCAATTTAATATTGGATCGTGATTGGATTCATGCAAATAGATGTGTACCTTCTAGTTTGCATCAATTTCTTATTCAATGGGTAGACGAAGACATTGAGGTTGTGCATGGAGACACATCGGCTTGTGTTGCAGTGGCTGATGGTTCTACTATGTCTATGTATGATCATGTTAAGTGCTTAACAGGTTTAGATATTTCTGGCTATGAGATGATCAGTTGTACTAGGGATGGCTTCGTGCCTGCTATTCTAAAGCCGGTTGAGTATCGGCTAAACCATTTGATTTGAATTAATGAATAGTTCAGAATGGTTGCAGCAGAGACTTGAGCACTATCGGGCACAAAAGAACGATATGTGTGAAGCTATTGAGGACTTTGATGACATGAGTAAATTAGGACAAGGCTTTACGTCGGCTGATCCTTTAGAGGAGATTGATATTGGTGATGGCACTGTACCTAGGCTGACGTTTGTAAACAAAAATTTGAAAGCTGATTATAAAGCTGAATTAATCGAGCTGTTGAAAGAGTATATTGATTGTTTTGCATGGAATTATCAAGAGATGCCTGGTTTAAGCCGCGAGTTAGTTGAACATCGGCTGCCTATTAAGCCTGGTTTTAGGCCTTTTAAACAAACTGCTAGGCGTTTCAATCCTAACATGTATGACCGAATTAAAGAAGAAATTAATCGGTTGTTGGATGCAAACTTTATTAGGCCTTGTCGTTATGCTGAATGGTTATCTAATATTGTGCCCGTTGAGAAAAAGGATTCTGGTAAGCTCAGAGTTTGCATTGATTTTAGAAATCTTAATAGAGCTACTCCTAAAGATGAATATCCTATGCCTATAGCCGACATGCTTATTAATGATGCTTCTGGACATAAAGTTATTAGTTTTCTTGATGGTAATGCTGGTTACAATCAAATATTCATGGCCGAAGAGGATGTTTCCAAAACGGCTTTTATATGTCCAGGTTTTGTTGGATTGTTTGAGTGGGTAGTCATGACCTTTGGTTTAAAAAATGCTGGAGCTACTTACCAAAGGGCAATGAATTTAATTTTTCATGACTTGCTTGGATTAATCATAGAAGTTTATATCGATGACATTGTTGTTAAATCAGCTGGTTTAAATCCTCATTTAGCTGATTTAAGACTTGCTTTTGAAAGAATGCGTTGATATGGATTAAAGATGAACCCACTTAAATGTGCATTTGGTGTGTCGGCTGGAAAGTTTTTAGGCTTTATTATTCATGAGAATGGCATAGAGATAGATCCTAAGAAGATTGATATTATTAAGAAGATTAAAGCTCCTACATGCAAGAAGGATTTGCAGAAATTCTTGGGCAAGGTGAATTACTTGAGAAGATTTATTTGTAACTTGTCTAGGAAGGTTAATGCTTTTACTCCTATTCTTCGGTTAAAAGATGAAGCCGAATTTACTTGGGGGGCAAAACAGCAAGAAGCTTTTGAGAAGATTAAATATTACTTGTCTTCGCCACCGGTCATGAAAGCTCCTAGGAGAGGAATTCCATTCAAATTATATGTGGCTGCTGAAGATCAAGTAATTGGGGCTGTTTTGACTCAAGAAACCGAAGGAAAGGAACACATTATTACCTATGCAAGTCGTCGATTATTGGATGCCGAAACGAGGTACATATTTATTGAAAAGCTTTGCTTGTCATTATATTATGCTTGTACCAAGATGAGGCATTATCTATTATCCAATACTTGTATAGTGGCTTGTCAAACCGATATTATTAAATACATGTTGCATAGACCAATTTTAAGTGGTAGAATTGGTAAATAGGCTTATGCTCTTATTGAATATGATTTGGCTTGTGAACCTTTAAAATCAATGAAAGGCCAAATTGTTGCTGATTTTATTGTTGAGCATAGCATTAATGATAATGATTTAGATATCGGTTTTATTACTTTTACCCCATGGAAGTTGCATTTTGATGGATCGGTTTGTAAGAGTGGTTGTGGCGTTGGTATTATTTTTATATTACCAAGTGGTGCTGAATTTGAAGCTCTTAACCGATTAGAAAATAATTGCACTAATAATCAAGCCAAATATGAAGCTTTATTATTCGGATTAGAAATTTTGCATGATATGGGGGTAAAACATGTGGAAGCATTTGGTGATTCTCTGCTGGTTGTACAGCAAGTCAATAAGGTATACCAATGCTTTGATGGGCTTTTAAATACATATCTTGATAAATGTTTAGACATGATTGCTCAATTTGATGTATTCTCTATATATCATGTTTCAAGAGATGAGAATCCAAGGGCAAATGCTCTGGCTCAGCAAGCGTCTGGCTATGATGTTCAGAAAAGAAATTTTTATGAAAGAAAGCCGACACTTTGCATAGCCGAGACGTCTGCCCAGGAAGAACCGGTTTCACCGGATCCAGAAACCGGTTCCACCGGAATTTTCGGTAAAACCGCTTTCAGAACCGGAGAAACCGGTTCATCCGCTGACAGCAGTAATTCGGTCCATGAGCAATCAAAAATTAATGAGGACGAAGTTACTGATTGGAGAACACCTATTGTTGAGTATTTGCAGAATCCTAATAATAAAGTTGACAGAAAAGTCCGATGATGGGCATTTAAATTTATTTTGGTTGATGGTGAATTATATCGTCGGACGGCTGAAGATTTATTGTTGAAGTGTTTGGATTCTGGTCAAGCTAAGATTGCAATGGGTGAAGTTCATGAAGGTATTTGTGGTACACATCAATCGGCTCCTAAGATGAAGTGGCTTTTGAGGAGAGCTTGTTTTTATTGGCCTAATATGATAGCTGATTGTTTTCGGTACTACAAAGGATGTGAAGAGTGTCAAAGGTTTGGAAATATTCAGATGGTTCCAGCAGCTTTATTGCATCCTATTATCAAACCTTGGCCTTTTCGAGGATGGGGATTGGACTTTGTTGGGCAGATTCATCCTCCTTCATCAAAGGGACATCGCTTCGTGTTGGTGGCTACTGATTATTTTACCAAGTGGACCGAAGCGGTATCTTTGAAGAACATGACACATCGGGAGGTAATTGAGTTTATTACTGAACATATTATCCATAGATTTGGCATTCCACAAACTTTGACTACTGATCAAGGCACTTCATTTATATCAAAGGAAGTTCGTGAGTTTGTTGATATGTATGGTATTAAATTACTCAATTCATCTCCATACTACGCTCAGGCTAATGGTCAAGCCGAGTCTAGTAATAAGATCTTGATCAAGTTAATTAAAAAAAAGATAGAGGAGAATCCTAGAAGGTGGCATGAGGTTTTATCTGAAGCTTTGTGGGCTCATCGTATATCTAGACATGGTGCTACTAAGGTTACTCCTTTTGAGCTTGTATATGGTCAAGAAGCTGTTTTGCCTGTTGAAGTGAATTTGAATGCTTATCGGTTAGCTAAGCAAAATGATCTTGAAGCTATTGATTATCATAACTTGATGATGGACAATATTGATGAAGTGACCGACAAGCGATTGAAGGCCTTGAAGGAAATTGAGAAGGACAAAGTTCGAGTTGCTAAGGCTTATAATAAGAAGGTAAAACAAAAGTCTTTTCAGGTTGGTGATCTCGTTTGGAAGACAATTCTGCCTATAGGACCGAAGAGTAACAAGTTTGGTAAATGGTCTCCAAGTTGGGAAGGTCAATACAAGGTGACTAGAGTGATCTTCGGTAATTCTTATATGGTGGAGACTTTGCAAGGTCAGCAGCTGCCAAGAGCTCTTAATGGAAGGTACTTAAATCAATATTATTCAAATATTTGGCAAGGAGCTTGATTTATATGGCCGATAGTCTTAAATATCGCCCTTAGAATAAAATGGCCGATGAATTCTGTTTAACATCGCCCTCAGGAGTGTTTTCTTGTGCTAAAATGTTTTCTGGTATGCAAGCTTTACCAAAAAACAGGGGGGCATATGTTGGCGATCAAAATTGGCACAAGGACAGCAAGGCAGGATGAACCGGTGGAACCGGATTCTCAAACCGGTGGAACCGGTTTGGTCCACTGTTACCCGTCTGACAGCCAGACCGGTGGAACCGGTTTGGAAACCGGTGGAACCGGTTTTCCCCGAGTCCTAGTAGGATTGGACTCTTTTTGTAGATCCAAATTGTAATAGGACTTTCCTTGCGGGGTACAACCTCCCCACCCTATAAATATGAAGGGTCACGGCCGATTGAGGGTCATCCAATCGATCAAAACACTTATTACCTTTACTTTTTGTCATTCTCTAAACCCTAGCTTTTCCAACCCTAATTCTGTTTGTTCTTCGTCTCTACGGCGTTTTACGGCGCTCTGAGTGGCCTGCCGATCTCAGAGAAACCCCAGGCGCGCCTGCCCTGATGGGGTCCTTCCCGGGCTGGCGATCTTAGGTCTACACAGCAGATCCCGAGGAACCGGTTTCACTGGATCCTCAAACCGGTTTCACCGGTTTCGCCTGGGCCTGCTGCAGTTGATCGATCCGTTGCGGATCTCGCGCGTTCTAGCGCAATCTCGGCGTGTTGACCAGAAAAAGCGTCAACAGCTGGCCAGATTGATTGGCCGACATCATCCCCTACATCTGCTGGCCGTACCTTCCAAAAAGCTCGTAAGGTACTGGGCCTTGTGAAAATAAATTTTGAACATTTGGGGGTACAGTATATCCAAAGTTTGGATTTTGCGGGGTAAAATTTACAACCTCATTATTAACCCGGCCATAATTAGCCGAATTAGGTAACGTTGTGAACGGTTGAGGTGCACTAGGCCGAGTAAACATTGGGTTGGATGGTGTAACAGATTGGCCTTCAAAATAATTCAACGGCATACCAAACGTAGGTTGTTCTACAGGTTTTGTTGCCAGTGCTTTAAAATCAAGCGCAATAGGAGCTTTAGGAATTAAAAGATTAGGATCGGCAGCAGGTTGTTCAACCATGGGCTGTTTGCCTTCCGATTCTAATTTTTTGTTCATCATCCAGTTGACCAATTTGACATTATTTGCAACCATCATATCCTCCATGTACTTAAGGAAAGCTTCATGTGAGTTTTCATCGGGTTGTACCTGGGGGATTGGTGTCGAAGATGTAGCAGTTGCATCTACCTCCTTGATCTTGGAGACCACGCCCTTGTGGTCCTTCTTGAAGTGCGAGAGGTAGTAGAGTCGTTCTTCTTCCGCCTTCTTCTTCAGGTACTCTTCAAGCCCTTGACGATCTTCAGCGGAAAGTTCATCGTCCTTTACAGTGACGATGTTCTCAAGATCCAACTCAGCGGTGGAACCCATCTGGATGAGTTAGATAGATCGGTTGCACGAACCAGATCTCCAATTCTCCAGCGGAGTCACCAAAAGTATGTTGACGTAGAATATGGTCAACACACGAGAGCGCTAGTTCGCGCGGGTCGCAAACGGACCAGATTGCAGCTGCCCTGCGCCGACCGGTCAGACCGGTCAGAGGCACCGGTCAGACCGGATACCGCCGGCAAGCTACGGGGTAAAACCCTAAAAATGCCTCCCGGAAGGATCCATCGGAGAGAACGCCGTCAGGAGTGCCCTAGGGTCGGCAGGCCACCTAGGACGCCTTCGAACATCGCGGAGAGCAAGAAGAACAGCAAGTAGGGTTGGAAAAGCTAGGGTTTGGAGATGCAAAAGTAAAGGACAAAAGTAGTAAATTGGATAGATTCGATTGTTGTGTGTTCAATCGGCCGAATCCCCTTATATTTATAGGGAGGGTAGGTCTTGTCCCGCAAGAAAACCAAGTTACAACTTGTTACAATCTCGGAATCCCAAAATAAGAGTCCTAGTCAGATTACAACTCGGGTAACCGGTCTGACCAGTCCCCCACACCGGTCAAACCGGTCTGGGTGCCGAACGTCGCCCTTTTGCTTGCTTTGCTCCACCACCAACTCTTGCGATCCTCCAAGTCTTCAAGCACTGCAATATCCTGTCATCTCAGAGAACATGCCATCTTCCACGCCTTGCACCAAATCTTGCGGTCCTCCAGATCTTCCAGCACTGCAATAGTCGATTATTCCAGAGACTATATCACTTATATCAAACTAGGACTAAACATTGCGGTGATCCATGCACTAGCACCGCAACTTCCGGAGCCGGACCGGTCAGACCGGTCAGGCTAACCGGTCTGACCGGTTAGCCGTGGCCTGTGCCAATTTTGGTTGTCAACAACATGTTGTGAAACACGTCGTCAACGGTTGGATCTTCTCCCTCTCACGCCTCTCATGATAAGAACCTGAACACAAGTATAGAGTAGACAAAACACAAAGGCATAGGTAGAGCTTCTCTTCTTTATTCCTTAATCAGATATATCATACAATGGGGTGCTCCTCTTGTATATATTCCGGATCTAGTTCTAGAGTTTTGACAAGAGCCCACAAGCAATAGGACAAGGACTAGAACTTCTAGTCCCTCTTTTCTTCCAGTGTCGAGTCCTGTTGTTTTACAACAGGGCCATACTAAATGGGGTAGGACGTGCGCTATCCATAGAAGTATTTGGACCATTCTCCTTGTGGTTCCAAAAACTAGGACAGACGTGTCACACTATCGAGACCCATAACTTGACAGCAAAATGCCGGCAGCTCCATACATCCTCGGCGTGCCGTGTCTGCTGCCTTGGGTATTCGAAGGTGCATGTTTTCTTAATTTTCGGTAGTGCACATGCTCTTAACCGTGCCGGCGCAAAAATCTCATACATGCTGCTGTGTGATTGTGATTTTTATTCATGTCTAAAACGGCAAGAATAACTCACACTACAACGTTTTGGCCCTATTGCCACGGGCGTTTTGACGCAACGCCCTGTTTTCGTTGCATTCCATAGGGTTATTGTGACAGTTTCTGCTATTTGTTGCGTTAGAATGGCTTACTGCAACGAAATGTATAGTGTTGCGAATAAATTGTCGTGCATTGCGATAAATAGGATATATCGCAACGCATAATGTTTTGTTGCAATTTTGCTGTCATTATTGCAACGATATTTTGTCATGGTTACAATAGGTGGCCATATTGCAACGATTATATCCCGTTGGTATTAGTGCTTTCGTCTGTTGCAATAGAGTCGTAGATATAGCAATGTAAACGCGTGCGTTGCGTCTAAGATGTTGGATATTGCAACGGAAAGCTATGGTGTTGCAAATGTGTCTTAGATATTGCAACGCTAACACGAAACCGTTGCGAGTAGGTCTTGATATAGCAACAAAAATAGCAGATGTTACGAATTGGTTTTAGATATTGCTACGCTCGCATGACTCGTTGCGAAAGGCCTTCGTTCTCACGACCGAACCCTAATCAATCCCTTCACGCAACGACTCGTCTCCTTCGCACCGACCAGCACGAAAAATCCATCTTGCACCCTCTAGGTATCATCGATTCTGATCTTGCGCATGAAACTGTTGAGTTCTTTAATTAGTATATAAATTCATGTTTGAATGTTGATTTTATGAGAATCATTTTTTTCCCGTGGCTCAGGAGAGATCTAAACCTGCGCTCTCTCTATTTGCGGTTGATTTTCCAATGGCAAGTGAGGATCGTAGTTGGATGCTACTGCCTCAAACAGATGATGCGTGGCAAAAAGGATACGAGAAATTCATTGATGAAACCTTTGAAGGCACCTTTGAAGGAGAGACTACGCCCTGTCCATGTAGTAGATGTCGTGCCATGGCATTTAGAGAAAAAGAAGAGATCCAAGTACACTTGCTTGCAAACGAGTTTGACAAGGCTTTCATGATGAAAGGACAACCTCGTGCTTCTACATCTATCCCTGTGGATGATGATCGTGACTTTGGTGATGTTGAAGGTACTGATTATGATGATGGGCCATCCACCAATAATCTGCTTTCGTCGCTAATCAGTGGTGCCGTACGTTGTAATATTGAGGAGCCAAATAATGAGGCAGCAAACAAAATTTTCAAATTAATGGAAGAAGCCCGGATTGAATTGCACCCAAGTTGCAAGGAGGCTTCCAAAGTATCTTTCATTATCGTGCTTTTCCTAATTAAGTGCATGTTCGGTATTACGAACAATGCAATGGAGCACATAATTCACTTATTCGCTCTTATGCTCCTCAAAGGAAATTGTATCCCAGATACCATGGATAAAGCTCGAAGGGTAATTCAAGACCTTGGGTTGGACTACCAAAAGATTCATGCTTGTGTCAGTGATTGTGTGCTATTCTGTGGAGAAGAGTACAAGAATCTGGACTCATGTCCAACATGTGGGGAGAGTAGGTGGAAAAATACTTATTCAGAGGGCCTTGAGGATCGTGCTGATGATACAGGTGCAGTAAAGAAGAAGCGCTTTCCTCGAAAAATTCTGAGGTATTTTTCACTGATTCCTCGACTGCAAACATTATACATGAACGAGACCACACATCGTATATGCGTTGGCACAAGGAGGAATTGATTGAAGATGGGAAAATGCGTCACCTAGCTAACTCACTGGCATGGAAGCACGTGGATGAGAAGTATAAGGACACATTTGCATTGGATCCACGTAATGTCAGGCTGGGACTTGCATCAGATGGCTTCAATCCATTTGGGATGTTGAATGTGACTTACACTACATGGCCAGTGATCCTAATTCCTTATAACCTGCCTCCTTGGTTGTGCTTGAAACAATCGTATTGGATGATGTCGATGCTAATTCCTGGGCCTAAATCACCAGGAATTAACATTGAAGTATATTTGCAGCCTCTGATCGATGAGCGTAAAGAGTTATGCGAGAATGGAGTTGATACTTGGGATGCAAAGGTGAAGAAAAATTTTACTCTACGTGCAATGCTACTCTGGACAATTAATGATTTTCCTGCATATGCGATGTTGTCTGGTTGGAGCACAAAAGGGAGGTTTGCTTGTCCTTATTGTCACAAGGATACTGATTACTTGTGGCTAAGATTCGGTTCCAAGCATTGCTACATGGGGCATCGTCGTTTTTTGCCTACAAACCACAGGTGGCGAAGGAACAAGGTCAGCTTCAATAACAAGGTTGAAATGAGGGATGCTCCAGAGCCGCTCAGTGGCGCACAAGTACTGGAGCAGTACCAGAGTTTTGAGCGGGTCACTTTTGGAGCGACTACTTCTCGAAAGAGGAAGCAGCGTGACGAAGATGATAGATGGCACAACTGGATGAAGAAGAGTATTTTCTTTGATCTTCCGTACTGGGAATCCTTGCTTATATGCCATAATCTAGATGTCATGCATATTGAGAAGAATATATGTGAGAGCTTGCTAGGGACTTTGCTTCGTTTGGTAGGTAAATGTAAGGACAGCGAGAAGGCTAGATTTGATATGCAAGAACTGGGTATAAGGAAGGATCAGCATCCGTTCATTGAGAAAGGAAAATACACTTTGCCACCAGCGTTCTACACGTTAGGTGATCCTGAGATGAAAATTCTGTGCGAATTTCTTCGAGATGTTAAGATGCCAGATGGTTATGCCTCAAATTTAAGAAGATGTGTTGATGTCAGTGGTTGCAAGGTTGCAGGACTGAAAAGTCATGACTATCATGTTATATTACAAAAACTTTTACCCTTGGTGGTGCGCCACATATTGCCTGATGATGTTGTGATCCCATTGATCTAGCTCAGCAGTTTTTTTAACTCCATTTGTTCAAAGGAGCTTGACCCTACTGAGATGGAACAACTTAACAATTCGATTGGAGAGACCCTTTGTCGGCTTGAGATGGTATTCCCTCCAGAATTTTTTGATATTATGGTGCACTTGCCGGTTCATATTGCTCGGGAGGCTAAACTCGGAGGCCCTGTTAACAATAGATGGATGTATCCAGTTGAGAGGTACCTACATACCCTCAAGGGCTATGTGAGGAACAAAGCTTCCCCAGAAGGTTCAATAGCTGAGGGATACATCTCGGAGGAGTGCCTTACGTTCTGTTCTCGATTATTTGAAGGCATTGCTACAAAGTTGAATCGGCCAGAGCGACAAGAAAGGAGCACTGTTAATGAACCATCTGCTGGTCTAAGTGTGTTTGCGAGCATGGACTTTGATAGAAAGAAATCTTCTAGTAAGCATAATATTAAGATAGCATCTTATGGTGATCTTCAGAGGATGAGGCACTACATATTAACCAACTGTGATGAGGCCATTCCATAGATAAAGTAAGCTACATGTTTATGAGTTTATCTGTAATAATGTGTTCACTATCAAACTGATAAGTTTTTGTTTCATTTTTGTTTCGTTGAAGTGAGCATATGGATGAATTGAGGAAAACGAGCCCGTAGAATGTTGAAACAAGGCACAAGAAAGAATTAGTGGAGTGGTTCGAGCAAAAGGTGAGTCATTTATATTTGTGTTCCGTTTAATGCATCACAGTTGAATATTGTTGTAATTTGTCGAGAATATATATGAGTGTAGATCAGGAAGGAACATGCTGAGGGAACTGCAAATGATATGATCTATGCTCTATCTCGTGGTCCAGATCGTCGAGTTACTGTGATTAACAGGTGCTCCATCAATGGTTTTTTCTTCCGGACACCGCATATAGAGAAAAATCTAACGACACAGAACAGTGGTGTTGTTGTCCAGGGCGATGACATGGAATGGTACAGAGTGGTTAAAAAAATCATCATCCTTGATTTTCCTAACGCGCAGGAAGTAACGTTGTTCCAGTGTGACTGGTATGATGTTCCGGCACCAACTTCGAACCAATCCAGAGGGTACAACAAAGATAAATTTTGGATCATCGATATTGATACCTCTCGGTTTCGCTATTCAGATGAACCATACATACGAGCGATTCAAGCGGAGCAAATGTGTTATTTGAAATGTGGAAAGAAAGCTAATTGGTGCAGTGTCCTCAAAATGAAACCTAGGACCCTGTTTGCCATGCCTAAACAAGAGGACACTGATAATAATGTTGGTGATGCCGATGTGGACTCAGTTGTCATTGGAGTGGAAAATATTACTGTCAACGACGGAGACCATGAATTGACAAATTGGAGTAGAAAAGATGTTGAAGGGGTATGTGGTGATGCTTCTGTACTTGAAAAGGCGCTTGCTAAACCCATGCCTGAACTGGATCATGCGGACATACCAGAAGACGATGATGAAGATGATGACACATAGATAGGTGATGGAGTCGTTGCTCCCATCAATTCACTTGAAGATGATGATGTTTCTTTTTGTAAATTGGGTTCAAATTCTCTTTTTAGGATTACTGCAACACTTTTGTGATTCAGACTACTTAAATACAATTTCTTATACAGAAATATCTGTGAAATATGTAAGATAAAATATGATAATCCTTTCATGACACCAGAAATATGTACATATTATATGTAGCATTCAAAGGTTCACTGCAGACCACCAAAAGATACCACACATTGCATATGTACACACATATGCAAGAGTTTTTTCTGGTGTACACACATATGCAAGAGTTTTTTCCAGGCCACATATGGCCATCACAACTTCAGAGTACCAAAAGAAGAAAGGACGTAGCTATTACAGAACAGAACACAGCAGGCTGCAGAGTTCATTTGGAGAGCTTGTTCTGCCTTTCTTCAAGCTCCCTCATCTTTTTCTCCAGGTTCGCTGCCAGCTGTCTGCTGTTCTTCTGTTCTGCAGCTAGATCCTTGATCTGCATCCTGAACATCTTCTGTTCTTCTTCCAGGTCCTTCATCTTCTTCATTATCAATTTCTACATCTCATTGTTGTTGTCTTCAGTTGACTCAAAGCCTATCAGCATATCTTCAATATCTCCCACCCTGAGATCACTTGTGCAAGATCATCTTTTAGTTCCCGCACCTTCTACATCCAGAAATTGATGAGTTAGTATACAGACATTGCTACACTTCTTCTACACAGAGATATCACTTGTGCACCTTCACAAATACTACAGACTAAAATCAATGATTCTACACAGATACTGCTAATCCAATGAGTTAGTATACGGAGATTTGTACACTTCTTTTACACAGAGATATCACTTGTGCACCTTCACAGAGTATACAGACTAAAATTAGAACACATTCATTGATTGTACACAGAGATTCTACACAGATGCTACAAAATCAATGATTGTACACAGATACTACAATTTCAATGATTCTACACACAGATATTTGCCTCATCGTCGGAGCCGGAGTACTCGCCGGAGTCGTCCGCCTCCACCTTGGAGCGTCGGGGCCTCTTGGATGCGCCACCACTGGATGAGCCGAATCCGCCACGGGCCCTCTTCGCCGAGGGGGTGAGCGTGTCCAGCGTCTTGTCCTCGCCGATGCCGGAACCCCGGAGAGGCCTCTTCCCGGCGGTGGCCACCCGCGTCACCGACTTGTTGCGGCGGTCCATCATCGCACTGCGGGGAGAGGTGGCGGCTGGGGCGACAACGATGCGGTTGCCTTTGGGTGGGAGAGAAGGTGATGCGACCGGTGTGGTGAGAGGTAAAAAGAAAACCCCAACCTTTGATGGGACGTTTTGGGCGAAGAAGGAGATGGCGAAAAGGGAATAGGCAGCAAGGCGCGGTTTCGCTTCGTTACGGCAGTTGTTTCCATCCCTAAGCCACTGACATATGGGGCATACAAGCATAGGGCCCACAAGCAAGGGCCCACTGAGCCCAGCCCTCACGCACTGGCAAGAGCCGTATTCCTCTGTGCGAATCATATGTGCGACTGACAAATGGGCCACACCTATCGGCGCCGGGCTTCATCAGTTCTTCGTATTTCACAATTTGATTGATAATGAAAACTTTAAATGTGTATAGATTTCTGATTTGTTGTCCGACTAAGTTGATTTTTTTTGCTAACTTCGCAAAACATTTTGATCTACCTAATGGGTTCCACTTTTTGCGTTGGAACCGTTCGCGCATGCGTTCATGGGCGTGTTTCCTTGTAACCGTTCCAGCAGATATACAACAACAGATGAACACAGAAACAAAACACAGAAAATTAAGCACATTGTTCAGAGACACAGAAATTAAGCACATTGTTCACAGATACGTTGTTCACAGACACAGAAATTAAGCACAAGAAAATTAAACAAACAAACTAATTAAATCCAGCCCTCCTGATGGGCAAACTGGCTGTGCATCTCCACTAGGGTGCCGAAGCCAGGCGGCCCCCCGTTCATGGCGATGTCCACGCCTTGTGGAAGGTGTCGGTCTCAAACGGGCAGACAGGGCAGCGGAACCAGTCCTTGCCGGAGGGGGGGTGCTCCTGACGCGGATGCGCATCCGGTCAGGATCGTCATCATCGTCGTCATCGTCATCGTTGTCCGTCGCCGGCTCCGCCTCGACGAGCTCCGGCAGATGCTTGTCGTAGTCGTCGTCGTGGTCCTCCTGCGGAGCCTTGGACGATGATGGCGGCAACTACAGGTGCGCTGCCTGCGACGGCGCCAACTCCGGGCCCGACTCCTCAACCGGGTCGGCTGCACCCTGAGCCCTCTTGGGAGACAGCGAGCGCGAGGTGGGAGACGGCGGCGGCGACCGCGAGGTGGTAGACCGGCCACGGCGGTGCGGCACTGACGACCCGCCAGCAGCAGCACCCTGCAAGCGATGAACTCAGCACAAAAAACCCTAATGAATAGTATAAAAAACACTAATGAACCCGATGATCCTGCCAGCAGCAGCACCTCGCCCCTGAGATGTACGGACTTACCGAAGATGGTGTCACGCCGGTGGGAGCCATCGACGTCGAGAGAGGCGCAACGAGAAGGCGGAACGCGGCGAGAAGGCGAGAAGGGCGGAGCGCGGCGAGCGAGGAGAAGGCGTGTGGAAGGATGAATGCGCGCTGCGTTCTTGTTATAGCCTCCTACGAACTGAAGACCAACAGACTCTCGTCCATCCCAAACTCACTGACGGCCGGGCCCTCTTGGCATTGGGACCCATCCGTCATGGACTAATGCTGGCAGACTCAGGAACGAGTGGGGAGCCGATGGGACGGGACGTTTGGGAACCGATGAGCGTGAGGCAGAGACGACGGGACGTGGGGTCAGAGAGTTTTGACCTTCGGTTCACAGTGTACACCCTCCATCGCAAACACACTGACGGCCAGGCCCCCTTGGCATTGGGGCCCATTCGTCATACACTCACCCACCAGTGAAAGCGGTGAAAGTAATAAATGGGTCTCTCACCCCTCCCATCTTTGGAGCAAACAGTAAATAGGTCTCTCCCCCTCCAATCATTTGTCTCTTTTGTCTCTTGGCCAAATCTAGATCTATTTTGGATTTATTTCAATTTTTTTTGAAACTTTTAACATGTATAGAATTCACAAATTTGGGCCAAATAAAGTGGTTTTTTCCCCAAATTCTTAGAAAAAGTATATTGTATCACTTGAAAGGAAATGTCATCCCCACGTACATAATCAATTGAGAGTCACAAGAATTGGGTACATCATATCAAAAGTGACCTTATGGTACTAAACACTTCAAAGTGAAGGTGAGTGGGATGTGTCAAGGTGTTTTGTCCTTCTAAAAATTCCATCATATATTTCTATGACCAAATGTCTGTGAGGTGTGCATACCCACAAAAGCACATTAATTGCCAAATGCAACTTCATTGGAGACTTTGACATTAGTGTATGACATGAATTTGGGCCAAATAAAGTGGGGTTTTTTCCCGAAATTCTTAGAAAAAGTATATTATATCACTTCCCCACATATATAATCAATTGAGAGGCACAAGAATTGGGTACATAATATCAAAAGTGACCATATGGTACTAAACACTTCAAAGTGAAGGTGAGTGGGATGTGTCAAAGTGTTTTGTCCTTCTAAACATTCCATCATATATTTCTATGACCAAATGTCTGTGAGGTGTGCATACCCACAAAAGCACATTAATTGCATTGCCAAATGCAACTTCATTGGAGACTTTGACATTAGTGTATGACATGCTAAGTTGGTTTTCGTAATGAAGTACCAAATAAACTCGTGAAACTCAACGCAATGGAATCCATTAGGTTGCTTATGTTGTTCTAAGAACGTAGAACAAAATCACCTGATTTAGACAACAATTGCGTAATATAAACATGTTTAAAGTTTTGATTAAGAATCAAAATACATAAAAATATGAACAACTGATGAACAAGTGGCCAAGATCCTGGCACTGACAGGTGGGACCCACAGGGCAACCGCACGCGAGGAAGCCTCCTGGTTAGCGCGTCGTCGCGACCCGAGCGGTGTGTCGTCAACAGCGCGTGCGTCCCTTGCTTGTGGGCCCCACCTTGTGGGACTTAGGTTGTTGCCCGTATTGTCAGTGACTAGGATGAAAAAAATGCTGTATCCCCAGATTCCATTAATAGAAGCCCAACCGCCCACACATCCGCCAGTTGCCTTTTTGCCTTCTCCCCCAATACGTCCCATCACCATTGGGGTTTTCTTGCCTTCCTCGCCGCTCGCCGCCCGCATCGCCTTCCTTGCACCGCCCTCCCTCACTACTCGCCAGACGCGTCGCCTAGCTTCCACCCCTCCTCGATGGCGCGCGGCAACGAGAGCCTCCGCAGGCTGTCGGGCAATGCTGGTTCGCGCTTGTTCCGCAGTCCGGCGCCAGCGACAAGCACCTCATTGCCTCCGGCTAGGCGCCACCACGTTTCATTCACCCAACGTGTCGTGGAGGCATCGGCCTCCAATGACAATGTATAGGCGGAAGTCCCCCACGTCGGACTGGGACTGCAACTGCAATCAAGCGCCGCCGCCCGCCGAAACAAGGGAGAAGCTGAAGCCTCATCATCATGCCACAAAAGGGTTAGCCAGACACTTCCCTGCATCTCTGTATTCTTAGTTCTTTTGATGTGAGCACTTTAGAATTTTGGTGATGGCGGCAGAATTGAGTTTGAGGGAGTAGTATTGTGTGGGGCTTTTTCGAATTGAAGGCATGCATTAGATTAAGATTCAGTAATCATAGATTCACTTTCACTAGATTCACTTTTGGTAGATTCAGTAATGATAAATTGATTTTCACTAGAGGCACATTTTCACCAAAGCTTGGTTTGAGGTTCAGCCGGACGTGATGTTTATGGACTGGCCGGATTGCCCTGCAACCTTGAATGAGGTAATTAACTTATATTTTGCATTCTGATGATTGGTAGTCTATTAGGATACTGCTAGCATTATGCTTAATCAAATTTTTGAGCTTTACTAGTGGCATGTGAGTAAAATGTTTAGCATTATTTTGCATTCTCAAATCTGTGTTTTTAAGAAAATGTGATAGACGCAGTGAAATAGACAATTTTTACTGAAGGATAGGCAGATTTGGCACCAAAATTGCATCTTATGGACTTCTACTTGATGATTTATATTTTCTGACCCATGTTTTCCTTGTAATGCAGAGAAAAGGAAAGAAGTATGAAATCTGCTTCCCCAAGATGCAATGCAAGATGATGCTAGATGAGGGGAGTGACGAGGATGAATACGATGGACCTACCAAGTCTGGTAGAGAGGTACAATGTTCCTGCCCTTTAAGTTAAGCATGAGTAGCTAATTGAATTCAGTGTTAGTTTAATCTTAGATGATTATATTTTCTAAAATTTTATTTTGCAATTGCCATGAATATCCAAATGCTTACTAACCCTGATTTAAAATGTCAGCTTCGAGATGGCGGAGAATCTTCGCATTGAGATCAAGCAGAAGCTGCAGAGGAATGAGTACTACACCATCGACTCAGACGAGAAATGAAGGTGGAGGCTCAATCTATCAGGCCAGAAGAAGTAGAGACGTCTAGGATGTCTACTTCTTTAGCTTCTGCAGTTTGCTTTTGTCGTAGTTTAATGTGAAGTTGAATGGAAGTTGCCAGACATGTGCTACCGTGAAAACATGTTGATGTCTTACTGTGGTGCTACAGTAATAATTATATATTAGCTTTGCTAAATTTTACTTTGTCATCTTTTTTTGTTAAATTTTGGTGTGCATGTTGTGTTGTCAGCATTTTGCTATCTATTAGGCAGATAGGTGGCATTCTGTAATGTTGTGAGCATTTTGTAAATTTTTTTGTTCTGCCTGCAATTTCTCCAAATCGAACAACCATGCATTTTGGAAACGAATTCTCTGGGGTCACCGACATATGGACCCACTACTGAATAGTGGAAAATTTGGGCGCCATCGACGACGCGACGCTCGGGCGATGAGGTGTCTTCCCCCAAACGAGTAGTTACCGCGGTGTGCGGGATTCTTTCGCGTGGAAGAGATTCACGCGGAACGAGAGGATGACGCATCACATCCCACAGGAACTACCTCGCGCCCTCTGCCCGATCGACTCCACCAGTGCGCCGATTCGCCCCCAATAAAACCTTGCCATCCACCAGCGTGCTGCTCTGCTCGCCCTCCGTCCTCATGTGCCGCCGCCGCCGCCCTCGTCCTCGCCATCCACCAGCGCTTCATCCAGCGTCCAGTTCCCCGGCCATCTCGTGCTCCGATTCGACGAGAATAGAGTCGCTCCCGAAGGAGGTGGCCGAAAAGATCGTTGGCATCGTTGCGGCACAGTCACCGCACCCCTTGGACGACCTCGGTAGCCAGCGGCTGACCTGCTTGCGCTGTGCACGTCGGCTGGCGACTAGCACTGTGGTGTGTGCTGCAGCGAGCTGCTTACTAGCAACAAGAACCCTTCTACAGCGTGGAATTTTGCAGCATCCACACCGCCAGCCTGGCCAACATCGGCAACCCGGAGGCCTACTTCCTCACCGGGATGCGCATCGTCTTTCGGGAGAACCACGCCGCGCTATCACCGTCCCTCGAAATGCTCCATCGCGCCGTCGCGGCGGGGCATGATTTGGCGGCTTATGTGCTTGCCATGTTGCTGTACAGGCACAATAGTGGCGCCGGCGACGATGACATGGCAAAGCGGCTGCTGAGGAAGGTCGAGGGGGAACAAGTGGGTGTGCCAGCGACGGCGACGTTCCCGAAGCAGAGATGTGTCCGGTTCTGCCAACGCGTACATCTAGTGTTGCAGGAGGTGCTACTAGATGTGTCGGTTGGTGAATGACAAGCCATGGTGAAAATGGTGCAGCGCTATGACGGCGATCATCAGTGCGCAGGCGGTACCTGCGACAAGAGCGACGAATGGAAATTGGAAAGATGGGACCGATGGGCTAGGTTCTGTAGTGAGGAGTGTAGGATTCGTGCCGAGTGCACGACGTTCTTTAGGCAAATGTGGTAGACTCCTGATCTTTTGTTGTATATATAAAGTTGCTTTTGTGAGCAGCAGTTTCACTCTTAAGTATTAATGAAAAACATATTGCCTCTTTCTTTAATTATTGATTCGAAAGCGTACAGACTGTTTGGTTAAGTTCAAACTCCTACCATGCCAAAATATATCAGGACGCCATGAACCATGTTAAAAAATTAACAAGCATGCGTATACCAGGACAGCAATTAAAATAATTAAAGGCAGCCATGATGATTCACAGGTAAGCATCCATTACAAGTGCTTAGTTTCAAACATCCAGAACATGTGCCTCCAGTTTGATACATCAATGACTAATAGTTTGAACTAACTTAAGACGACGAGCAACAGCCAGCCACCTAAACCTAGCTGCACCAATCTTCAGTAGTCATCGGGCGTAAAGTTGAACCGTCCTTGCATCATCTTGGCCTTGACAGCTAGCCGGAGCTTCTCCGCCATAGCTTCGATCTGACATTTTACAAGGGAATCAGTTATATTAGCATATGCAAATGAAAGACAATGCTAAGCTTAAAGGAGGTCCATCACCTACTTGGTGCTCGGAGCCAGTCCATGGCCCTCATCGTTGCTGTCCTCAAAGAAATGCAGTTTGAAGGTTGTTTTAGCGAAGTCGAACATATACTCCTTTCCATCCTTCAATTTTACATGCATGCACAAGACATATGTTAACTACAGACAAATGTATGCGAAAATATAATCCGACTCTCCTGTCAACTACATCTAACTCATCTCAAAGATAGGTGCGGATGACACTCTGGTTACCTTCGCCTTGGCCTTTTCTGCGTGGTACCTGTCTACAAAATACTGCGGCACTGGCGTCTTTGTAGCTGTCATCTATTGATAGGCCGAAATAATTAAATCGGGCTACCATGATTAATGTACCTTCTATATTTAGATTGTGATTACATAAAAAAAATAAGAGATGGATTTATGTTAAAAAAACATGCTACTAATTAACAAGCCAAGTACAAAATACATGCTACCTTCTGGTGACATTAGTCCTCAAGTACTTAGAGCATATGTAAATCATTATCTAATTATTACTGCATGCATCACATATGATAGTGAGACACCATTGAATCAAAATATCACAATGACGAACTAATGCAAACATCTCACTATATCTTAGTTAAGACATCACAGGTGAACATAAAAACAGAACACTCCTTCCTACTCCCGGCCCGGTTGTGGCAACATTAATCCTCATGTGCTATAGTCAAAATCATCTAAGACAATGGAGACGTTGGAAGGATTTGGCTCACAGGAGTTCTGGGAGTTGCAGATGCACCCAAATTGATCCCCTGGCCCCTGGGAGGGCCGGTGGGGCTTGCTTGAGAGCCCCTGGCATGTCGCTGATGTCAGGCTTGACGTCCTCGTCGAAGTCCACCACGGGCGGCAGGGGGGCGCGTCTTGACGACGAGGGCTGGGACGAAGCTGGGAAGCGCTCGAAGTGACCCCATTTATCACGGGGCTGGCTCCGGGAGATGTAGTTGTTGTGCCGGGGCATCCTCGACGTGCGATTGGAGGGTGGTTGGAGGGGATTAAGGGAATGAAAGGGCTATTGGAGGGGACGAAGGCGATGCGGCGGCCGGGGATGGGAGGAAGAAGAAGAAAACCCCAGTCTTTGATGGGACATTTTGGGGGAGAACTGGAGGAAGGGGAGAAGGAAAGAGAGGCGGGGTTACTGGTTCGGTTTCTTGAGGAAGATAGATGGTGGGGGACCGGCAGTTGTTTCCACCCAAAAGCGGAACCCCTTTTGTCCCTGACATGTGGGACCCACCGAACCCAGGCCGCATGGGAGTCGGTACGTGACGCGCTGGCGAGCCACAAGAGTTCCTCGCGTACGCTGTCGTATGTGCGACTGACACACGGGCCCAACCTGTCGGCGCCGTGCATCTTCATCAGTTCATCATCAGTTCTTCATCAGATCTTCATGGGTCCTCGTATTTCGTAATTTAATTCATAATGAAAACTTTAAACGTGTATCGATTTCTCATTTGTTGTCTGATTCAGTTGATTTTTTTTGCTAAGGTCGCAAAAGATCTATATATATCTCATGGGTTACACTGCGCAAAGTGTCTCCACTTTGATTTTGTACCTTCATACACTAAGACCTTACTATCCAATGAAGGAGCATTTGCTAACGAGATTTAGTGACTAGGCCATCCTCATACACATGTGCATATAGAATTATATGATGGAATGTTTAAATGGAGCAACTCATCATACAACCTCTTCCACTCTACTTGGATTTGACTAGAAGAGGGCTATATATGGCATATGTTATGTAGTAATCTTACATGGACAAATCACTAACCTTGTTATATGTTGGTTCAGTTTGGAAATGATCAATGATCACATTCCATGAAGTACACTGCACAGAGTGTCTCCACTTTGATTTTGTACCTTATTGGAAATTTTTAGCATTTCATACACTAAGACCTTACAATCCAATGAAGGTGCATTCGCTAATGAGATTTAGTGACTAGGCCATCCTCAAACACATGTGCATATAGAATTATATGATGGAATGTTTAAATGGAGCAACTCATCATACAACCTCTTCCACTCTACTTGGATTTGACTAGAAGAGGACTATATATGGCATATGTTATGTAGTAATCTTACATGGACAAATCACTAACCTTGTTATATGTTGGTTCAGTTTGTAAATGATCAATGATCACATTCCATGAAGTACACTGCACAGAGTGTCTCCACTTTGATTTTGTACCTTATTGGAAATTTTTAGCATTTCATACACTAAGACCTTACAATCCAATGAAGGTGCATTCGCTAATGAGATTTAGTGACTAGGCCATCCTCAATCACATGTGCATATAGAATTATATGATGGAATGTTTAAATGGAGCAACTCATCACACAACCTCTTTCCACTCTACTTGGATATGACTAGAAGAGGACTATATATATGGCATATGTCATGTAGTAATCTTACATGGACAAATCACTCTCCTTGTTATATGTCGGTTGAGTTTGGAAATGATCAATGATCATATTCCATAAATTTCAAAACTCAAAACATTTGCCTGGACACACATTAAATTGCATCGAAGGTTTCACTTATGAATCAAAAATATAAGCAATCTACATTTTCTCTTTACGAAAGCGTAATCTCCCATGTCCCCGACTCGTGGGACCCACTGGTGTCACACGATTTCGTTGTCTCTACATAAAAATGAATTATCTTGAGTGGCAGACATGTGGACCATCTAGTCATGATAGATAATTTAGGCGCCGCCGACGACGCGCGCGACGCGCGGGCGATGAGGTGTCTTCCCCCAGCCAATATTTACTGCGGTGTCCGGGGATTGCACACGCTTTCGGCTCCGCTTTAGTCATTACATATAAAAATTTGGACTGGCCGGCAAAACCAATAGTTATTACTACGGTGTTGCACGGCTTCTCCTGTGTCGTCGACATATGGGACCCATTAGTCACTACGAAAAATTTGGACTGGCTGCCTAAACCAAAACAGACACAACCCGCCAGAATCCGAATTCCTCCACCCCAAAACTCCTAAACCAGCGGCAGATGCATCCTCCGCCCCACTTCCCCCCAAAGCCACCGGCTGCTGCGTCCTGCACCTTCCACTTTCCTCCAAAACCAGATTGAGAGGCAGCGAGGGGAACGATCTGGTGGCTCCGGTGACTCCTTCCATGACAACTCCTTCCAGTTCCGGACCGGCAACTCCATCCATGACAACTCCTTCCAATTACGGATCCGGCGATGCAGCACAGGGGCACCCAGGACGACGACATCCAGTCGTAGAGGAAGATGCCGAGGTGGAGTTAGATGAAACGGTGCTTGCCCCTCACCTCAGGTTCATATCCCACCTCTAGTGACATCTAAGGTTTCTACACAAACACTGCGGCGTGCAATATGTTTCTGCATGTAAGGCCTGCTTCTAGGGTTTGTGCAGATGTATTGTCTCAATCCGCATCTGTTGTGCCTTCGATAGTCATATATGCTCCCTGCACCTAGGGATAGTAATAGGACGGCAACCATTCGCAAGGATTTCATGTTGCCTCCGTTTCGTTCTTTAATTGGTTCATGACACTGGTTTATTACAAGCGCACTATTATAGTTAGGGTATTTTTGTCTTTTATCACGTACTACGTACTAAATCTAAATTATTCATGCTACTGGCTTATTGGTATTTATGTGCACATATATACAGCACCCAGCTGACAGGTGAGATGTGGAAGGTTACGGTCTTATGCTGCACCCGAGAAGGAGAAGAACTAAATCGTAGAGTCCATTTGAATCTTGACAAGGCTCGAATAATCTTTTCTGTCCTATTAGAAATCAAAGATGAGCTTGGGTATGGTGTCCGGGACTACTACTACTACTACCTCAGAAGAACCGGAAATGATACAACAACTTTAGAGGCAATTGATACAAGAAAAGATGTAGAAGCCATGGTTTCAGAATTGGATTCATTGGGTGAGAGGAAACTCAGGTTGGTATTGTGTAAAGTACATGTTATCAATTCTGGTTCAAACATTACACCCCTGAAATGATGGCGTCCACGGGAGAATGAGGAGTCTGACGATGATGATGATGCTGATGACAATGATGAGAAGATTGATGAATACAAAATATGGCTTAAATCACTAGGCAAAATTGGTATATATGATGTTTGTACTACACTATCCACATGTACCTATAACTGTACTCTTAACTCACACAATGTTGTTGGTAACTTGCAGAACTACACGATGTGTACAGGCATTAAACAGTACTCACATACAAAGAATGGCTTAGGCAGGAAGGCCTTCTGAGACAAATTGGTATATCCTTTTTGATTTGCACATCTTACTTATTCTCAAATTTGTGTATGTACTAAGTGTAAGTTTTAAATCTTTTTGCAGCGGCTTATAGTAGACCTCGTGGATAGTGTATAGAACCACTCGATGAGAGCAATGGTAGTAGCATGACACCGCCAGCAGAACCGTCATCACAATGGCTATGTCATGCAAGGAAAGTACAGAAGGAGACAAAAAGTTGTAAAAGCTATCACATAATTTGAATGTTCACTTTTTATTGTTCAGCAGTTAAGCTAAGCTTGTATTTTGTGAATATATGTAGATGGCAAGAAATCTGGTCATGGATCCTTGAAAGGGATAGCTGCACATGCCAAGAGAAGAAAGTCTGGATCTGACAAACTAAAAGTCCAGTTTTCTCATCTGGGTGGTCCCTGTGGTGATAATCGATGTTCCTTTGTGGACAAAATTGTTATGATCACAAGGCAACTAGCTCCACTAATTGGAGTTAAAACTTGGAGTGATATAAAGGATGAAGTCAAGGAGGATATCACTACGGCTGTGAAGGTATGTTAATTGCCACCTCATATACTTCATCATAATGTTAGATACATGTAGTCAGTACATTTGGTCAAAAATATTATGAATGTACTATACTACACAACATGTTTTGTTTTGCACTAGGATCTATGGGAGCTTGAGACCACTGAGGATCACAACAAAAAGATATGGGGGATTGCGAGAGAATGCTACAAAGGTTGGCGATCCACCTTGAGTGCTACATTCAGGGCATACGACAACTATGAGGACAGAATGAAAATAAGCCTGAAGACTTAGACATTGTGGAGTGGCACTATTTGAACCAGTACTTTGGACAAAAAACTTTCCAAGTCACACTATTTGCTAAATTTAAGAACGCAAGCTTGAGTTGAATTTTTCTTTGCTGAACGTACATTACTTGTTTACTGCGTGCAGGAGTCGAGCGTCAGGAGCTCTTCGAATCGCTCTGAAATGAAGACCAACCATACGATGGTTTCCAAACCTTTCTCTCAGTATAGTTGCGAAAATGTAAAGAATTGATCCTCAAATCTTGACTTGCACTACAGTAAAGAATGATATATTGATGACATGTAATTTTGCTAGAGAGATCCAGTAACTGGTGCCAAGCCACGCAAGTTGGCACTTTGGAAGGCTACCCACACGAAGCGAGGAAAATGGACAACGCAAGTGGCTGAGAGTGCTTATGTGAGTGCTACTTTGAACATAAGCATTCTTCCGCAATATCATTAATTTTTTAGTATCACTATATGACCAAAATTGATATCATACAATCATTTAGTGCCCTCAGGAATATGCATCCAAGAGATTGGATGAAGACAAACCAGCAAGTATCACTTCAGCTGCTGCTAAGGAAGACCAGGTTTTCCAGGAGACGTACAGGGAGACAACTGGAGCCAAAGCGAGGAGGTCACGTGGCGAAGGATACATGTCCAATCGCAAAAGAAACCAATTGCTTCAGGAACAACTTATTCAGGAAATACTGGAGAAGCTCGTAGAAAAAGAGCGTGAATTAAATGAAAAGCTCGAACAGCATGAGGCTCAAAAGGAAGCAGAAAAGAAAGCACTTAAAGCCTCAAATAGACAAGAATTGATGAAGGATTTCCAATCAATGATTGCACAACAGAATTGACCTGCATTGCCAAATGAGGTAACCTGCTTGCTCATCTGGATCGTACTCACAATCTCAGAAACACATGTAACTATTGCTTACATGTTGGTTCTGATTCGTTGCATTTGACAATGGACATTTCTCGCTGATCTTATACCTGCCATATCTAAAAATTCATAGACCCCCATCAAATCGACAACAATTCACATAAAGTGCCAGCTAGGACCACTGAGGAGAGTATTGCTGCACCAGCAGCTTTGTAGATTCAACAAACAACGAACTAGGTAACAAGTGTAAATGTTTTGAGATTGACAATAGATTCATGTGGCTAATGTCTTACCTGCCTTCTTGTAAATTGCATAGACTACCATTGCAAACAGCAATGAATCTTTGGGAGTTGAATCTATGAACATCACTACGGATAACATCGCTCGTACACCAGAAGTGCATATTACTCAAGAAATAGCTCGCCAGGTAGCGACATCGAACAATCATTCCCATAATTATGCCTTTGTGTATTTAATCACTCCTTATTAACATTGTTCCAACAACTTTATATTCTAGGTTGAGCCAGCAAACATTGTCACAACTGAGAAAATAAATGAAAAACCTGTTGGCAATGTTCAACCTAGTGGCATTTCAAAGAAATTGTTCAACGGGAATCGTGCGAAAGGGCAGGAGCAAATGCAAGGTCGTACGTTACTCCAGAACAGTTGTGGGCTGCTAGTGCTAAGACGCGAGCAGCCCTAAAGAGACGGCACCAACAAGTACAAACTGCATGTGTAGTTTCATAATGCAATTACAATTTTTTAAGTCCAATTCTATTCTGCTGCTGAATCAGTACAAGACAATTCAGCTAAAAAATCTGTACAATCTCTAATTCTCTCATTGGTTTCTGTTCAGAAGGGCACTGAAGCAACCACAGGCCAACAAGGTGGAAGATTGCCATGCTTCAAGAAGACATCCAACCTTGGAGCTCAAACAAAATTAATGACCGTCATGAAAAGTTGGACTGGTGGTCAAGATTTATATATGCGTGCACATTTATTCAAACTTTATTACTGAGTGATGCATGGTCTGATGGATGAATGTACAAGAGTTGTTACATTGATTTGTTGAATATTGTGTTACAACAATTCTATCATGAATTGTGGGATTTAATTTGTTTCTATTATAAAAATCCAGTTGCATTTAAAAATCAGCATGTGGCGATCACCCATCTTTTTTGTTGTGATACCCTGTACGTCTACGGCAACACAATATCTTCCGTAGCGATATCATAAGAGCATATAGCGACAACCCAAATTGAGTTGCGTTACCGTACAACCATATTGCGACGAGCCACATTTCATTACGTTGCAATACCCTCTATGAATATAGCAATGCCGTATTCCGTTGTGCCACCCTCTATGCATATAGCAACACATATTTCCGTTGTTGTACCCTCTATGCGTATAGCAACGATATATTCCTGTTGCAACAGGATTTAAGGATATAGCATCGAGCAGCACTTCTTTCGTTGCAACAGGGCTTAAGCGTATAGCAGCGAGTACCAATTTTAGCATTGCGACAGGGCTTAAGCGTATAGCAACGAGTACCTAACTGGTCATTGCAACAGGGCTTAAGCGTATAGCAACGAGCACCAAATTGAAAGTTGCAATAGAGTTTCAGGATATAGCAACAGCTACCACTTTGTTGTGATATGTTCTTATAAATAGCAACGCCTAAATGATCGTTGTGCTACCAATAAGCATATAGCAACGACAAAGATGGCATAATGCTACCAATCTATTGCGTTGCAACAACGTTTTCTTGCAACACGCCCATGACGTTGCAATAACTCGCGTTGCAACCCCCCCCCCCTCGTTGCGATTTGATGGCAATGATCGTTGCGACATGAGGCAATTGCCGCGCCACACGTCGTTGCGACACGGTTCACGTAGCGCAACGCCTTGCTACACTGTTGCGATACCTTATCGGAACAGACTTTTATGCAACGGCACAAGACGAATCGCAACTGCCAAAAAATGTCGCGAATTGTCGCTATTGCAACAAAAATAGCCCTATCGCAACGGTTACAGTGCGTTGCATCATGACCGAAACGTTGTAGTGTCATTGTATGTGTGGTAGCTTAAAAATGTACTGGCGAGAAGAATACGTCACAATTCTAACTGGTGCTATTTTGTGTAGGTTAGAATAAATGCCAGCACGTCTCACCATGTATATCCTAATTTTTGTTTACAGGTGTCGGTTAGTTTAACTACCTGCTGCTCTCAATGCATAATTGGTCCATTTATTTTGCTTAACTATGATTACTAGTTTAATTTTGCCTGGTTAGAATAATGCCAAGCACCAATCAAAATATTAACTTGGTTCAGAACATGATTGTATGAGTCTTGGTTTTTATACTCAAAAGGAAAGACAAGTCTCATACCTTACATGTTTGGATGCATCCATAAAAGGTCAGTTGATTTGAAGCTATACTCATGTGTCATCATGAGAACATCATGGAAATCATTCAAACATGGTTAACAAACCATAACGAGAATTTAAACTTGTACTTACTGTCAACACATGATATGCATGAAAATAAACACATTTCAAATCAAAATTTATGATTAAAGTGATCCATCATTTTTTAATTAATCTAAGGTCAACAATATCATCATCTAATATGTATTAGACCAAGAGACAATGATAGAGGCCTTCAATTATACACCTTACTCAAAAATCAAAATCCATTAGAACCATGAGTGCTACATGTGCATTGTTATGAAAAAATTGCACAAACAACACATGCACCCTCCAATTAGAATATGTACACGTATGTACTTAGAATTCATAACAACTAAAGAACTACTATGTCATCAACAGGAGTTGAATGAAGTGGATACTCTACCCTATGAAAGGAATCGATGCTCGTGATAGCCTAAGAGGGGGAGGGGGTGAATTAGGCTTTCTAAAAACTTAACCTACACACATGCCTTCTAATTGCACAATATGAAACTAAGACAGGCTATCTAGACCTACCCAAAGAGTTTGCAACTTAGAGCCAATCCTATCAAAATACTGCTCTAGAAAGGTAAAGACACATAAGTTACAAGTATGAAATGCAGAAGCTTAAAAGGGTTAGAGGGATGCAAACTTGACATGAAGATTTACCCCGTGGTTCGACTTACGCCTACTCCACGTTGGAGCTCCACAAAGGATGTGCTCCCGGTCGCCAAGTCTTCTTCCCGGTCAAGGTCTTGAGCTCGCCACAAAGGTTCCCAAGATGGATGATGAGCAAGTCACTAAGACCTTTCTCTCATCAACCAACTCTCCCAGAGATCTTGACGCCGCCTCCACTACGAAGCTTCTCCACCAAGGAAGGGGTCTCCTCTTCCCCCGCACAAAGTCGTCGTCGCCGCTCCACACCAAGCCGGAGGGTCGAAGACTTGCCGGCGAGTCACCAAGACTCCAAGGGGCCGGCACACCAAGATTACAAGAGGTGGCTCACTCTAGAACCAAGCACAAGGCTCAAACACCTTGCAACTCACTCACTAGGGCTATCCTAGCTCTCTCACTTACTAAGGATGAAGAATGTAGTTCAAATGGTGGCTTGGATGTCTTGTGGTTGTAGATGAACTTCTATGGACTCCAGCACCTTGAAATGGCTGAATGGGGGTGGTATTTATAGCCCAAAGGGTTGGACTAGCCGTTGCTCAAAAGGTGCACAGAAACTGTGAACGCCGTATAATACGCCGTGCACCAAACCCCCATCGGTGTATAATACGTCGTATGCTTTTCCAAAGGTCGAATCCACTTTTCCAACGGTTACTAACATGCCATACACTTCCAAACTTGTACTCCGATGGTCGGCGTATAATACGCCGTGACCTTTTCAAACGGTCGAATCCACTTTTCAAATGGTCTCAAACGCCATATTATACGCCGTTCATACAAACAGTAACACCGTATAATACGCCGTACCTTTTGAACTTGAAATTCTACACGCCGTATTATCCTCAGTAGTATGGCATACATTTCGGCGTACCTTTTGTGCAGAGACGGTTTACCTCGGAACCCTGAGATTCAACTCACCGTATTATCCTCCGTAGTACGGCGTATAATTCGCCGTTCAGAAAAACAAGTCTTTGTATTTTGGTCATAACTTTTTGCTCAGAACTCTGATTTGGATGATCTTGTACTTCATTGAAAGTTTATGAAATTGTCTACAAGATTCTGCTATCAACCATCCATTTTGATCAAGTTTTCATGCCATAATGAACGGCGTACCATACGTCGCCCATTGGCATACATTTCTCTCAAGTAGAGAACGAGGTCTTCGTATTCTGGCCATAACTTTTTGCTCCGAACTCGGTTTGGATGATCTTGTACTTCATGGAAAGGTTATGAAATTATCTACAATGTTCCACTATCAACCATCAACTTTTCACGCCGGAACATATGCTGTATCATACGGCGCTCTTATCGGCGTATCTTCCTCCGTGCAGAAATTAGGGTCTTCGTATTTGGGCCATAACGTTCTATTTCGGACTCCAATTATAATGATCTTGGACATTATGGAAAGCCTGTTAAATCCTCTATATGATTATCTAGAAATACCTCACATTTGATCTTAAGATATGAATGGGTCAAGTCCAAATCATCCCTCTCTTTGACCCGGTCTCTATAATTTTTTTATGACTTGGATGCAATAACTTGTAATCAATCTTGGGACCTAAAGTCCTATGAATGGCACTTATAAACTTGTTAGTCCCAATGACTATGTTGTTGTTCAATCACCAAAATCACAATATAATGGCACGTAGGTCCATTTTCCTTACAATCTTCCCCTTTTTGGTGATTGATGACAACACAATCAAAGCAAGTATGAAATATGCGAAAATTGACCAATTGAAGCACTTACACTTGCTTGAATGCTTACCACTCTTCTCATTGGATTAGGGAGGCAACTTGCTTACAATCTCCCCAGCTAATTTGAAGTAGCACCATGGGTGTGGCCTCCCCCTAAGTCCAACATCCCCTTCATGACTTCTCCTCCTACATGTATCCTCCCTCTTTCTCATGGCTTCTCCCCCTATCTCATGAGTTCTTGTACATTAAGCTTGCTTTGATACAAAGTTCTCCCCCTTTGGAATCAAATCACCTAAAAGGACCTATCAAAAATATCATAGCTCATAAATGGAATTAGTAGCCTAGGGAGTTAGTAAAGTATCACTTAAAAGTAGATGACAAGGGAGAACAAGTGTGATACATAACCAATTGGAAATGTATGAGCACATAGCCTATGAACTTCGATATGAAGATCATAAACTCGATAGGACATGGCTCAATATGCATGAAAGCACAAATTTTCTATAATCACACACATAGAATTGTAAGATCACATTGTGAGTGAAGCACATTCTCTACGTATGATATTGTATGGCATAAGGAGACAATAAGAATAAGCAAGATAAACAAAGTTAGTCTCTAAAATCACAATCCATAAGCTAAGCTCCCCCTAAACGTGTGCATTTAGTGTTTGAATCACTATCAAGTGTATGAACATTGTTTTGAACAACAAATGGGAATATAAGCTTATAGCTTGTGGTCATGGTACTTAATTCATACATTGTGAAGCTCATGTACCATAAAAGTAACCAAGTGTAGAAAACCAACAAAACCAAACCTTTTGGGACCCGTTCATATTGGTGATGACCTCCTTGGGCACCCAAATGGGTTTGTTCCATCCCCAATCCTTCATCTTGGGCTTCCAACTGTGCTAGCAACAACCATGCAATTAGCTTTCCATTGACGGTCCTTATAACGAAAATCCGATCGTCAATAGGCTCTGAAACGGTGCAAAAGATGGATGAAATTGGGCATAGGCCCAGGTCGGCCGACCTGGCCTGGACCCCAATTGAGCCCATCGTCCACATAGGTCAAGAAGCACACTAAAGAATGATCATGGACGTTGAATCATGGTCAGTTCAAGTCAAGGGTGAAGGATGAGCCACATGTCACTCCCATGGATTGAAGGGCCCACACCTCAACTCAAATGCAAGCAAACCAAGTATACCCACCTAGAACCGTCATAAGGACCCACATGACAGTCTACCAGAGAAGAGTGGGGCCAAAAGGCGGCCGCACTAGGTCGATCGACATGGCCCTGCGGCCGTTTCGCTCCCCCCTTGACCAATACCTATAAACCGCCATCAGGAGTCCATCTACACCGTGCATTGCTCAAGGCGGTTCATCAGAGGGTCGGCCAACCTAGGCCCACCTCCAAATGGCCTCAACCGCCTTTGGCCTACTCTAACTGCCTATGTGATGCTATAAATACCTGCAAAGGGCACCGTACTCAACACACACCAGAAGAAGAGCTCTCCTTTGCTACAAGCTTAGTCTTAGTCTTAGTTGTGATAGTGCTGGTATTAGATCTTCTGAAGGGCTTCTGGTGGAGTCTTGGTAAGTTCTAGAGTTCAGTTCTTGTATCTCTTTACTTACTTGTAATACTCTGAGCTTAATGGCAATACCTTCATACTTATGTTGTATGCCTCAATTATACTTTATCCACTTAGTATATACTACTTATGTCTTGCACCTTGTCCAAGTGAATGTATGCTATGACATTCGCTCAAAGTGCCTTATGGTTGCTCTATTTATTAACGTGATAGATAGAGATGTATTTCATATTGCAAGCATGGTGTTTGGAATACGGAATACTGTTGAGGGTATCGCTGCCCCACGGATTAGTAGAGGTAGGCGGCAGGTGGTGACAGCCCTGTCCGTCCTTTGTAATCCTCCACGTTCGGGAGTGGATATTAGGCCTTTATGATAAGACGTCCAACTGTCGTCCCTTGATGAGGGAACCACTGGATATCTCGATATGTCCTCTTGCATATGTCCATTGTATAAGCTTGTATAGGGTATTGTAGTATATCCAAGTCCCATTTGTATGATGCTAATGAATCCTTTGTAATCTTTACTAATGTCCTATTACTAACTAAGACTACTTAATGATGAGCAATGAACGTCTGTGTGTCACATTACCCATTCACTTTCATATCCTTTATCCCTGTCTAGATTAAGGTATATTAATAGTGTTGTAAGTAAATACATCAGATGACACCTCTCTTTAACTAAACGCTTTCCCTGCGGATAAACAAATAACGATGCTCTGGAATACTCCCAGGTGAAATGCTACAACGTACTTCTGTGCGCTTGCAAAATATCTGTAACGTTTGGATTTACGATCACTAATCTAGTGGTGACGCTAAGAAATACCAACAAGCATTTCTAGCGTCGTTGCTAGGGAAAGCAATGGTTAAAGAGTCTTGATCATCCATGTATTTAATGTAGCATGATTAATTGCCAGTAATCTAGCAGGTTTACCCTTTTGCTCTGTTTCTTTGTGACGTGAAACAGGATAGTGTATGACTGGTTTCCAATTACCATCCAACTACGTCGACAACCCGAATACCATAGGAAGGAGGGTACGTTCTCGTGTTGTAATCCCTTAGGTGTTCTTGTCGGAGACCGAGCTAGTCATCGGAGAGTCATCCATCCAAGGAGAACAACCCATTCCCATAGCACCCCAACCGGAAGAAGCCATGGCCGATAGGACAATCCGCGACTACTCCGCCCCGTCCGCTGCCCAGATCCCTACGGGTCTGGAAGTGGCTATGGGGGACAGTGCTTTTGAGCTCAAGTCCCCGTTAATCAACACGGTGCAAGCTAGTCCCTTCTGTGGGAAAGCGAATGAGGATGCTAGTGCTCACTTGCAGCACTTCCTGGAGGTGTGTAGCACCATCAGCATCCGAGCAGTCCAACAACAGGCCATCAGGCTCCGCTTGTTCCCGTCCTCACTGTTGGGGAGAGCCAAACAATGGTTCTATTCCAACCGTGATGCGGTGAACACGTGGACAAAGTGCTCCAACGCATTCTTGGTAAAATTCTTCCCCTTTGGGAAAACCAATGCCCTTCAGGGAAGAATCTCTAGTTTTCAGCAAGAGTCCAGTGAAACTGTCCCAGAGGCGTGGAATCGCTTCCAGGACACCATTCTGGCATGCCCACACCACAGTATGCAAGAGTGGCTCCTACTCCAGAACTTTTATCATGGGCTGTCCCAGACAGCCCGTGAACATATGGACGCTGCTGCTGGAGGGGCATTCCTCTCCTTGACCGTGGCCGCCGCAAGCTGCTCATCAAAAAGATGGTGTCAAACCAAGCCTGCAATGATGATCATCCTCAGGGGCGCAAATGCGGTATGCACACCGTAAAGGAGGTGGACATGCTGGCCACCAAGATGGACCACATCATTAAGCGCCTTGACGACCGCACAAAGGATGGGGGTGACAACACTGAAGGGCCACTAGATTCACACATGATGTGTGAAGTCTGTGGAGAATCCGGCCACTCGGGGAACAACCGCCCCGAGACACAAGTGGAGGTACAGTTCATAAACGGCAACAACGGGTATCGGCCTCAAGGGAACTGGAACTAGCAACGCCCATTCTACCAGGGAGGTAACAATAGCAATTCCTTCTCTAACCAACCTTCCCTTAAAGATCTGGTCCTTGGACAGACCAATGAATCTATTTCAAAGAGGCTTGCTGCGAATGATAAGGCTCTAGAGGGCATAAACTCTAAAATAGAGAGTTTGTCCTCCACCTTCCAGAGCCAGCTGAGCTTTACCAAAATGTTAGAAACCCAGTTAGCTCAGCTAGCCGCTGCTGTTCCTTCTGGAGACAGGGGACGAAATCCTGGGCAACCGGATTCTTCCTTTGAAAATATAAATGATGTGTCCACGAGGAGCGGTAAGGCTACTCGGGATCCAGTCCCACTTAACCATGCAGGGAAGACAGCAACGCCGAGGAAGGAGATCCCAGAAGAAGGAGAAGAGCCTGAATCCGAGCTAGCACCAGCAGGACAAACTGCACCACATGAGTTCTACGACTCCAATGTCTTGCCATTCTCTCAACGCCAGAAGAAACCATCAGCAGATGAACAGTTCGCCAGGTTCGTAAAGGCAATTCAAAAGTTAAACATACATGTGCCATTACTGGATGCTATGCAGGTGCCGACCAATGACAAGTACTTGAAGGACATCCTCAACAACAAACGTCCACTCCCAAGTACTGAGGTCATGAAGTTGACTAAGGAGTGCAGTGCAGCCATCCTAAACAAGGTCCCAGAGAAGAAGAAGGACCCATGGTGTCCAACCATCACGTGCACAATCAGGACACAACGCTTTGAGCATGCACTCTGTGATCTAGGGGCAAGTGTCAGCGTCATGCCAAAGGTAGTATTTGACCGCCTAAATTATACTATCTTGTCCCCTACTCCCATGAGACTGCAGCTGGCCGACTCCACGGTCCGCTGTCCGAAAGGGATAGCCGAGGACATTCCGGTGCGCATCCGGGATTGCTTCGTACCAGTTGACTTCGTGGTGCTGGACATGGACGTGAGCAACGACTCGTTGCTCATCCTTGGGTGACCTTTCTTGAGCACAGCAGATGCTCACATTAATGTGGGTGCTGGAGAGATCTAGCTCCACATTAATGGTAAGAAGGAGAAGTTTGAGTTCAGGCCAAAGCTGGAGCAATGCTCCATGATTAAGATCAAATACGGGAGAAACAGTCAGAACGTCAAAGAGGTGGAGGTTACACCTCTAGAGAAAGACAGCTTTATAAAATTCATGGAGAAGTTTTGGGAAAAGGAATTCCCCATCCGGTATCATGCAAAGAACAAGAAGCCTATACGAGGTGCGAAAGCATAGACGAAGAAAACACCAGAACAAGCTGTCGACCGCTAGAAGAAGGTAAAACAGGTGTCGCACCCAGATTTATGAAGTAAATCCGAATGCTACTGTATGTGTACCCAGCAAGTCTTTACACACATATAGCTCCAGAAATGATTACCAAAGAAAGAAAACAGTGCTTGATACATAAAACATCACAAGTCTTACATCACAGACATTACATTTATTATTTAGTTCATCAAAGTAGCGGAAAAGTAAGCGTCTAAATCCAGTAAGCCTCCACAGGGACTCTGACTGGGGGAATGCACTGCCTAGAAGTCCGGAAACTCCTCAGGGAAGACAGAAGCATCCATAGGTGGTTCATCTGAGTACCCATCTGGGATTTTGTTGATATGAAGCAAGTGTAAGTAAACCATCTTACTTAGCAAGTATAACATAACTGAATGAGGCCAAAAAGGCTAGACAAGGCTGTATTGTGGTTAGCACTTTTAGTTGGTTGATTTTAGAATTAACTAAATTACTATAATTATATGACAACCCCGTTGTAACCCACATTATGAGAGCATGTGAAGTATTACAAATGTACAACATCATATTTAACCATTTACTCAGAAAACAAGGAACCGCTCAAAAAGGATCCAGGCCGCTCTTGACCATGAGCACGGCTGTTAGAACAGTTTTACACTCTGCAGAGGTTGTACACTTTCACCACCGGTCGTGACACCCTTTGCCATAGGCAATGCACTCCCAAAACGAGCACAGGGTATCACTACGAGACCTTTCAAAAGACACCCTAAGAAGCTAGTGGCCGCTATGGTTTCCTGACAGGCGCATGGACCCCTCTAGGCTCCAGCCTAAACATCACATAAATCCATCACACAAACCCCAACGAGACTGACCGAGGTCCATACTTAAACCGGGCAGCCCCACCTGCATCTTTCGGTAACCACTAGACAAGCTAGAGCCGTACAGTTCACTTAGTCAAGACCAGAGCCATGTGATTCCTGTGGTTGTACGGTTTTTCTGGGTGGCCGCTTTAAGAACCAGACCTTAAGAAGAGACGCTTAGAGCAATCCAAACACATGCTCAAGCTCCCTAAACCAAGTTGCTAAAAAGCATATTTTAATAAGGTTCCAAGTATATCATTTGTCAGGATTAATATTTTGTAATGAACATTAGCGGTTGGCAAGCATAGCGACAACTAACATATCTACCCATATGCAAAACCCAGGGTAAACAAGGAATATAGGATAAATAAGTCTAGTCATCCTTAGGGTTTAACGAAATTAGACACATGCATGAATGAATAAAATGTTTATATGGTGAATAGGTGTCAAGGATGAATCATGTTACACTTGCCTTCCTCAAAGTGCTGATGCTGATCTTGGTCTTCAAATTGTTGATCGAAACCGGCCTCGTACTGCTCACAATCTATACACGCATTCCAATCACCACACATACATCCATCACAAGCCAGTACATGCAAAAAAAGTATCTCTATTAGAACAATACACCATACAAGGAAAACAGAAGCAAAAAGGTTATAAAACTAATCTATGCATTTCTACAAACATAACAACGCAAAAATCACTCTAATCGGATTTACGATGATCATACCAAACTACAAACAAGATGAAGGGCTATGCTGCAATGAACCGAGGACCTAAATGTGATTAACCCTAGATCGCAGGGGGTAGCAGAGAAGAAAATCAAGGCAGTGTGGAGGATGGTGGGTTGATATGCTGTTTTTCTAGGGTCTCTTTAACAAAAAGCGAAGAGGTATGTTTGTTCTAATCTTGGCCATTGGGAGGAGATCAAACAGTGGCTGGGCTTCTGCTTGGTTCAGGCCAATGGGGCAAAGGGCGACACCGTTCGTCGCTGTTTTTCATGGACAGAATGGGCGCGCCGTCGCTGCCATGGCGGCAGACCTCACCGGAGGAGAAGGGGCCGGGGGCTATAGGGCTCAGAAATCAGTGCTGAATGGCAAAATGGAGAGAGGACGACGAAGCGAATTCGTTTTGGCAACAACTTCGGGCTGAGAGACAGAGAATTGGCCGTGCCTCGAGGACGGATGGTTCTGTTCTTTAGGCATAGATGGGAGACAGAGATGTGGCGTCGGACCAAGGCTGCTTCTGGGCACCGGGGTAGCCTCCGGACGTTCCTGCGCAGCAGCCAAATATGGGAGAGAATGATGGCGATCTTGGCAACAGTGGAATAGAGGCAGCGACGGTGGCAACTTTACCTCCTCCGCTGCTCCGGCGACGAACTCCGGTACCAGAAAATCAAAGGGGAAGGCTCTGACCTTGGGAAATTGGGGAGTGGGGGAACCAAAGGGGATGGGGAGAGGCTGTTCTTGTGGAGGAGAAGGGGGAAGAGCGGTTCGTCCTTCTGGTTTTAGCGACAGAGAGAGAGAGAGAGAGAGCGATGGTTCTGTGAGGAGCGGGGGTGAAAGAGGGGGGTGATGTAGGGAGAGAAGAGGGGATGGGGCGGCCTTCTGTTCCTCGTGACGCCAAGACAGAGAGAAGGGGGGCGGTTTCTCTCCTGCGTGCGTGAAACCGAGGCCGGGCTGGTTTGGTTTGGGCCTCGGGGAAAAAGAGAAGGAGGCCGGGTCGGGTCTTTGGGTCGGGAAAGGTTTTGGGGTTGGACATGGATCGGGTTTTGGATAGGGTTTCCGAGCTCCGGGTTTTGGCACTAGGTTCTCGGATTCTGGGTCTTTAGGGTTTTGGGCCCTAGGGTTTAGCACATAAAAGCAGACATACAATAAAACAATGCACCAGCATGAAATGCACATGAAATATTACTACGCCTTATAATTGATTTTATTTACCAAAAAGGTTTTTTATATTTTCCTTAAATTTGTGAATGCACAAACATGGGCTAGAAATTAATTACTATATTAGAAACAAAATTTTTAGGGTGTTACAAACCTACCCCTCTTAAAAGGAATCTCGTCCTCGAGATTCTGTTGAGCCTTCAAACAGCTGTGGATATTCTGCCTTTAAATCTTCTTCTCTTTCCCAAGTTGCCTCATCCACTGAGTGTCGGCTCCACTGCACCTTACACATCCATATCACCTTACTCCTTGTGACTCTTTCTACCACTTCCAATATTTTAACAGGATACTCTTTATAAGTAAGGTCCTCTTGCACATCGAGATCCTCCAGAGGTAACTGTTCTTCGGGCACTCGTAAACATTTCTTTAATTGTGACACGTGAAACACATCATGTGTGCCAGACAGTCTAGTTCGCAGTTCCAACTGATAAGCTACTTCTCCCTTTCTATCCAACACTTTGAATGGTCCAATGTACCTTGGTGCTAGTTTGCCCTTGACATTAAATCTACGAACTCCTCTCATAGGTGACACCTTGAGATATACATAGTCGCCAATTTCAAAACTAAGGTCTCGGCGTCTGACATCCGCATAACTCTTCTGTCTGGATTGTGCTACTTTCAAATTCTGCCTGATTGTCTGCACCTGTCTTTCAGCCACTTTAAGAATTTCAGGTCCAAACACTTGGCTTTCTCCCGTTTGATTCCAGAACAAGGGTGTCCTACATTTCCTGCCATAAAGTGCCTCAAAAGGTGCCATTTGTAGACTCTTCTGGAAACTGTTGTTATAAGAGAATTCTGCATATGGCAAACTCTTATCCCAACTTGTCTCGTACTGTAAAGAACAAGCCCTCAACATATCTTCCAAGATTTGGTTCGTCCTTTCAGTTTGCCCATCTGTCTGTGGATGATAAGCCGAACTGAAGTTTAGTTTTGTATCCATTGACTCGTGAAGTTTATGCCAAAATTGAGATGTGAACTATGATCCTCGATCTAACACTATCTTGTTTGTAACCCCATGTAAGCATACTATTCTCTTTATGTATAGCTCTGCTAACTGTGCACCAGAGTAGGTGGTCTTCATGGAACAAAATGAGCCACCTTCGTTAGTCGATCCACAATTACCCATATAGAGTCAAAACCTCTCTGATTACGGGGTAAACCAACTATAAAGTCCATTTCGACTTCTTCCCATTTCCATTCTGGTATCTTCAAGGGTTGGAGTAAACCGGCAGGTCTCTGATGTTCTGCTTTAACCCTTTGACATGTGTCACATAGAGCGACATATGTTGCTACGTCTCGCTTGAGTCCATACCACCAGTATCTCTCTTTGATATCCAAATACATCTTTGTACTTCCTGGGTGTATAGAGTAAGCTGAATTGTGTGCTTCCAGTATAGCATCTTTTATATGCTTCAAATTAGGCACACATATTCTTTTACCGAACCACACAGTTCCTTGCTCATCCATGGTAAATCCAAGTGCTTTTCCTTGAATGATCAAAGCTACGATTTCCTGAATCTTCCTATCTTCAAGTTGACATTCTTTAATCTCTTTTTCTAGCATTGGTTCAACTTCCATTTCCACAGTGCTAGCTGCAAATCCCAGATTCAACCGTTCAAATTCTTCACCGAGTTCTTCTGGTAACTGGGTAACTCTTTTTGCATGACTTCTTCTGCTTAAAGCATCTGCCACCACATTTGCCTTTCCTGGATGATAGTGAATTTCAGGTCATAATCCTTGATTAGCTCTAACCATCGGCGTTGCCTCAAATTCAAGTCTGACTGTGTGAACACATACTTCAGACTCTTGTGGTCAGTGTAGATATCACACTTATGGCCAATCAAATAGTGTCTCCATATCTTTAGTGCGTGCACCACTGCTGCAAGTTCAAGATCATGAGTCAGATAATTTAACTCCTACTTCCTTAACTGTCTGGAGGCATATGCTACCACTTTTCCTTCTTGCATGAGTACACATCCCAAACCTTGGCGAGATGCATTACAATATATAGAGAAACTCTTGGTTATATCCGACAATACCAATATCGGGGCAGTGGTTAATCTTTTCTTCAGCTCCTCAAAACTGGCTTGACACTTTTCTGACCACATGAACTTCACATTCTTCTCTAGCAAGGATGTCATAGGTTTAGCAATTTTGGAGAACCCTTCAATGAACCATCGATAATATCTGGCCATTCAAAGGAAACTCCGAATCTCACTCACAGCTTTTGGTGGATTCCAACTCAGCACATCTTTAACCTTCTTTGGATCAACTGCCACTCCTCCATTGGATACAACATGACCCAAAAATGTTACTTCCTTCAACCAGAATTCACATTTACTAAACTTGGCATATAACCGTTGGTCCCTGAGCCTCTGTAATACCAATCGTAGATGCTCCTTATGCTCTTCTTCATTCTTGGAGAAAATCAGTATGTCATCAATGAATACTACCACAAACTTGTCCAAGTAATCCTTGAAGAATTTATTCATCAAATACATGAAGTATGCAAGAGCATTGGTCAACCCGAATGACATAACTGTAAATTTGTACAATCCATATCGGGTAGTGAATGTTGTCTTGGGAATATCAGAAGCACGAATTCTCATCTGGTGATATCCCGAACGAAGATCAATCTTGGAGAATACATATGCTCCCTTCAGTTGATCAAAGAGGTCATCTATTCTCAGCAGTGGGTACTTGTTCTTTATGGTTACATCATTGAGTGCTCGATAATCGATACACATCCTTTGTGATCCATCTTTCTTCTCCACAAACAATATTGGTGCTCCGCAAGATGAAGAGCTAGGTCGGATATAACCCTTCTCAAGTAGCTCATCTAATTGCTTCTTAAGCTCTTCTAATTCTTTCACACCCATTCTATATGGTTGCTTAGCTATAGGTCAGTGCCAGGTTTAAGATCAATAAGAAATTCAACTTCTCGTGTTGGTGGCATACCTGGCAAGTCTGAAGGGAATACATTAGGAAATTCCTTTACCACATTGATGTCTTCCATGGCCATCTCCCTCACTTGACTAGCATGACACACATCTGAAGCAGTCATTGTTGCTTGATATTCTACTTTTTCTCCAGAACTTGCTGTCAGTTGTACTGCTCTTTTAGCACACTGAATTACTCCATCATGCTTTGCTAGCTATGACATCCCCAGGATGATATCAATGCCAATAGAATTCAGGATTATGGGGTTGGCTACAAAATCTACCCCTCTTATGTTTATGCTAACCTTTGGACACATTAATGTAGCTTTTAGTTCTCCTCCCGGTGAACTAACTATCATTGTTTTTTGCATAGGTTGCATAATCATCATGTGCTTTTTCACAAACTGGGCAGATATAAAAGCACGTGATGCTCTAGAATCAAATAATACTGATGCAGGGTTCGAGTTCACGGAAAACATACCGATCACCACATCTGTTGCTTCTTGCGCAGCCTCCGTATTCACATGATTAACTTTGCCTCGGGTATAGTTCTGCTGTCCTCCATTACGTGGGCCTTGTTGTCCACCGGCATTCTGTCCCATCTTCTTAGGGCAATTGTTTGCAAAATGCCCCGATTCACCACAACTGTAACACACCCTCGGGGTCACGGGTGTTGTATTAACCTGAGTGAGTGGTGGAGCTTGAGCTTTCAGCTGTGGGTTTTGAGGCTTGTACTACTGCTGCTAGTATGGAGGTCGTTGTTGGTTCTGTGGGCGCTGCTGGTACTGGGGACAGCCCGTCTGAGAAGAAGATCCCTGAAAGCGAGGCTGATTCCCCATCTGTGGATTATATCAGGGATGTGTGCCACTGCCGGGTTGCTGGCCCATGAACTTCCTTTTCTTGTCCTCCATTTCCTTGCGCTTGAACTCAAGCATCAAGGCCTTATCCACCAACTTTTGAAAGTTCTCAAAAGTGTGGGTCAGGAGTTGGTACTGTAGCCCATCATTCAGTCCTAGCAGAAAGAGCCTCTGTTTCTTATCATCTGTGGAGACCTCCTCTGGAGCATACCTTGATAGTTCAATAAATTTATCATGGTAAGCAGTGACAGTCATAGATCCCTGCTTCAATGCCAAGAACTTCTGACGCTTCAGCATCATCAAGCCGTCCGGCACATGGTGAGAACGGAAGCTCTCGCTGAACTCTAGCCAAATGATCTGATCAGGGTGCGGATGAGCGTATTGGTATGCATCCCACCAATCCAGGGCTGCTCCCTGCAGTTGGCCTGACCCATAGAGAACCTTCTCACGGTCATCACATTGAGCAATATCGAGTTGTCGGTGTACTACCTTGAGCCAGTCCATTGCTTGCAAAGGATTAATGAACTCTCCACGCTTGTCTCTGGGTGGAGCGGCATATGGTTGCTGTGGAGGTTGGTTCTGCTGGTTCTGTTGCATATGGTTCTGCTGGTTCTGTTGCCATAGTTTGTGCCAGTTGTTGCATGATTTGGTTTTGCTGGGCCAGGAGTTGCTCCACAGTGGGTTGGTTGTTCATTTGGTTTCCTATTCTGCCACTGGCCATCTGTTGACGACATGGGTATTACTTATTATTCAACCATCCAAGATAACAATAATCTGATTCTTGACAAAGGTATGGAAATGGTAGATGTGTAGAGCAAAAACCCACCCAACTATTTAAGCATTAATCCTTAAGCCTTAAGCCTATATCTAGATGTTTGTTAGTATAATACCCACATTCATCACAATCATTACAAAAATCCAACTCATGCATTTAACATAATCACAATTTATTCAAATCACCCAAGAGCACAAGTTCACACATGAGAAACTTAAAACAAGCTCAAAACGCATCTAACTTGTTTATTACAACTCATGGGACAAATCTAAAGATCCTTATTTATAGTGGTACGGGCCTATCTCATAAGAGAAAGCAACGGAGAGAGTGTCAAATTTTGCAATAGATAATGATAGAAGTATAATCAAGATTTTTAATAAATTAATGACAAGGCAAAACAAGGATAGATCAACCAAACAAAATGAGGTAGGTACAATCAATGAATAAAAGAAGCAAGGTTAAATCAAAATAAAATAAAGCAAGGAGTATAAACTCTAAACGACCATTCTACTCTAGGCTGCGCATCCTACAGTCAGCACTGCTTTGATACCACTCTGTCGCACCCGGATTTATGAAGTAAATTCAAATGCTACTATATGTGTACCCAGGAAGTCTTTACACACATATAGCTCCAGAAATGATTACCAAAGAAAGGAAACAGTGCTCGATACATAAAACATCACAAGTATTACATTTATTATCTAGTTCATCAAAGTAGCAGAAGAGTAAGCGTCTAAATCCAATAAGCCTCCATAGGGACTCTGACTGGGGGAATGCACTGCCTAGAAGTCTGGAAACTCCTCGGGGAAGACAAAAGCATCCACAGGTGGTTCATCTGAATACCCATCCAGGATTTTGTTGATATGAAGCAAGTGTAAGTAAACCATCTTACTTAGCAAGTATAACATGACTGAATGAGGCTAAAAAGGCTAGACAAGGTTGTATTGCGGTTAGCACTTTTAGTTGGTTGATTTTAGAATTAACTAAATTACTACAATTATGTGACAACCCGGTTGTAACCTACATTATGAGAGCATGTGAAGTATTACAAATGTACAACATCATAATTAACCATTTAGTCAGAAAACAAGGAACCGCTCAAAAAGGATCCAGGCCGCTCTTGACCGTAAGCACAGCTGTTATAACAATTTTACACTCTGCAGAGGTTGTACACTTTCACCACCGGTCGCGAAACCCCTTTGCCATAGGCAATGCACTCCCAAAACGAGCACAGGGTATCACTACGAGACCTTTCAAAAGACACCCTAACAAGCTAGTGGCCGCTATGGTTTCCTGACAGACGCATGGACCCCTCAGGCTCCAGCCTAAACATCACACAAATCCATCACACAAACCCCAACGAGACTGACCGAGATCCATACTTAAACCGGTCAGCCCCACCTGCGCCTTTCGGTAACCACTAAACAAGCTAGAGCCGTACAGTTTAATTAGTCAAGACCAGAGCCATGTGATTCCTATGGTTGTACGGTTTTCCTGGGTGGCCGCTTTAAGAACGGGACCTTAAGAAGAGATGCTTAGAGCAATGCAAACACATGCTCAAGCTCCCTAAACCAAGTTGCTAAAAAGCATATTTTAATAAGGTTCCAAGTATATCATTAGTTCGGATTAATATTTCAAAACGAACATTAGTAGTTGGCAAGCATAGCGACAACTAACATATCTACCCATATGCAAAACCCAGGTAAACAAGGAATATAGGATAAACAAATCTAGTCAGCCTTAAGGTTTAACAAAATTAGACACATGCATGAATGAATAAAATGTTTATATGGTGAATAGGTGTCAAGGATGAATCATGTTACACTTGCCTTCCTCAAAGTACTGCTGCTGATCTTGCTCTTCAAATTGTTGATCAAAACCGGCCTCGTACTGCTCACAATCTATACACACATTCCAATCACCACACATGCACCCATCACAAGCCAGTACATGCAAACAAAAGTATCTCTATTAGAACAGTACACCAGACAAGGAAAACAGAAGCAAAAAGGATATAAAACTATTCTACGCATTTCTACGAACACAACAACGCGAAAATCACTCTAATCGGATTTGCGGTGATCAAACTACACTACAAGCAAGATGAAGGGCTATGCTGCGATGAACCGAGGACCTAAACGTGATTAACCCTAGATCGCAGGGGGTAGCAGAGAAGAAAATCAAGGCAGTGTGGAGGATGGCGGGTTGATATGCTGTTTTTCAAGGGTCTCTTTAACAAAAAGCAGAGAGGTATGTTTGTTCTAATCTTGGCCATTGGGAGGAGATCAAATGGTGGCTGGGCTTCTGCTCAGTTCAGGCCTACAGGGGAAAGGGCGACACCGTTCGTCGCTATTTTTCATGGACAGAACGGGCACGCCGTCGCTGCCATGGTGGCAGACCTCGCCGGAGGAGGAGGGGCCAGGGGCTACAGGGCTCAGAAATTAGTGCTGAATGGCAAAATGGAGAGAGGACGATGAAGCGAATCCGTTTTGGCAACAACTTCAGGCTGGGAGACAGAGAATTGGCCGTGCCTCGAGGACGGGTGGTTCTGTTCTTTAGGCGCAGATGGGAGACAGAGATGTGGCCTCAGACCGAGGCTGCTTCTGGGCGTCGGGGTAGCCTCCGAACGTTCCTGCGCAGCAGCCAATGATGGGAGAGGGTGATGGCGATCTTGGCAACAGTGGAACAAAGGCAGCGACGGCGGCAACTTTACCTCCTCCGCTGCTCCGGCGATGAACTTCGGTGACCAGAAAATCAATGGGGAAGGCTCTGACCTTGGGAAATTGGGGAGTAGGGGAACCAAACGGGATGGGGAGAGGCTGTTCTTATGGAGGAGAAGGGGGAAGAGCGGTTTGTCCTTCTGATTTTAGCGACACAGAGAGAGAGAGAGCGACGGTTCTGCGAGGAGCGGGGGTGAAAGAGGGGGAGCGATGCAGGGAGAGAAGAGGGGATGGGGCGGCCTTCTGTTCCTCACGACGCCAAGACAGAGAGAAGGGGGGCAGTTTCTCTCCTGCCTGCGTGAAACCGAGGAGGGGAAGGCGACGGTTCTGGCGTGAGGGGCGTGAAGGGCCAGTGGGTTGGATCTGTTTGGACCTGAGTTGGATTTGTTTGGGCCCAAGGGAGAATAAGAGAGGAGGGAGAGAGTTGGGTTCCCAGGGAGAAAAGAAAGAGGGAGAGAGATGGGGGCCGGGCTGGTTTGGTTTGGGCCTCGGGGAAAAAGAGAAGGAGGCCAGGCCGGGTCTTTGGGTCAGGAAAGGTTTTGGGGTTGGACATGGATCGGGTTTTGGATAGGGTTTCCGAGCTCCGGGTTTTGGCATTGGGTTCTCGGATTCTAGGTCTTTAGGGTCTTGGGCCCTTGGGTTTAACACATAAAAGCAGACATACAATAAAACAATGCACTGGCATGAAATGATACTACGCCTTATAATTGATTTTATTTACCAAAATGGTTTTTTAAATTTTCCTTAAATTTGTGAATGCACATGCTTGAGCTAGCAAATTAATTACTATATTAGAAAAGAAATTTTTAGGGTGTTACAACAGGTATGGCGGGTTAAATTATCTGTATCCTCATCTCCAGGGTCAGATGCTGCTTCATCAAGTTGAACTCAACAACGGAGACGTCATCGCTCGACGATGTAAAACACGAGCCCTGCGCTGACAGGTTTATCGATGTCAACAAAATATCTTGGGGGAGGACCCCCAATCAGGTAAGTTCAGGTAAGCATTTATGAATAAAGTTTTCTTTCAAATAAAGTCATAAATGAGAGTAATCTAGGTTAGTCCCTAAATGTTATAAGTTTTTGCTTAAATCTTTATCTTTGGATATGATGAATAGTTGCTCTTATTTCTCTCTTGTACCTATGTTTCAACCTGCTATTCTCCTAAGCCTTGAGTTTGCTGGTTGAGTATGATCTTTTCTGTTATCTAGCCCGTCTGTGGGTAGCATATGCAAGCTCTAGTCTAGATTGTTGTTGGCAATGATATGATAAGACTGGAGTTACCTTAAGATCTTACCAAGTAAGACTTGATAACCGGAGTTTTTCTTTTAGAAATAAAATAAAGAGCTCCTTATGGTGAATCTAATTTCCTACCAAAGCTCATATTGTTTAACCCCCTACATGAGCTACTTGCTTTTGCATTGAGTTTTGTCAAGGTCATTGTGATTCTTAGAGATTTACTTCATGCTTTTAAAACCAAGATCACGCGCATGCTACCATATACATGTTACACTTCTACTCTAGGAGTAAACATGGCACCCATCCATCCACCAAATAAAAGCTCTACATAAAGTATGGTACTCCTCCCCCAACCTTTTTGCAAATAGAGACATGGGCTATCAAAAAAAAATGGACGCATGAGGGTCCAAGTATGTAAAAAAAAGAGAGCACATGAAGGCTCTTTGTTCAAAATTAAAGCCATGTCTCTAAAAGCAACCTCTACAAGGGGATGAGAAACCTGTAAAAAGGAGCTATCATTTACCATGCCACCTACACACGTGCACATCTTGGTTTGAGAGTATGACTTACTTCTCTTTGAATCCTGGTTTTGACTTTACAATATATGCACTACAAGTATGCTACAAAGCTCTCCTAGCACAAACTCGACTGCAAATGAGTGACAAGAGAGTTGAGAGAGGATCTTGGTAAGGAAATACACTTTGAGTGACTTGAGAGTGCCACCTTAAGGAACTCTGACTTTTTGAAAAACTCCAAAACCTCCGGTTTGATTGTCAAGCAAGATAGAAGGCAAGGTGCTTGGTCCAAGTCATTCTGGTTACCAACCATCCAAGACAAGGAGAAGCTACAAGCCCCATAGAAGGCCAAGGTAACAAGGGAAGTCTATTTTACTAGCTTATTCAATTCTTGGTAGAATATCTTGCTGAACCATTGGTACTTTTGGGGAGTAATGAGAAAGCAACTCCTGATCCACTGAGCCTAAAGTTCTAGTCTTTGCTCGGGACGAGCAAAGGACTAAGCTTGGGCGAGTTGTTGACGGTCCTTATAACAAAAATCCAACCATTAAAAGGCTCTGAAAACCAATAAAGATAAGGCATAACTTAGGTATTTGTATTCAAATAATGTTGTAGCATGCATATCCAGAATATATTTGAGTACAGGGACTACGGTGCAAAAGATGGATGAAATTGGGCACAGGCCAGGTCGGGCGACCTGGCCTAGGCCCCAATCGAGCCCATCCTCCACAGAGGTCAAGAAGCACATTAAGGAATGATCATGGATGTTGAATCATGGTCGGTTCAAGTCAAGGGTGAGGGATGAGACACATATCACTCCCATGGATTGAAGGGCCCACACCTCAACTCAAATGCATGCAAACCAAGCATACCCACCTGGAACCGTCATAAGGACCCACATGACAGTCTACCAGAGAAGAGTGGGACCGAAAGGCGGCGGCACCAGGTCGGCCGACCTAGCTAGGTCGGCCGACCTGGCCCTGCTGCCGTTTCGCTCCCCCCTTGACCAGTACCAGCAAACAGCCATCAGGAGTCCATCTACACCGTGCATTGCTCAAGGCGGTTCATCAAAGGGTCGGCCGACCTAGGCCCACCTCCAAACGGCCTCAACCGCCTCTGGCCTGCTCCAACCACCTATGTGATGCTATAAATACCTGCAAAGGGCACCGTACTCAACACACATCAGAAGAAGAGCTCTACTTTGCTACAAGCTTAGTCTTAGTCTTAGTTGTGATATTGCAAGTATTAGATCTTCTGAAGGGCTTCTGGAGGAGTCTTGGTAAGTTCTAGAGTTCAGTTCTTGTATCTCTTTACTTAGTTGTAATACTCTGAGCTTAATGGAAATACCTTCATACTTATGTTGTATGCCTCAATTATACTTTATCCCCTTAGTATATACTACTTATGTCTTGCACCTTGTCCAAGTGAATGTATGCTATGACATTGGCTCAATGTGTCTTATGGTTGCTCTATTTATTAACGTGATAGATAGAGTTGTATTTTATATTGCAAGCATGGTGTTTGGAATACGAAATACTATTGAGGGTATCGCTGCCCCACGGATTAGTAGAGGCAGGCGGCAGGTGGTGACAGTCCTATCCGTCCTTTGTAATCCTCCACGTTCGGGAGTGGATATTAGGCCTTTATGATAAGATGTCCAACTGTCGTCCCTTGATGAGGGAACCACTGGATACCTCGATATGTCCTCTTGCATATGTTCATTGTATGAGCTTGTATAGGGTATTGTAGTATATCCAAGTCCCATTTGTATGATGCTAATGAATCCTTTGTAATTTTTACTAATGTCCTATTACTAACTAAGACTACTTAATGATGAGCAATGAACTTCTGTGTGTCACATTACCCATTCACTTTAATATCCTTTACCCTTGTCTAGATTAAGATATATTAATAGTGTTGTAAGTAAATACATCGGATGACACCTCTCTTTAACTAAACGCTTTTCCTGCGGATAAATAAATAACGATACTCTGGAATACTCCTGGGTGAAATGCTACAACGTACTTCTGTGCGCTTGCAGAATATATGTAACGTTTGGATTTACGATAAGGTATCTCTAGTGGCATCACTAATCTAGTGGTGACGCTAAGAAATACCAACACTTTCTTCTTAAGAACATAGGTGTTGGCTTTTACCTTGTTCTTGCGGTTGGGCTTGGTGTAAATGAGGGAGCTCTTGATGGTGGTTTTGGCCTTCTTTTTCTCACTCTTGGGCATTGCCTTGGCAATTGGGCATTGATAGAACTTGTGGCCCTCTTCATAGCACTTGAAGCAAGTCACATTGCTCCCTTCTCAAGCTTGTTCACCATGTCATCACGGTTATCTTGAGAAGGTTGGACATTACTTCTAATGCTCTTGCCCTTCAAGTTTGCCAAGCTTTGCCTAATAATCTCCATTTCTTGCTTAAGCTCTTCATTCTCCTTGGCAATGAGATCATCTATTGTTTCTACAACAATTTTCTCAAAGCATTTCTCATTGCAAGGGGGTGAGCAAGATTCATCAATTAAATCAATGCAAGAAGTAGAGGCATCAACCTTGGAGATAGGAATATCACAAGGAATAGATTGCTCCAAGTTTAACAAAGAGTCCTTAGATAGATTGTTAAGGCTCTCAATTTTGAGTTCTTCAAGCTTCTTGCTAAGCAATTGGTATTTGCATAACAATTTAAAAAATTAGAAGCAAGGAGTTCATTAAGATCATTGAGAGCCTTATTATCTTTGGTTAATTTCTTAAGGCCTTTTTGTTGTTCATGAATTAAGGTGAGAAGCTTAGCGAGGGAATCATCATCGGAATCGGAGTCATCACTTACATCGCTATCCATACATTTGGCCATGAGGCATAAGTGTGATGAGGGAGAGGAGCTCTTGTCATTGAGTGTATCATAACTCACCCATTCTCCGAATGTGGTGAAGGCTTTATGCTTGGGCTCCTTCTTCTCCTTCCTCTTCTTCTCATACTTGATCTTCTTGATCATCATGTGTTGATGATACTTCCCATCCTTGATGTGGACCATGTACCCCATCGAGTTGATCTTCTCCATGCTCTTGACCAACTTGTTGACTTGTCTTTGGAGTTCGGGGGACATCTCTTCACCATCACTATCACTTGAGGAGGCTTCTTCTTCCTCTTCACTTGAGCTCTCCTCCTTCTTCTTCTATTACTCTTGGTTGCTCGCAAGAGCAATGCTTGGAGTAGGTGAAGAAGATCTTGGCTTTGGCTTGATTCTATTTCTTAGCTCAAAAGCCATCACTTTGTTGAGGACTTGGTTTGGCGTGCACTTGGTGAGATCTTTCTCGTAGAGAATGTGTTGACGCTTTTTCTGGCCAACACACCGAGATATGCGCTAGAACGCGCGGATCCGCAACGGATCGAGCACCTGTAGCTTGCCCAGACAAAACCGGTTATATCAGTTTGGGAATCCGGTGAAACCGGTTCCTGGGGTTTCGCCGCGTAGACCTACGAACGCCGCCCGGGAGGGACCCCGTCAGGGCAGGCGCGTCTAGGGTTGTTCTGAGGTCGGCAGGCCACTCAGAACGTCGTCATACACCGTAGAGACAAAGCACGAACAGCAGGAGGGGTTGGAAAAGTTAGGGTTTGAAAGGTTAAAAGATAAAGGTACTTGTATTTGATCGATTGGATAACCCCTCAATCGGCCACGACCCTTTATATTTATAGGGTGGGGAGGTCTTGCCCCGCAAGGAAATCCTTTTACAAGTCGTAATCCACACAGATCTCCAAAAGAGTCCAAACCTACTAGGACTCGGGGAAAACCGGTTCCACCGGTTCCCTAAACCGGTTCCACCGGTTTGCCCTGTCATACGGGCAACAGTAGCCAAACCGGTTCCACCGGTTATTGAATCCGGTTCCACCGGTTTTCCCTGTCAAGCTGTCTTGTGCCAATTTTGATCGTCAACATATGCCCCCTGTTTTCTGGTAAAGCTTGCGTAGCAGAAAACATAAAAGCACAAAGACAACACTGAGGACGATGTTTAACATATATCCATCGGCCTTTTCATTCTAAGGACGATATTTAAAACTATCGGCCATCTCTTGCAAAATTTTCAATCGGCTTTATCATCACAAAGAATAAAACCACCTCGTGTAGCTCGTATGAATCCACAATATGAAACGTCTACACCTGTCAAGCACTTAAAGTCACCGTGCACACCTTTAATAAAACCATCAGCTATAACATAAGCCGATGTATCACCATGCACAATCTCTAGCTTATCGCCTATCCATTGTATCAAAAGTTGATGCAAGCTAGAAGGTACACATCGGTTTGCATGTATCCAATCACGTCCCAAAATCAAACTAAATTTACCTTGGGTCTCAACAACGAAGAATGCAGCAACCAATGTCTTGCTTCCAATAGTGAGATCCATAGAAACGATTCCTTTAGCACTTATAGGATCATCTCCTCCCACACCACTTAAAGCCATATCAGTTTGGATCAACTCATCATCTGAACATCCCAATTTCTTGAATAAAGCATAAGGCATCAAATTGACAACTGCTCCACTGTCAACTAGCATACGAGAAATTGGTCTTCCCTTGATATAACCTTTCATGTATAGAGCTTTCAGATGATCATCACTATCTTTGGGCTCCTGAAAAGTAGCTTCTTGTGGCCCAAAATTAAAATAAGCCATCCCCTCCTCCGAAGGCGAATCCATCCCATCAATATTAACATCCATATGCTCAGAGGATAGCTCATAATCCAAAAATTGTTCATCGTCCTTATTCTGGGAATCCGATGACAACTTATCATCATAATAAATTAAATCAGGAGCAAAAATATTAGGAATTGGAGAAACCTGCATTGTATTAACCAAATCTGTCTCTGTTGTCGTGGAAACCGGTTCCACCGGTTTTGAAACCGGTCCCACCGGTTTTGCTGCTGAGCAAACACCGGGCTTGATCTTCCACTCCCTCGAGGAATCATTGGTCTATCCTTTTTCAAGTTTTCATTCTTCTGTTTCTCCAATTCCTTCTCCTTATTCTCCTGAAACCGAAGCCGCTGCAATTTCCTCTTTTGTGTGCGAGTTAAACCTGGAGGACACCATCTTGGCAAGAAATATTTAGAAGTATTATCAATTTCATTGTTCTTACCATGAACAGCAGCAACATCCTCTTGGACCGACGTTTCAACCTTATCGTCATTTACAATTGGTATTTTGTCGTTGTCCTTTGAAATCACATCATTGCTCCCAACTTGTGTAGCATCATCACCAGTAACCTTTCCCAGATCATCATCTTTATTCTGCTGCTCTCCTTCCTTCTTCTTGACACGATAAACTTGTTTTGAAGAAGTTGCCTGTTTTCCCTAGGAAAACCGGTTTAACCGGTTTGGCAATCCGGTTTCACCGGATTTGCTCTGGTGGTTTCGACCTGATTGACAAAATGTCAAACGGTCATGTTTAGAATGCAACATCCCATCATATACTGGCTTAGTAAATGCATCAGACCCTGTATAAAAAGGTGAATATAACATAGGATGATATGGCCACCACATATTATTAAAATCACATGCCGGATATGAAAAATTAGAAGAAGTTGAAGGAATCCAAGACATGTCTTGATGTGAATTATGAATGCAATTTGACAAAATCACCCTGCTGCATAGCTCCCTTCCCAGATGAAGCATGTTTCTCACGACGCATAGGTGAACATGTTCTCTTTTTTACCGGCCGATCACTAGTAACGGCCTTTTGATTTTTATACTTGGACAATAGCTGATCAAAAGTTAATTTTTTCTTTTTACATCCTTCCTGATCTTTTTCCAAGTCCAACTTCAAAATTCCAGCTTCGGGGCGCCTTGGTTTAACCACTTTGGAATTGTGCTGCCCAAAACCGGTGGAACCGGTTTGTGAAACCGGTGGTACCGGTTTTGTCTGCACAGCAGACTCAAACGGCTTTTGCGAGGATTCTTGCCCCTCGAGTCCAGAAGTTCTTGAAGTGATCTTGAAGATCTCTCTGCCATCAGGAGTCTTTTCAGACACCACTTCCCTGATCACCTGTCTGTCCTTCAAATTTTTAGGTTTTTCTTCACCGATGACAACATTTTTTCCCTTGGTTGATTTAGCTTGATGTGGCCGAATCAAAACTTTCGGTTGTTGTACATCAACGGTGTTGACAGAAAGAGAAACATTATCCACTGGCTTCTCATGATAATCCAATCGTCCTTGGTTTATGGCCGATTGTATATGCCGACGGAAAATATTGCAATCAATAGTAGCATGCAAAAAAGAATTGTGAAGTTTACAATATGCACGCCCTTTCAATTCTTCAGGTGGAGGTATAGTGTGAGACATCTTGATGTTCCCATGTTTCAACAATTCATCAAATATACGATCACATTTAGAAACATCAAAACTAAATCGCATTTGTTCCTGTCGATCCTTAGGAATCAGCTTAAGAGATGAACATGTAAATGCTTTATCTTCCGAAGGCCAAACTAATTCAGCAACATAATCGCCTTTTCTCTCATCGTCCAAACTATTATTTTTCACATGTAAACTAGACTGATGAGATCTAAAAACATCTTCATTATTCCTCATTCGGTTTTCAACAACTAAGGCTCTTATTTGCACTTGATTAACTGAACGACATTCACAGCCTTCAAGTCTCTCTTTAATAACAGATCTTAAACCATTAAAAGCAATACGAGCAAGATCTTTATCAGAAATTGACAAATCATAACAACGGTTTCTTATTTCTTTGAATCTCTCAATATATTCAGAAATATATTCACTCTCTTGTTGTTTAACCGATGTTAGATCTGTCAAATTTAATCCTTGATGCATTCTAGAATCAATAGAGTACGGCTCTTGATATAATCTAGAATTATTCACATCAATGCTAAGCTTATCCTGCATCTTACTATCTAACTCGTCCTTCATTTTATAGAATTCAGTATATAACTTTGAACGAGCTAAATCAGATTGCTCTGTGGCTATACTTTGAGCTTGAACAACATGAGGCATGCAATAAGAATTTTGCCGTAAATATTGATCATACACATCATTAGAAATCTCTCTAGAATTAATGTTTTGATTAAGTACAGAGGGTGATGTATATGTCTCAATATAAGCAGAATGATTAGCCACCTCGAAATTTCGGTTAGGGACTACCGAAAGAGGAGCCGTAACATATGGTCCTGGCTGCTGTCCAGCTGTGGCAACAAAACCGGTTCCACCGGTTTCCAGAATCGGTAAAACCGGTTTCACCGTGGTTGGTGAAACATGCTGTGGCAACGATATTTGTTCTGAATAAAAGTTAGTCGGCATATCATACAATGGATTTTCAGGAGTCTTTCCTAGTGTAGCCGACAAACTCGCATGCATATTCTCATGTTGCATAGTTGGTATATTATGTGAATAATAAGATGAATCTACCAACTTATCCTTTTCTATTCGATCTAATCTTTTTGATAATGTAGATAACAAATCTAATCTTTTTTGTACAAAATCAAAAGTAATCGCAGGTTGATCAATCGGAGTAGATGGTGAGTTGCTTACAGTGGGTATTACCTCAACTTTCCGATTATCAATCTTGAACGCGGGCATCACAAAGTCTTGTGTTCTTGATATTATGCCCTGGCGATCTTTCTTCAGCCCCATCAGGAATTGCTTCTTGAAAAATTCTTGGGCTGCTTCAAATTTCTGACGCTCCTCTTCGTCGAGCTCCTCCATGGAGGACACAGCGATATTGTCCTTATCCAGATCTGAAATAGATTCCATCTGGCTAGGGTTAGGTAGACCGGTTATGTAAACCAAGATCTCTTTCCCCAGCGGAGTCGCCAAAAATGTGTTGACGCTTTTTCTGGCCAACACACCGAGATATGCGCTAGAACGCGCGGATCCGCAACGGATCGAGCACCTGCAGCTTGCCCAGACAAAACCGGTTATACCGGTTTGGGAATCCGGTGAAACCGGTTCCTAGGGTTTCGCCGCGTAGACCTACGAACGCCGCCCGGGAGGGACCCCGTCAGGGCAGGCGCGCCTAGGGTTGTTCTGAGGTCGGCAGGCCACTCAGAACGTTGTCATACGCCGTAGAGACGAAGCACGAACAACAGGAGGGGTTGGAAAAGTTAGGGTTTGAAAGGATAAAAGATAAAGGTACTTGTATTTGATCGATTGGATAACCCCTCAATCGGCCATGACCCTTTATATTTATAGGGTGGGGAGGTCTTGCCCCGCAAGGAAATCCTTTTACAAGTCGTAATCCACACGGATCTCCAAAAGAGTCCAAACCTACTAGGACTCGGGGAAAACCGGTTCCACCGGTTCCCTAAACCGGTTCCACCGGTTTGCCCTGTCATACGGGCAACAGTAGCCAAACCGGTTCCACCGGTTATTGAATCCGGTTCCACCGGTTTTCCCTGTCAAGCTGTCTTGTGCCAATTTTGATCGTCAACAGAATGGCTATCACTACATCATAGTCCAGCTTTGCAAAGGCTATGTATGATCAACCGAGTGATGTCCATGTCGTCAATGTCGTTGACATCTGAAGAATTTATCTCATTCACAAGCATGGTTAGGCGTGAGTACATTGTTTGTACATCCCCATGCTCAAGTTGCTTAAAGTTGTTGAGCTTATCCTTGAGAATATGATATTTTTCATTTGCCACATCCTTTGTGCCTTCATGATTCTCAAGAATAGTCTTCCACAACTCATGAGCATTTTTGCATGCGAATACACAATTGAAAATATCATCACTAAGTGAGAACAATAAAATGCTCCTAGCAGTAGAATCATGTCGCATTTCACCTTTGGAGTGACTTTTTCTCCCTTCACTAGTCACACGCCAAACATCAAGCCACTTTGCTTGAAGAAAAGCTTCCATGAAAACTTTCCATCTTTGAAACCCCGTGCCATCGAAACATGGAGGTGATCCTAAAAGATCCATACTCTCCCCCAATGAGCTAACTCACTAGGCGGTAAAGCCTAACCGATTCAAATGATCTAGTTTCACAAATTGTCAATTGAATGGGCGTTTTCTTGTGAAAGATGTGAGTCCTGGCTCTGATACCACTTGAAAGGAATCGATGTTTGTGATAGCCTAAGAGGGGGAGGGTGTGAATTAGGCTTTCTAAAAACTTAACCTACCACATGCCTTCTAATTGCACAATACGAAACTAAGATAAGCTATCTAGATGTACAATTAAGGTTTGCTTAGTGTTTGCACCCACCCAAAGAGTTTTGCAACCTAGAGCCAATCCTATCAAGATACTACTCTAGAAAGGTAAAGATACACAAGTTGCAAGTATGAAATGCAGAAGCTTAAAAGGGTTAGAGGGATACAAACTTAACATGAAGATTTATCTCATGGTTTGGCTTATGCCTACTCCACGTTGGAGCTCCACAAAGGATGTGCTCCCGGTCGCCAAGTTTTCTTCCCGGTCAAGGCCTTGAGCTCACCACAAAGGCTCCCCAAGAGAGATGATGAGCAAGTCACTAAGACCTTGCTCTCATCAACCTACTCTCTCGGAGATCTTGACACCGCCTCCACTACGGAGCTTCTCCACCAAGGAAGGGGGTCTCCTCTTCCCCCGCACAATGTCGTCGTCACCGCTCCACACCAAGCCGGAGGGTCGAAGACTTGCCGGCGAGTCACCAAGACTCCATGGGGCCGGCACACCAAGATTACTAGAGGTGGCTCACTCTAGAACCAAACACAAGGCTCAAACACCTTGCAGCTCACTCACTAGGGCTATCCTAGCTCTCTCACTTACTAAGGATGAAGAATGTAGCTCAAATGGTGGCTTGGATGTCTTGTGGTTGTACATGAACTTCTCTGGACTCCAGCACCTCGAAATGGCCGAATGGGGGTGATATGTCACACCCGGATTTACGAAGGAAATCCGAATGCTACTATATGTGTACCCAGGAAGTCTTTACACACATATAGCTCAGAAATGAATATCAAAGAAAAGGAAAACAGTGCTCGATAACATAAACAGAAACAAGTCTTACATCACAGGCATTACATTTATTAACGAGTTTATCAAAGTAGCGGAAGCCTGATGTAGTCTAACTCCAGAACATCTCCACAGGGACTCTGCTGGGGGAATGCACTGCCTAGAAGTCCGGGAACTCCTCGGGGAAGGCAAAAGCATCCACAGGTGGTTCATCTGAGTACCCATCCGGGATTTTGTTGAAGTAGAGCAAGTGTAAGTAATCCATCTTACTTAGCAAGCATAACATGATTAAATGAGGCTCAAAAGGCTATGCAAGGTTTAAACTGCGGTTAGCAATTTTAGTTGATTATTTTTAGAATTATCCTGAATTACTACAGTTATATGACAACCCAGTTGTAACCCACATTATGAAAGCATATGTAATATTACGAAAGAACAACATCATATTAAACCATTTATCCGAAAAACAAGGAACCGCTCAAAAAGGATCCAGGCCGCTCTTGACCATGAGCACGGCTGTTATAACAGTTTTACACTCTGCAGAGGTTGTACACTTTCACCACAAGTCGCGTAAAAGTTCAGAAGAACTTTAAACCCAACCATGCAGTGCTGATCAGGCACATTCATCACACTACCTTTGGTGTGACTGCATAGGGATGCTACGAGGCCTTTCGACAGACACTCTAACAAGTTAGTGGCCGCTATGGTTTCCTGACAGGCGCATGGACCCCTCCAGGCTCCAGCCTAAACATCACACAAATCCATCACACACAAACCCCAATGAGAACTGACCGAGGTCCACACTTAAACCTGGAAGCCCCACTTGCGCCTTTTGGTAACCACTAAACAAGCTAGAGCCGTACAGTGTACTTAGCCAAGACCAGAGCCATGTGATCCTTGTGGTTGTACGGTTTTCCTGGGTGGCCGCTTTAAGAACCGAAACCTTAAGGAGAGACGCTAGAGCAATCCAAACACATGCTCTAGTTCCCTAAACCATGTTGGTAAAAAGCACATTTTATATCAATTCCATATAACCATTAATCAAGATTAACAATTAACATCGATCATTAGCGTTTGAGCAACTAAGCAAAGCTAACCTGTCTACCCACATGCATAAACCCAAGGTAGTCAAGGTACAGGTAAAAGATTCTAGTCATCCCTATGTTTTCTCAAATTTAGACACATGCATGAATGAATAAAGTGATTATAAGGTGAATAGGCATCAAGGATGAATCATGTTACACTTGCCTTCCTTAAAATATTGCTGCTGATCCGATTCTTCAAACTCTTGATCAAAGCCGGCCTCGTACTGCTCGCACTCTAAACATGCATTCCAATCACCACACATACATCCATCACAAGCCAGTACATGCATACAAAAGTATTTCTATTAGAACAGTACACCATACAATGAAAACAGAAGCAAAAAGGATATAAAACTAATCTACGCATTTCTACGAACACAACAACGCGAAAATCACTCTAATCGGATTTACGGTGATTAAACTACGCTAAAAACAAGACGATGGTCTAAGCTGCGATGAACCGATGACTTAAACGTATTAACTACAGCCACTGGATCAAAGATGGACGGTTGGAGGTGTTTTTCTGGTTGGCAACAGCAAGGGACGACGCCGTTCTTCGATCCTTTTCACGAGCAGAGGGGCGGCGCTCCAAGTTGCAGCAGTGGCTGTTCGTCGGAGATGCCGGCCTAGGGGCTGCGGTGCACGGGATCGAACTCCGAGTGGCAAAACGGAACGGGATCGACGAGGGCAACTCATCTTGATGTTTACCTTGGGCAGGAACGCAGTAGAGGAGAGGGATCTTGGGGAGGACAGGGCAGGTCACGTAGGCGTGGTCGGGCGTGGAAGATGGAGTCACGGCCTCGGTGTCGTGATCCTCTGGACGTCGGGATAGTCTCTTGGCGTTCCTGCGCAGCAGCCATGGAAAAAGAGAGGAGGGATGAGGGACAGCTCGGGCAGCAGCAAAGCAACGGCGACGGCGGCGGCTTTACCTTGACGGCACTCCGTCGAGGAAGAAACTGCAGGCTGGGACACGACGACGGCGAGCAGGTTTGGTGCACAGAAACGGAGGGAATTGAGGGGGCTCTGTCCTGGAATTTTGGAATGGAGGGGGCGGACTGATCGTCGGGCCTGCGTTGGAGACGGGGCTGCGGCCTCTGTGCAGGACTGCAGGGCGTCGACGAGGGGTCCTGGGGGTTCCGGGCAGCGTGGTGTAATCCTGCTGTACCTGCGCCATGGATGGAGAGGAGGAGGGTGAAGGGAAGGCGCAGGCAGCGGCAAAACGACGGCAATGATGGCAAGTTTACCTCTGCTGCTCCGGCGACGAGTTTCGGCGACCAGAAATCAATGGGGAAAACTCTGTTCTTGGGGAATTAGAGAGTAAAGGAAACAAAGGGGAATGAGGGAAGGCTTGGCCGTGGTTTGTAGGAAGGGAGAGAGGCTCTAGTGATCTGGATTGAAGAGAGAGGGGGCTGTTACTGCTGTGGCGTGAATGCCATTGAAGGGGCGACGGTTTCTGCGTGAGAAGAGGGGGGGCGACGCAGGGAGAGGAAAGGGCCGGCGCCAAGATGAGGGGGGCGTGATTCCTTCGTGAAAAGGTAGGGGGGAGAGAGTGGATCTGCTTTGGGCTTGGGTTGGATCTGTTTTGGATCTGTTTGGGCCTGGGTTGGATCTGTTTGAGCCCAAGGGAAGAGGCTAGGCCCAAAAGAGAAAAGGGAGTTGGGCGGGGCTGGTTTTGGGCCGACTGCGATTGGGCCACGAGGAAGAAAGGAGCAGGCCTGGGTTGGATTTAGATTGGGCTCTAAGTTGGATAGGGCCCACGAGGGAAAAAGAGAGAAGGGAGAGAGAGATGGGCCGGCGGCTTTCGGGCCGTGGAGAAAAAGATAAGAGGCCGGGCCGGTTTCACTTTGCTTGGGTCGGGTTTGGATATAGGAAAGCACAAGGGATTTTGGTCTAGGTTTGCGGACTTCGGAAAAGAAGGAAAAGGGGAGAGATAGTCGGGCCGGATTTTTGGGTCGGGAAAGGTTTTAGGGTTTGCTTTCTAGGTTCTGGGTTTTGGACTAAGCACACACAAAACACTCATACAAGAAAACGATGCATCGGCATGAAATGCACAAAACAAGTTTCTAAACCTAGTTGATTTTAATTGCCGAAAAAGGTTTTATATTTACCTAAATTTTGTGAATGTACATCCAAGAGCTAGCAAATTAATTACTATATTAGAAAAGAAATTTTTAGGGTGTTACATGATATTTATAGCCCAAAGGGTTGGACTAGCCGTTGCTCAAAAGGTGTACAAAAACTGTGAACGCCGTATAATACGCCGTGCACCAAACCCCCATCGGCGTATAATACGCCATATGCTTTTCCAATGGTTGAATCCACTTTTTCAACGGTCACTGACACGCCGTACGCTTCCAAACTTGTACTCTGATGGTCGGCGTATAATACGTTGTGACCTTTTCAAATGGTCGAATCCACTTTTCAAATGGTCTCGAACGCCGTATTATACACCGTTCATACAAACAGTAACACCATATAATATGCCGTACCTTTTGAACTTGAAATTCTACACACCGTATTATCCTTCGTAGTATAGTGTACATTTCGGCATACCTTTTGTACAGAGACGGTTTTCCTCGAAACCCTGAGATTCAACTCGCCGTATTATCCTCCGTAGTATGGCGTATAATTCGCCGTTCAGAAAAATAGGTCTTCGTATTTTGGCCATAACTTTTTGCTCAGAACTCCGATTTAGATGATCTTGTACTTCATTGAAAGCTTATAAAATTCTCTACAAGATTCTAGTATCAGCCATCCAGTTTGATCAAGTTTTCATGCTGTAATGAATGGCGTACCATACGCCGCCCATCGGCGTACATTTCTCTCAAGTAGAGAATGAGGTCTTCGTATTTTGGCCATAACTTTTGCTCCGAACTCGGATTTGGATAATCTTGTACTTCATGGAAAGGTTATGAAATTATCTACAAGGTTCTGCTATCAACCATCCATTTTGAGAAATTTTTCATGCCGGAACATACGCCGTATCATATGGCGCTCTTATCGGCGTATCTTCCTCTATGCAGAAATCAGGGTCTTCGTATTTGGGCCATAACTTTCTATTTCAGACTCCGATTATGATGATCTTGGATATTATGGAAAGCTTGTTAAATCCTCTATATGATTATCCAGAAATACCTCACATTTGACCTTAAGATATGAATGGGTCAAGTCCAATTCATCCCTCTCTTTGACCTGGTCTCTATAATTTCTTTATGACTTGGATGCAATAACTTGTAATCAACCTTGGGACCTAAAGTCCTATGAATGGCACTTATAAACTTGTTAGTCCCAATGACTATGTTATCGTTCAATCACCAAAATCACAATATAATGGCACATAGGTCCATTTTTCTTACACCCTGCTGCATATATTTGTCTTGTCATTGAAGTAGTTTTCCTTGAAACAGTGTCAGGTGTTTCGATTGTGTGCTGGACGGTGACTTCTTCTAGTCAAGTGTTTGAGTTGGTTGTGGTGGCGTTTCAAGTTTGTGTGCTGGCTGGTGACTTCTTCTAGTATTTATGGTAAAACCATCTAGCCATTATAATATAATTGGTTCGTCCAAATAGCTTGTCATCAAATTGTGCTAATTAATCTAGATTATCACATCCAGCTAGCCAATTGACTTATGCAACTATTTCCTGGCTCCTCAGAACCACTTGAAGCCAAATTGCCGCCGTAACACCTCACCCTAATTTTCATATCTTGCCGTTCGATTCTCTTAAACATAATAACAATACCAAGCCATTCGATTTCTTTGAACTATGTCACTCTTTACTAGTCATTAGAGTAACTGGTTTCTTAACCTTGCATCCTAGATCTTGTCTGGATCCATTTGAATTACTGTAAATATTTCCATGGTACATTCATCTTATATATAATATTTATCTATAATGCACAAGGGTGAATTTTGCACACAGAATGCATCCACCCTCTCAACTCTCTGACATGCAATTGGTTCAATCACACAGTTGCAACATGTATGATCCAAGTTGCAACAGTTTTTCATTGCAATCAGCTCCGTTAAGTTGCAATTGGTCCAGTCTCCATGTTGCAATTTGTTTAACCTACTAGCTGCTACTGTGAGGATGGGTGCATTTTAAGCAAACAATTCATATTGTTGATTCGGCAAGTCAAGTCATATTTGAACTTTGGTCTTCCTAAAAAAATATAGTAAATTTCTCTATATATAGGTCTAACAGTAAGGAAAAGTGTTGTATTAGGTGTCATGCTTCACCTCAATACATGTAGTGTTTGAATTATTAGAGTAACACGAGTCATAAAGGGGATAAAAATAATATGTAACAATTAGAGGTTAACAAAGAATTAAAATGAATGTTTCATTATACTAGGTGAGAATGTGGGAGTCTTTCGCACTCGGGTAGCTTGCTCAAACGCATAGGCAATCTCAATAAGCCTCGGCTCATAGCCCTTCAATCCTCCAAAGCAAATACCAAACGGGACTCCTAGTTTACCATATCCAGCAGGTACAGTGATTCCTGGCATGCCACCGATGGCAAGAACAGTGGAAGCACTATCATTTGGTGTCACAATTGCATCCAATTTAAGCTCCTTCATCAGCCTCTGCAATCCGTAAGCTGCCAGTTTGTTTAGCTCCTGGATTGCAGCTCTTTCTGGGGCACCTATGCCAATAGTGTTCTCAGCCACTAGGAAGATAAATTGCCCGAATTCTTTCAGCCTCTCCTGTGATAATTAGAATCAGAGAAAGTTTAAAAATACTACTTTCAAACGCATTTCAAAACTACTTATATATTGACATAAAGGCTATAAAACTAGTACTATTAGAATAAATTTACACTACCTTAAAAAATACCAAAAGAATGTCAAGGAACGTTGCCACAACACACATGTAATAAACTATCACAGGGAAATTTAGGCACAACTGCAAACTAAAAAATACTTGACATGCGGGAAAAGATCACCTCCACGGCATTGCACTAACAAGAGAAATCTCAGCCATGCCGGCCAAGAAAAGCCCCAAACCCTGGCTTCACCATATAGGGCCGCACCGTAACATAGGCCGACCACGACCAACTGGGTCAGCGACCATGACAACTACCTGCTGGTAGGAGGACCCAAACCAACCACTGGCGAACGCCCAAAAATTTCCCTTTTCCAAATAGTAATTAATTTAATAGAATAATGTGTGCATTTAACAAATTAAGGTAAATAAAAATTTCTAAATAATAAAAGCAACTATAAGGCTTAGAAACATTTTGTGCATATCATGCTGGTCTTTTGATCTTTTGTATGGGTTTGTGTGCATGTGTGCAAACCCTAAACCCTAGGAACCCAAAAACCTACCCAAACCCTGGCCCAAGGGCACTAAACCTAAACTTGGGCCCACAAATAACCCAAACCTGGCCCAGCCCGACTCTCTCTCCCTTCCCCTCCCTTCTCTCCCCACGGCCCAAACCCCGCAGGCCCGTTCCCCTCTCCCTTCCCCCTCTCGCGCGCACAGACCGCGAGCGGCCTAGTCCCCTCTTGCCTGACCGCTTTTTGCCCTCGCCCCACAGCAGCGCCCGCACCCCCTCTCTCCGCGCCGCACGGGCGCTGCCCGATCATCCACTACCTCCCGCAATCCCTGTCCCTCGCTCTCGTGCCGCTGCTGCTGCCCACCAGGCCCCGCTTCGCCCCAGCCCACAGCGCAGCCACCTTGCCCGCGTAACCGAGCCATTCCACGACCTCCGCTCCACATCACTCGTAACCACCGGGCCTTAACCCCCCTCCCCTTCACTGCCCACCATGGCATCGATTCCATTGATGGCCGGCGGCAGAAATCCTAACCCCCTCCTTCAATTTCCGGGCCCCAAACCTCCCTCGCCCTATAAAAGGCTCGCCTGAGCTCCCCCACACCTATTTGCTCTTACTCACACTCTCCACACTTGCTCCCGCGCTCTCCAAGCCGACCGTCGAGGGGTGCGAGGTGAGCTTCGCCTGCCGCCGTCATCCACCACCCTCGGAGCCACTCTCACCCTCTCTCCCTCTCCCTCTCTCTCTCTCTCACTCTCACTCTCTCCCTCTCTTCTATCACATGCACAAGACCCCCAAGAGGCAATCCCTAGCGCCAGGAGCCCTAGATGGAGCTGAGCCGCTGCTACCGAAGCTCGTCGTCGCCACCGACCACCCCTCTATGTCGCCGACCTCCCTCCATTTCCCAATTGACGTCCAAACTACCCTAGGTGAGATCGTCATGACCCCCTCTCCCTTTTGAGCCAAGTCACATGAGTTTTAGTGCCATGTAGCGCCCGCGCCATCATCGTCGGTGACATTAGACCCCGACCGAACCCCCGCCGCTTGATCTCGATCTGATAGCCCAAATCGCATACCGTAGTCCTGCTAGTGTAAAGTAGTTGTGTTTTAGTCCTATTTTTATTCATTTTAGTCCCTGAGCTTTTAAATAATAGGACCCATTGTCTAGAAATGCATTTTAGCTTGTTAGACCTCAGTTTTTTATATAAATTATGTTCAGGCTTGATTTCTTATAGTTAGGCCCCTGGAACTCCAAAACCATTGCTAGCCAGCCCTTGTACCTTGTTTTGAGCGTAGTTTCACCGTTTTAACATCGATTAGAGTGATTCTTGTGTTCATGTGATTGTAGAAATGCATAGAATAATTTTATAAACCTTTTTGCTTTTTTATGTTGTACAGTGTACTGTTCTAATACATTTATATTTGTTTACATGTATTGGCTTGTGAATGGAGGCTTGTATGGTGATGAAATGATTGATTAGATTGTGAGCAGTACCAGAATGGTTTAGAGCAAGACTTTGAAGGGCTAGATCAGAAAGAAAGCTTTGAGGAAGGAAAGTGTAACATGATGCAATCCTTGATTCTTATACAATTAAATTCATACCTTGCATTTGGATATTTGTGTGCCTAATTTTGATGTAGCATAAGGATGACTAGACTCTTATATCATATATGTTCATACCTTGGGTTTTTGTTTGTGGGTAGATAGGCTAGATTGCTTAGCTTGCTTCAACGCTAATGATTGATGAATAATTGTTAATCTTGACTAATGGTTATATGGAATGGTTATAAAATATGCTTTTTAGTAATATGGTTAGGGAGCTAGAGCATGTGCTTTTGGATTGCTCTAGTATCTCTCCTTAAGCTTTGGTTCTTAAAGCGGCAACCCAGGAATACCATACAACCACAAGAATCATATGGCTCTAGTCTCGACCATGTAACTTGTATGGCTCTAGCTTGACTAGTGGTTACCGAAAGGCACAAGTGGGGGTATGAGATTATCAATATGGACCTTGGCCTATCTCGGCATGGGATCATGTATGCTTACATGTGGGATTGACCAGTGAAGGAGGGTTCCATGCGCCTATCACGAAACCATAGTGGCCACTAACTTGATGGGGTGCCTGTTGAAAGGTTGCATAGTGAAACCCAGCCACACACCTCGAAAGTCTGAAGTGGGCTGGCTACCCTCGGCAAACGGGAATCACAACTTATGGGTAAAGCTGTACAACCTTTGCAGAGTGTAAAATTGATATATCAGCTGTGCTCATAGACAAGAGTGGCCTAGATTCTTTTTGATTAGTGGTTCCCTGTTTTTGTACCAAAATATGAATATGATGTTATTGCTATTATACTTTCACATGTTTTCATAACTTGAGTTACAACAGGGTTTTCACTAAATTCTATTAAATAGTTCTTAATTAAAATGAATTAACTAAAATTGTTAATCATTGTAAACCCGTCAAGCCCTTTTTGCCTCATCGGTCCTATTATGCTTGCTAAGTAAAGATGGAGTTACTTACACTTTCTTCATTCAACAAAATTCCAGATGGGTACCTAGATGAGCAACCGGTGGAGGACGTTGATTTCATCGAGGAGTACCCAGACTTCTAGGCAGTGCACTCCACTAGTCAGAGTCCCTGTGGAGGCACCATGGATTTAGTTGTCCGCTTTTCCGTACTTTGATAAACTATAATAATGCGATGATGTGATGTAAAGACTTGATGTGGTTTATCTTATCGAGCACTATTTTTCCTTCTTTGATATTCATTTCCAAACCATATGTGAGTTGTAGATTTCCTGGGTAATCATATGGATAGCATTCGGGTTTCTCGTAAATCTGGGTGTCATAAAGTGGTATCAAAGTGGTGCTGACTGTAGGATGCGCAACCTAGACTAGAATGGTCGTTTAAAATCTTTTGTTTGCCTTGCTTTATCTCATTTAAATTGTTCTTGCTTATTTTCTTTATTGATTATATTAATCCTTATTTGATTTTGTTGATCTTAACCTTGTTGTTTATCCTTGTCATTATTTTATTTAAAAATCATTACTTATGATACCATCTCAATCTATTGCAAAATTTGACTTTGTTTATTTGTCTTCTTTTAATAGATGGCCCGCACTAGAGAGACCGTAAGAGCACCGGTGGACGCCTCCCTCCTCGCATCATTATACACATTGGCAAGTCTGCCAATGTTCGGTAGCTCCACCACCAGCAGCAGGAGCAGGAGGAGGAGGAGGACTGAGTTGAGGAGGTCCCCTCTGAGTCAGAGGAGCCCGAGGAGTCGGAGTAGCAGCAGGCTGCCGAAGGAGGAGGAGACAACCCTGATGGTTCTGGCGATGACTCTGACGGAAAGTCGGACGCCGAAGGAGGTGCTTGTCCTGGTAACCATGGCAATGGAGGATAAGATGAAGGGGACGACGAGTTCAACCCTAAGGAGTTGGCTAATGAGCCAATACTAGACCAGGAGGAGCAGCATGGCTGGTTGGTGACACGGTTCACCAAGCTAGAGGTGGACGGCTTCTTTCACGAGAAGCTAGTGGACTTTCTAGCCTGCAAGGCCCCTGGAGCTACAGTGGAGTACCGAGCAGAAAAGTGGACACACCCACAGTTCAAGACATATTGGAAGGCTTCTGCACACATGTTCAGATGGGTGGACGGACGCTCGACAGTGCAAGAGGGCTCTTGCACCGAACCAACTCCTTCAGGAGCTCCATGGAGGCAGCTATGGCAGATGCTGCACGATGGGCTTTGTACATCTACCGGCACAGCTTCTACGCCGATAGCCGCTTCGACGACGATCGCTACTACCCTTGTTGTGCTAGTGGCAATTAGGGATGGATATGGATGTCTGAACATTTGAATTATCTGTATTCGTATTCGGTTAAAACATCAATGTGGATATTCGTATTCGTATTTGATTTTAATATGGATGTTAAATGGATGTATTCAAATTCATTTTTTGTTATTTTTCTATATCCAAATCAACATTCGTATTCGAAAAAAATGTGGAAGCAAATGAAATATCTAATATTGTCCATATTCGTGAAAAATTAACACGTGATGAGGCCATCTATCCGAATGCGAATCTGCATTCATTTTGTATTTGTATCCGATAAGTATGGACAATATTCGTATTCATGTTTGTATCCGACGAGATTCATATTCGATTCATATTTGAATAAAAATATGGTAAAAGGTGACATCTGGATTTGATTCCATGCGTATCCGATTCGAATCCATCCCTAGTGGCAATACAGGGTGCAAGGTGGATCCAACTACCTGGGAGACCAACCCGAGGTTGATTGCCGCCGTGGACATGATGGCCAACCTCAATACAGACCTTGATGCAGCCTTGGACGAGATCGTTGAAATGCACGACGAGCTTGGAGACACTAGAGCTCAGATCGTCGAGTTGGAGCAGCGTCTAGGAGAGCGAGTCCAGCCAGAGCTCGAGTTCATAGTGGACTCTCCACCTCGCAAGAGGACCTGCTACGGATCCCCCAGCTCCTGTACCATCGTCGATGAGTAGCTTAGCCTTCCATTACTTAATAAGAAAGACATTTAGATGCATTTCTTTTAAGTTGTTCTTTTTATGTGTTTTTCTTAATGTAATGTACTTGTGCTTTTGATTGAATAAATGAGTTATGATGATGCTTATTCATGAGTTAGATCTTTGTAACAATTCTGGTGGATGTGAGTTTCATACTCACAAACATGTAGAAACATGATTATGGTTTAAGGTTTAATGTTTAAATAGAATGGTGGGGGTTCTTGTTTATGCATATTTATCATCCTTATCTCTATGTTTAGAGCAGAAATAATCATAACCTCTTGTTCTCAACAAGTGTCATACACCGAAGGAACAAAGCCCAACTGTCGGAGATATGTGGCAAACCATTGGTATCAAACACAGGGGGCCTGCTTCAGAACATACAACGACTTCTGCAAAAAATAGACATGATTGAGAAAAGCTGGATCAACAAAACCTGGGGGTTGCCGACAACAAACAGTCTCGTCGAGATGACCATGAAGAAAAGGATTCTTCACATCCAGCTGATGAATTGGCCGTTGGCGAGAAGCAGCAATGCTCAGAAATGTCCGGATAGTCCCTAGTGTAACAACCGGACTAAAGGTCTCATCATAATCAACGCCACACTGCTGAGAAAACCCCGAACTACCAACGAGCCTTGTGACAAGAAAGAGAGCCATCGGAATGGTCTTTGCACCTGGAGGTCGAGGAACAAGACGCCAGGTACCATTGTTCATCAAAGCCTAGAACTTATCTGCCATAGCCGCTCGCCAATTAGGATCAACAAGCGCACTGCAATAATTAGCCGGAACTTGAGAAGCGACTATGTGATCAGCAGACAAATTTGGATAACTGACAAGCTGAATGGTACAAGTCTAAAGACGAGTCATCCCCTTCAGCACGAGAGGAGGGGATGCGCCGCGCATGGGCAGAGAAGAAGGCTTTGGCTGCGGCAGCACACGAGCGGCTGCACTAAACTACCGAGACGATAGTGGGCCGTGAACCGACCGACGACCGTAGACCCGATCGAACCGATCAAGAGAAAGAGGTAGGGCCGTAGGAGGTCCAACAGGGGCTGTGGGAGGAAGCACAGGGGCCGGTGCAGCCTCTTGGTGTGCAGAAGCTGTAGCAAACCTGGAGCTCAGCCCCCCAGGACTAGAAAAGCCGTCTTGCCCGGGCTGGAAGGAGCCAACCTGCCGGGGCTAGAAGAGCCTGATGGGGCCATGAAACCACGCCCACTAGGTGCATCAACAGGTGCATTAGGGGAACCTGGTGGGGACACGAAACCACGCCTGCCCGGTTTGGAGAGAGGGAGTGGTTGCTCAACATCCAGTGGCGAAGCTACGTTAGCTCCAGGTGCTGCACATGCATCACCTAAAATTTCAAAACCAGTGAGTAGAAATAATTTTTCACCATATATATGTATCAAATTTATAGAATTATAAAGAAGATGCACCACCCTACAATTCAATCTAGCTTCGCCACTGTCAACATCTAGGAGAGAGGGAGTAGCCGCAGGTGCAGGCGCATCATCAGGAGAGGGAGTAGCTGCAGGGTTAATAGAGCAAGGCACAGTGTTCATGTCGTCATTAAAGAGAAAATCAAAGGTGTCTAAAGGAACTAAAGCCTCTTTAGGGAAGGGAAAACAAACTCATCGAAAACAACGTGACGAGAGGTGATAACCTTTGTGAGATGAGGGATATCCCAAGAACACACAAGCTGTGGAGCGAGGTGCTAACTTGTATGGCGAGGTGGCCTACAGGTTAGGATAACACAAGCAACCGAAAACACGCAGGTGCTCATAAGAGGGAGGGTTTTTATTTATGCAACCTTGTATAAGGAATTTCATGACTAATAGAGGAGGAGGGTCACTGATTAAGCAAATAAGTGGCAGCAGCAAGCACTTTGGCCCAATAAGAGGGCGCCATGGATGCCTGGATGAGTGTGCGCACACAGTTGTTTATGGTACGAAGAACACGTTCAGTTTTACCATTTTGTGGGGATGTATAAGGACATGATAGACGAAGAACAATGTCATGTGCAGCAAGGAAAGAGTGTGTGGCACTGTTAATGAATTTAGTTCCATTATCTGCCTAAAAACATTTAAAGTAGAGCTGAATTGAGTGCGAGCATAAGCAACAAAAACAACCATGTGCGGATGAACATCAGACTTGTGCCGCAGTGGTAAGGTCCATCAGTAATGGGTATAGTCATCTAGTAGAATGAAGTAATAAGAATAACAAGAAATACTACTAACCGGGGTGGTCCAAACATTAGAATGAACTATTTCAAAAAGATAAACAGTATGTGAAACTGAAGCACTAAAGTGGAGACGCGCATGGTTGCCAAGCTGAAAAGAGTGGCAAAGCAAGCGATCTACTTTATTACATGAAATTAACTTATTCTTGTTCAAGCTAGCAATGGCTGCTGGACCGGGATGACTGAGGTGACGAGGCCACAAGGAGGAAGAAGCAGCAAGGAGTGCATGGGCAGTGGCTGGAGCGACTGGTGAGATGAAGTAGAGATCACTCTCGCTATTATAGCGAAGAGTCACGTCCGCATCATGAGGTCCTTGACAGAGAAACCAAAGGCGTCAAATTCGATGGAACAACGATTGTCGCGAGTAAACTGACAAACAGAAAGCAAGTTATGAACAATGGAAGGAACAACAAGGACGTTGTTAGATGTATAGATGGGTAGGATAGAAGAACCTCTACACATGACAGGGATATGTGTGCCATTACCTACTATAATTGATAAATGAGCTACAGGTGAGTGAGAGAGAAGTATACCATCCGAGGAGTGCATGTGCGCAGACGCACCGGTATCCATCACCCACGGGGAGTTCCCTTGGAGCGACATCTGCTATACGGCCGCCACCAGCCCAGCCTGATCCGACATGGGAGTCGACTGAGAGACTTGGAGCGAAGCAAAGGTCAAAGGCAAGGGGTTCCTGTAGGTGGAATAGGCTTGAGGGCCAGGCCCCAGCAGGCCCTATTGCGCCAGGCTGGGGGCAGCGGGCGCACCAGACCCGCCCGGGCCTCCAGATGGCTGCTGAGCCCACGGTTTGAAGCACACCCACGGGCCAACAGGAAGAGGGCCACGAGCTTATGGCTGCTGCTGCTGTCCGCGACCACCGCCATTATTGTTGTTGCTACTGCTGGCTGGCCGCTGTTGTTTCTGCATAGGCACAGTGGAAGAGGTGGAGCGGCATCCAGAAGCACTGCAACCAGAAGAGGAGGAGGCAACTAGAGTAGTCGACGCCGCGACCTTGGACTTGTTTGCCAAGCGTAGCTCTTTCAAGGTGAGCTGATTGAGTGCCTTGCCCATGATGTTGGGAGTGGCGGCGATGAGGTCAGTGGTGGTGCTGTAGCAGGGGTTGACGCCACAAAGGAGGTTGAGCACAAGGGTGCCATATGCAAAGGGTTGCCCGACGTCACGAAGAACAGCATCAGCCTGCTTCATCGCCTTGCCGTAATCTTCAATCGAGAGATCTCCCTGAGTCAAGGTGTGGAAGGCATGATTTAGGAAGATGGTGCGAGGAGCTTTGTTCGCCTGGAAGTGGGCAGCAATGGCGGTCCAAAGCTAGTGCGTCGTCTGGTTCTCCTCCATGGTGAAGTCGAGGATGGAGTCAGAAATGGATCCGTACAGCCAACTGCGAACGCAGCAGTCCTCTTGGGTCCAAGCGTCGATGATCTGATTAGGAGGAGGAGTCTTGTCGATGTGAGGAAAAAGCCTAACTTGCTGCACATGACCTGAAAGAAGGAGTTCCAATTGGTGTAGTTGGAGGATCGAAGCTCCAACTTCATGGGAACGTGCGACTGGACGGCAATGGTGGCGTAGGGGCTTGCCATGGGGATGTCGTCGAGGGCAGCAGCAGATCTAGAGGAGAGATTGCTGGCAACCAAGGATATCAACAGATTGAATCTGTTGTGGGGATGTGCAGCTGGCCAAGGAAGGACCATCGCACGGTGGTGGTGGGGCGCTAGGGCAGCACCGAGAGGAGGAGGGGTAGGCGCGCCGGCCAAGGAGGGCGGCACGCTAGGGCAACGGAAGGGGGGGGGGGTGGCACGGCCAGACCTAGGATAGGTCCCGGACTCATGATACCATGTAGAGAGTTGGGGAAATACCACACACCCTAGGAGGGGTGGGGTGACCTTTCATTATGTAGGTCGTATAGGCTTGGGTACATGAAATACAATACAAGCACAAATACAACACTATATATTTAACACTTTGTATCAATTCGATGTAATGGTCCTTGAAAATTAATAGAACTTAATTTGTCTAAAAATTTCTATTCGACAAATTTTTTGTTGTGATAAAGTTTCTTAATTTAGGATTACGGTAAAACACAAAAGATTAAACCTCAAGGTAAAAATATGCCCAGAGGTAATAGCTAGATACCAAAGCTCTGACGAAAACATTGAGTTTTGGATAAATGAAAATTAAATAGAAAGCAAAAGTTTCAACGGATGATACCTCATTTGGATGGGCATTGTTGAATGCTATTATATCTGCAAGTGAATGAACTGGAGAGTATGATAAGTCTGACAAATAAGCATCCAGGCTTAACTTAAACTCCGCTGGTAATGCAATTTGTTCGCCATTGTTTAGAACATCCAATATCACACTAAGATTCGTTATGTCTATGTTCTCCATCAGAACTGCTCCTTGTTTCCTTCAAATGAAATGTAAAAGTATGCAATGGATTGGTTATACATAACTCGTGGAGTAAGGAAAGCCAGACCTTCACCTTTGGTGAGACAGTAAAATCGTACCTCAAGCAAGTCCAAATAATAATAACACTACATAAAAAGGGAGAAATCTATAATTGATAATAACTGGAGGCTAGCATTCACCGGTGGTTCATGTCTCCATTTTATTGTGAACTAATGATTCATGAGCCAGTGCATGTAGGAAAGTCATTTCTAAAATACTCTTTTCTTTGGTAAGGAAGATCAGAATTTTAGTTATTTGCAAGGAAATGTAAGAACACCTACATGTTGTATAGATTTCTATATGCATTTAGTAATCTATATGCAATCTGTGTGCCGAGCATGTATAATACTAAATGCTAGGATGGATATCCTAGCATTTAGTATTATCTTAAGTCAACCATTTCAAATTTTGGTTGCATATTACTTTTTAGGCGTTGCTTTTGGATATTTGAAAATTATATGTGTAGATTTTGTGGAATGGTAGTTTTAATCTTTACAAATGTTTTATAACAAAAGGTACTAGTTAAAGTTACGTCTAAGATATAGTGTATGACGCCCAAACCTTGACTTATTTGTTATTTGTGAAGAAGCATTTTTTATGTACTTCTTACCTTGCAAGTTCTAATAACAGAAAAGAAATATCTTTCCAACTCCTTTTTTGATCACCCAAGTCTAACGTAAAATACTTTTATGTAAGATTCTATCTAAATAACTCTCTCTCTCTCTCTCTCTCTCTATATATATATATATATATATATATATATATATATATATGCATTGTATAAAACTGAGTACCTCATTGTGTCTAGATGCTGACGGAAAATGGTATACTGAACGGTCCCATTTGGATAATTGAAAAATCCGTTGGGTATGCCAATTCTTTTGCCTCTTAGCCCATCTGTCCTCAAGAACTGCTTATAGCCACCTCGGGGGATGTACTTGGACGCTTTCTTTGTAGCTGTCGCATCACGAGCATCATAACCAACAATAGCATCTAGCACTCCGACAGCATCAGATACTGTGCGGCATATCGGCCTGCGATAAGAGTTAACTGAAACTAATTTACAATTTTAAATGCTGGCATAATATATATTCGCATTTCTATGGATTGTTTAATTTTGCTTGATTGCACCGGGATTGGTGCATCACATTTCTACAATTGAATTACTAAATGTTACAGCAAAGCTATCAAATTCAACATTAATAGTACTCTCCTGGAAAATACCTTACCCTTGGTTTGACAAAAGAAAAAAAAAGGGATGTATCTCCCTAGTCATAGCTAATTCTCTGACCCCAAATGCCGACTTTAGTCCGCCAATCTTCTAGTCACACTGGCCCACAGCATGTTGGTCAAGTAAACATGTGCCACTACCAATGTTTTATAAACTTATTCTCATAATTGATATTTATATTCAGCAAGTATTTGATTTCAATTATAGAAGTGAAGATTAAATTCCACAAATTACAATATGATTGAGAATAATATAACTAGACAATATTACACTTTCTAGAACTTGTATTGAACTTTTGTATTAAAAAGCTACTCATCAAAGAACTAATTCCACAAAATTATTCTCCAACTCATTCGCATTATTATCGAACCATTTCGCAAAGAAAACAGAGTACACATTTACCATTGGGCCTTAGAAATTTAATTTGACAATATGAAAAATCTTGAGAAAAGAAAGCAGAAAGCAGGACGACAAGTTCACGGTGAGTCCCTTAGTAAAACCACCCATTGACTAGTCAGTTGTTTATGGGGCCATTTGTTACAGTTTGCGAAGTATAAGAATGGTGCATTGGATCTTGGGCACACACACTACAATAGTAACAAGTTGAAGGTTTATTTAGTCAACCACTCACCCAATTGTGTCTTGTCTAGGAGAAATGGGGATAACACCGGCCCGGCTGGTCAATCCGAGCGTTGGTTTAATCCCAACCACAGAATTGAGAGATGCCGGGCAGAGTATGGAGCCATCGGTTTCTGTCCCCAGCGTCACCGCTGCCATGTTCGCCGCCGCTGCGATGGCTGAGCCAGTGCTCGACCCACAAGGATCCGCCGAAAGCACGTATGGATTCTGTGTCACAGGTAAACGAACACCCAGAAATTCTGATCAGAGAAAAAACAAGCATTTTGCATCCATTTGGCGGAGGGGAATTTGCGGCAGAATCCTCAAAATGAAACATTATCACGGCAGCCATGAACTGCGAGAGGAGCTTACCCGGCCCTGGCCACCTCGCGCGCTCCATCCATGGATGCCCTCCAAGTTGCGGAAGTTAGCCCACTCCTCCATGTTTGCCTTGCCGAGCACGATGGCACCTGCTTGGCGCAGCCGGCGCACCACGCCGGCGTCCCGGCTGACCACGGACCCCAGCAGCGCCAGGGACCCGGCCGTCGTGTTGAGCCGGTCGCGGGTGCCGATGTTGTCCTTGAGCAGCACAGGGATGCCATGCAGCCCGCGGCCGCAACGGTGGCAGGGACGATTCGAACGCTGCTCGGCGTCGGCCAGGGCAGCTTGCCGGAGCGCGTCGGGGTTGACCTCGATGACGGCGTGGAGCAGCGGATTCAGCCGGCTGATCCGGTCCAGGTAGAACCGGACGAGCGCCGTAGATGTCAGGCTGCCGTTCTTGAATCCCTCGTGGATGGCGTCAATTGTGGCCTCCTCGATCTGAAAGCCATGGCAACTGCCGCCGGCGACGAAAGCGAGCACGGCGACCGCGAGCACCAGGCGCTGCTCAGCCATGCTGGGCCGACGCTGGTGCAGTAGATTGCAAGTATTTTGTTAGTGTGGATGTTCGACACTGTTTACCAGTAGGCTTATATAGCAGTTTTGTGGTTGGTTGTTTTTTTTTATCCTCAGCTTGCTTGGTGCTTGGCCTGATTGTGTTATCTGTCCTCTTTTCAGTACGAGTAGTTAATGAGCGCTTGTGTTTGGAGGCCACAGACGGTTTGCTATTTTTCTATTCCATTTTTCCACTGACTTTCACTCAGTGATTGCTGACCACTGAGTTTTATATTGCGCATTTCAGTTCTGTCCATTTTTTTAGGCTGGGTTTAGAGTTGAGCAATTGGACACATATAACACTGCATATAAGGTTCTCTAGATTGCATGTTCCACAGCGTTGACCAAGGGCTGTAAGCTTAAATAGCAGTTTTTTTGTGTTTTTAATAAAACAGGAGGGTTTGCCCCCTACTCGTTACTGTATGTATTAATATACAGAAGGAGGCAAGTCCGAAGTTACAATTCAAAACACAAAGAAAGAAACAAGGAAAATACAACAGATTACACAAAAATGCCTAGCTACTCTTGAACACTGGGCAGGTAAGATTTTTTTTGTTCTATGGATAATCAAGGCAAATTTCTTCTTGAACATTGCTTTACAATGCAGAACATTTGGCTGAGCACCACGTAAGATCAAGTCATTATTTCTATGAGCCCAATTGGCCAACTCATGTGGATGATCATTTCTATAAAGAAAAGGACAGAAAGCTATTGTCTGAACTACTATAGAGTTTCAAAAGGGTAAAGATGCAAGGAGCTCCATCGTCTTTCAGCTGCAAATGAACAATACAAGAATAAATGATCCTGTGTTTCTTCATTGGATTGTGCACATAATACGCATTCATAGGATGAGAGAAAGCCGGTTGTGTTGGAGAGTGACCAATAAGGTGTTTGTAAGCTCTTGCTGAGCCCAATATGTATCTCCAAATATCAGTTTTACCAATTATTATGTATTAACACTGCCTATATTTGGCTCTACTGGACCTCTGATTGGCAAATACCTGCACAGAGCATCTCCAACAGCTTAAACCTACCAAAAACCTATATAAACAGCTCCTTGCTATATGGACTGGTATTCCTAATTTTTTTTAGGCTATGACGTAAATTTCTCTCTCCAATGTGCAAATATAACAACCCAACACAGGATTGCTAAAACTGTTCAAGCTCACATGGGAAGGCTAATTGTTTTGCTCTGAATTGTTCCGACTACCACCCTTCTTTCCGCCCATGTGTCCTACCTGAGCTCGAACGGCTTTCCCTAGGTCCCTGAGCTTCAATGCTTCCCTAGGTCCCGGCACTGCCACATACAGGTGGAGCCGCCACCCCAAGCTCACTGCAGCCCTGGCATAGGACATGGATGACGTACCGACCTGTGCATGCCACCACCACCCCGACCACCCCGCTCGCTGCAATTTGGCTCACGGCATAAGGATGTCCTAACCTACTCGGCACCACACCACCCCAGCTCACCTCTCACCTAGTTGGGGCCAAGATCCAACACGGACGAGCTTGACCCGTGCCAAGCCCTTCGCACTGAAACTCCATGGATCCGCCAGAGCTTGGGGGTGCATTGATTCGGCAAAAAGCTTACGATTTGGTTGATTTGGTGGTTGATTTGATCAATTCTGAGCTCGACTTGGCTGATTCTAAACTCATCTGTGCGAAGAAGCTCGCTTGATTGGGTGGCAACGACGCACTGTTGGTGGCCATGGTGATTCATGCCGGTTCTATTTGATGCTAGAAGGTTTTGCATAAAAGCCCTCCTAGAAACCTAGTAATTTGTGGTTGCTTTTTTATATCTTTACCTTTTGACAGTAAAACCCTAAACTCTAAGAGTATTTCCAAGTTTCTTTATTGGTATCCAGTTTTAGGCATGCTATTGGAGAGAAACAAAAGTATCTTAACAACTTTCTCTCTCTTGAACCTATAACTCATTTTAGGTCTTCATTTTTACATATGATGTTGGAGATGCTCAAATGCAAGACTGAGGCACTTCCTTTGCCATACATAGGATAATTTTTTTTATCCTTAACGAAGGAAAAAGTTGAGGAGAAGAATGATGGGGGACTTGCCCTCCCCCTGCCCCCAAAGATCTTCCCAAAGTAAACAAGTTCAACCATCGTCAATAGAAACAGCAACCAAGCATTTGTACTTGCCCACAATTTAGAGAATGTCACTCCATCAAAAGAAACCTTTCATGACATGGCTAGGAAGTTTACCATTTGAGATTCACCCAGGGAATGTTCTAGCATTCTCAGAAATTAGTTGTTGATTTGGGAATTAAGGTGAAGAAAATGTTGATTGAAAAACTTGTGCAAATACTTCAGCCAAAGGGATTCGTTCAGTGCTTTTAGTTTTAAGACTCCAAGGCTACCTTACTCCTTGGGAAGAAAAACCATTGGCTATGGAGCTTTAAGTGGTTTCTTCGCATTAATATCAGAGCCCCTCCACAAACAGTCTTTTCTATACTTATCCACTTGGTCAATGACAGTAATATTGTGAAAATTGAGTTTGTTAACTATAACCTTCCGGCCTATGATAAGAACGTGGATGTAGCAATTAGCATTCTCTCGCATCTGGTTGTCAAAGGCAGAAAATTCACTACGTTGGCCTTTGTGATACCCAAAGGTATCCCAAGGTAGGTAAACGGGAGAGAATCTTGAGAGCATGTGAATATATTTCCCAAGAGGTCAAATTTTTCTGATGGTATTGATGGTCACTAAGTGCTGACATTCGACCGTCATATCATCGTGGGAACAAACAAAGACTTGTTATCTTTAGCATTTTTATTCCAAATAATGTTGTTCTACTTGTATTTGGAGATTATTTGAGTGCAGGGACTTACCAGGCAAAGATGAACTTGTTTGGACTCCATGGGCCATCGTCTGACCCCACAAGTCGGCCGACCTGGGCCTGAGCCCATTTACCCCAAGTTTCGAACGGTGGAACAGAAGCACATCATGGATGCCAAGAGCCATTGTTTCAAGGATGGTTGCATCCGAGGGATGGAAATGAAGATGAGAAGAGGCACATGGATTGACAGGCCCACAACCTAATCAAGACGTACTCAACTCAGGCCAACCCACCAACTAGCATCATCAGGGCCCACAGTGCAGCCACCCAGCAGAAGATCAACCCGAGAAGAGCCAGGACCAGGTCGTCCGACCTGGTCTAGCGGATGTTTCGCCTTGTCCTTCTCGTGAACTCCCACACCGCATCCTGGATCACATCCATGTCGTGCAATACCAAGGTCGGTGCATTGGAGGGTCGGTCCATCCGGGGGTGGACCCACTCGGCCTCAACTGCTTTGTGCCATCTCTCCACTGCCTTGTAATACTATAGATAGAGGTGTTCGATCCCTATACAACACACACTAGAAGAGAGAGCTCAATTGTGCAAGCTCCAGTCTTAGCTTAGTAGTGAAGTAGTCTTAGAAGTAGACCTTCTAATGGTTTCTGAAAGAGTCTTGATGAGCTTAGAATCCAGCTTTGCAATTCTTATCTTACTTGTAAGACTTTGAGCTTCAATAGAAATACCTTCTCCCTTATGTTATATGTCCCAGCTTTCCCTTACTTGTTTAGTATATAAGTTATATGTCTTGCACCTTAGTTCAGCTAATGCATGTTATAGCATTGGCTCCATGTGCCTTATGGTTGCTCTATTTATGTGTGCAAAAGATAGAGTTGTATTCTTTATTGCAAACATGGTGTTTGAAATATGGAATATCGTTAGGAGCATTCTTACTCCATGGATTAGTAGAGGTAGGCGGCAGGTGGTGACAGCCCTCTCCTTTCTTTGTAACACTCCATGTTTGGTTTTGATTGTTAGGCCTTTATGATAAGACGTCATGCTAGTCCCTTGATCAAGGTGTCACATGATACCTCGATATGTCTCCTAAAATGTATCCATTTACTAATCTTGTACAGTGTATACTTGTATGTTTAAGACCCATAGGTGAGAAGTATATAGGATCCTTTGTTCTTTTCTAGGATCTTCATGCTAGCTAAGTCTTATTTCTTTTGAGCAATGAATGTTCTCTGTGTCACACTCTCTCTCTCTCTATCAATGTTTACCCTTTACTAGACTTTGTTATATTAATGGTGATATAATTAAATGCATTGGGTAACCACTCTCTTTAACAACCGCTTTCCCGCGGATAAACAAATACGATATTCTGGAATACTCCCAGGTGAAATGCTACGACATATTTCTGTGCGCTTGCAGAATAACTGTGACGTTAAGAAATACCAACAGATGGCACAGTCATGGGAGCCATCATGGATTTTGAATAACTTAATCTCATGCATGTTGATTCAGCAAATGTATTAAGCAAAGATTCGAGTACAAACAATTGTCTACTGCATCCCTCCATGATGATCAGGGTATCGCGTGCATACTATAGTATCGGGAATTCACTTTTGTACTGAACTGTGATTGGCAAATAGTTTGTGATCTACTGCTTGAACATCGGAGGCTTTCGCACTTTGGTAGCCTGCTCAAATGCATAAGCAATCTCAATGAGCCTTGGTTCGTAGCCCTTGAGCCCTCCGAAGGTAATGCCCAAGGGTGCTCCCTGCTCATCGTAGCCTGCTGGGACAGCGATCCCAGGGAGGCCAGCGATGGCGAGGACCGGGGCAGAACTCGAGTCTGGTGCCACGATTGCATCAAGCCGGTACTCCTTCATCACCTTCTCCATGCCATTTGCTGTCAGATCGTCGAGCTGCTGGGTTTCGGCCTTCTCGATGGAGCCGATACCGGTGGTGTTTTGAGACACCAAGAAGATGAGCTGTCCGAATTGTTTGAGCATCTCCTGCGGTTCAGCAAGTTTGTCCAGAATTTACACTTCATCAGTGAGAAAGTAAGTTTCTTCAAAACTGTTAAAGAACTTTGAAGTTTGAGGGATCTGAACTCACTTCATCTGGATGTGCATTGTTGAATGCTATTATTTCAGCCAGGGAACGGACGGGAGAGAATGATAAGTCAGATAAATAAGTGTTCAGGGTAATCTTGAACTCTGCAGCTAGCACAGCCAGTTCCCCGCTGACAGTTGCATTCTGTATGACATCCAAGTTTGCAATGTCAAGGTTCTCTTTCACAACCGCTCCATTTCGCCTTTCAAATAAGAAGAGCGCGCATAAATTAGTTAGTCTCCACAGTTGCACACAGTATGACAGAAAATGAACCGCAGACCGCGTTGAATGAGAAGTAAACAACCAGGTTTACCCGCAAAAAAACAAAAAAACAAACGGGTTCAGAGAATCACCTCAGAGTGTTGAGATGCTGCTGGTACACCATCTGCCGGACAGTTCCATCTGCGAAATCGAAAAACCCATTGGGAACGCCTATTCTCTTGCCTTGCAACCCATAAATCTTTAGGAACTGATTGTATCCACCTTCAGGGATGTACTTGGTTCCTGCTCTCGTTGCTACTGCATCAAGTTCGTCGTAACCCACAATAGCATCGAGTACGAGGACTGCATCAGCCACTGTGCGGCAGATTGGCCTGCATTAGAAAACAAATTCATGTTATCCTTTATTCTTTTTTTTTTGCAATACTGCATAGGATTATCAGTATTATCGATGCTTAAGTTGTAGACTTACCCAACTGTGTCCTGCCTAGCAGAGATAGGGATGACACCAGCTCGGCTAGTCAACCCGACAGTCGGTTTGATTCCCACCACAGAATTCAATAGGATGGGCAGAGTATGGATCCATCGGTTTCGGTTCCTATTGTCACTGCCGCCATGTTTGCGGCCGCTGCTATGGCCGGGCCTGTGCTTGACCCACAAGGAGGCGAGGATAGAACATATGGATTCTGCATGTCCGTACACAGTAGGTGAATCCAACAGAAGTGCTGATACAATAGCTACAATGATTGGGTAAAAGAACTAAAAGAGTAGTCGGACAAAATTTAATTGTTCAAATGAAACCAGGTTAAAGTTGTTTCTTGTTAAATACTCTCTGTTGTTAAATATATATAACTTTTAGGATATTAGCATGTCCTAAACCTTGGTATGGTAAAAAAGGCGTCATCAACAAGGGGACAAGATTACACCACCTGGTACACATGGCTAGCAATCTTTCAATCTTTTTTTTTCAAGAACAACAATCTTTCAAACTCAAATTCAAAACACGGGGAGATGATTAGGGCCAGAATTTTATTTTTTCTTTGCACAGGGAGACACCCTCGCTGCTCTAGGAGCTGTCTCCGGTCTCGCCCTTTAGGGAGTCGCCGATTTCATCATTCACCAAGCTCTTGATACCACTTGATGGAAAATGCCCGGGAACAGAAAAGTGCTCGCCCTCACTCAATCTCTCTGCACGGTGGCTCAAGGAGGAAGAAGAACAGGCGACCAATGTGGCGGCGAGCGCACACCAGCCCTGTTGACGATCAAAATTGGCACGATGGAGGTTTGCTTGCAATCTGGGCAAACCAGTGAAACCGGTTTTAGAAACCGGTAGAACCGGATTGTGTAACATTGTCAAATTAGTATTTTTATTGCACCATTGTGTAGGTTGCATCAAGACGATCGAAATGCATATATAGAAAGTCCGATTTGGAGTTCGGACGAGAGAGTTATGGCTCGAGGAAGATCTTCACCTGGACAAAACCGGTGAAACCGGTTTGGAAATAGGTAAAACCGGTTTTGGTGACTATAGCTGATCTGGCAACACAAACCGGTGGAACCAGTTTGTCAAACCGGTGGAACCGGTTTTGGACAGAGTCCTAGTAGATTTGGAGATCCATGTGGAATATGACTTGTAAAAGGATTTCCTTGCGGGGCAAGACCTCCCCACCCTATAAATATAAAGGGCCACGGCCGATTGAGGGGTTATCCAATCGATCAAATACAAATTACCTTTACTTTTTATCCTTCCAAACCCTAACTTTTCCAACCCCTCCTGCTGTTCGTGCTTCGTCTCTACGGCGTTTGACGGCGTTCTGAGTGGCCTGCCGACCTCAGAACAACCCTAGGTGCGCCAGCCCTTACGGGGTCCCTCCCGGGCCCGTATTCGTAGGTCGACGCAGCAAACCCTAGGAAACCGGTTTCACTGGGTGTGCTGCAGGTGACCGATCCGTTGCGGATTCGCGCGAGCTAGCACAATTTTCGATGTGTTGGCCAGAAAAAGCGTCAACACATTTTTGGCGACTCTGCTGGGGACAGAGATCTTGGTTTTCATAACCGGTCTACTTAACCCTAGCCAGATGGACTCTATTTCAGATCTGAACAAGGAAAAAATCGCTGCGCCCTTCATGGAGGAGCTCGACGAAGAGGAGCGTCAAAAGTTTGAAGTAGCCCAAGAATTTTTCAAGAATCAATTTCTGATGGGGCTGAAGAAAGATCGTCAGGGCACAGTATCAAGAACACAAGACTTCGTGATGCCCGCGTTCAAGATTGATAATCGGAAGGTTGAGGTAATACCCACTGTAAGCAATTCACCGTCTACTCCGATTGGTCAACCGCAGTTACTTTTGATTCTGTACAAAAAAGATTAGATCTTTTATATGCACTATCAAAAAGAATGGATCGATTAGAAAAGGAGAATTGTGTTAATAATTCTATTTCCTATGATATTCCTCATATTGAACAACATGAGAATATGCATGCGAGTTTGTCGGCTATATTAGGAAAAACACCTAAAAAATCCATTGTATGGTATGCCGACTAATTCTTATCCAAGGCAGATGCAGCCGGCAGCACATGTTTCACCAGTCATGGTGAAACCGGTGACACCGGTTCTGGAAACCGGTGGCACCGGTTTTGTCGCCCAGGCTGCACAGCAGTCAGTACTATCCTTTTCAGCTCCTCTTTCGGTAGTCCCTAACCAAAATACAGAGGTAGCAAATAGATCTGCTTATATCGAAACACGTGCTTATACATCACCCCCTATACCTAACTCTAGTGGGATTCCTAATGATGTATATGACCAATATTTGCGGCAAAATCCTTATCGCATGCCTTATGTTGTTCAAGCTCAAAGTGCAGCCACAGCGCAATCTGATCTAGCTCGTTCAAATTTATATGCTAAATTCTATAAAATGAAGGACGAGTTAGATGGTATGATGCAAGATAAACAAACGATGCCAAGATGAATACAACTGCCAAATACGGCAAAAGCGGTATTACCGGTTTCTGAAACCGGTACCACCGGTTTCTTGGCGGCATCTCCTGAAAAGTCTGAAACAATGCATTGTGTTCCGTTAAATTATATGCCTCATGTTATTCAGTCAGTGCCATATGTTGCTACAATGCATCAAGAATTAAAATTGACAGATCTAACATCGGTTAAACAACAAGAGAATAAATATGTTTCTGAATATATTAGGAGATTCAAAGAAATAAGAAACCGTTGTTATGATTTGTCAATTTCTGATAAAGATCTTGCTGATATTGCTTTTGATGGTTTAAGATCTATTATTAAAGAGAAATTGAGGGCTTTGAACTTTGTTCGATTGACCAAGTTTTAGTAATGGCATATGGTGTAGAAATTAAAATCAATAAAGATGCTTTTAGATCTCATCAGTCTAGTTTACATGTAAAAAATAATAGTTTGGACGATGCGAGAAAAGGTGATTATGTTGCTGAATTAGCTTGGCCTTCAGAAGATAAAGCATTTACATGTCCATCTCTTAAGCTGATTCCTAAGGATCGGCAAGAACAAATGCGATTTAGTTTTGATGTTTCTAAATGTGATCATATATTCGATGAATTGTTAAGACATGGGAACATCAAGATGTCTAACACTATACCTCCACCTGAAGAATTGAAAGGGCGTGCATATTGTAAACTTCATAATTCTTTTTTGCATGCTACTGTTGATTGCAATATATTCCGTCGGAAGGTACAATCGGCCATAAATCAAGGATGATTGGATTATCATGAGACGCCAATGGGTGATGTTTCTCTTTCTGTCAACGCCGTTGATGTACAGCAACCCAAGGTATTGGTTCAGCCACATCAAGATGAAGCAACCAAGGGGAAAAATGTCATCATCGGTGAAGAGAAGCCTAAAAATTTAAAAGACAAGTAAATAATTAGAGAAGTGGTGTCTGAGAAGACTCCTGATGGTAGAGAAACTTTCAAAGTCACTACAAGGACTTTGGAACTCGGGGGGCAAAGATCTTCGCAAAAACCATTTGAGCCTGCTGCACAGGCCAAACCGGTAAAACCGGTTTCTGAAACCAACAAAACCTTTTGGGCACCACCACACCCAGCCCAAACCGGTAAAACCGGTTTCTGAAACCAACAAAACCGGTTTTGGGCAGCACCATCACAAAGTGCTTAAAACTGGGCGTCTCGAGGTTGGAACTTCGAAACTGAACTTGGAAAAGCATCAGGAGGTATATACAAAGAAGAAATCAACTCTGAGCTATTGTCCAAGTATGTGAATCAAAAGGCCGTTACTAGTGATCGGCCGGTAAAAAAGAGAACATAGTCACCTATGCGTCAAGGGAGACATACTTCATCTCAGAAGGGAGTTGCCAAGCAGCAGGGTGATTTGGTCACGTTGCATCCTCTTCAAAGCTCACATCAAGACATGTCATGGATTCCTCCAACTTCTTCTAATTTTTCATATCTGGCATGTGATTTTAACAATATGTGGTGGCCATATCATCCTATGTTATATTCATCTTCTTATACAGGATGTGATGCATTTACTAAGCCAGTTTATGACGGGATGTTGCATTTTAAACATGACAGTTTGACATCTTGTCAATCAGGTCGAGACCACCAGTGCAAATCTGGTGGAACCGGATTGCCAAACCGGTTAAACCGGTTGTCCCAGGAAAAACATGCAACTCCTCCAAAGCAGATTTATCGTGTCAAGAAGAAGGAAGTGGAGGTGCAAAAAATGGATGATGGCTTAGAAAAGATTACTGGTGATGTCACACGTTGGAAGCAATGATGTGATTTCAAAGGAGGACGACAATAAAAGACCAATTGTAATTGACAATAAGGTTGAAACATCAGTCCAAGAAAATATTGCTGCTGTTCATGGTAAGAACAATGAGATTGATAATGATACTTCTAAATATTTCTTGCCAAGATGGTGTCCTCTAGGTTTAACTCGTACATAAAAGAGGAAATTGCAGCGACTTCGATTTCAGGAGAATAAGGGGAAGAAATTGGAGAAACAGAAGAATGAAAATTCGAACAAGAATAGACCAATGATTCCTCAGAAGGAGTGGAAGATCAAGACTGGTATTTGCTCAGCAGCAAAATCGGTGGAACCGGATTCAAAACCGGTAGCACCGGTTTCCACGGCAGCAAAGGTGGATTTGGTTGACACGGTACAAGTTTCTCTAATTCCTGATATTATTGCTCCTGATTCAATTCATTATGATGAAAAATTATCATCGGATTCCCAGATTAAGGACGATGAACAATTTTTGAATTATGAGTCATCCTCAGAGCATATGGATATTAATCTTGATGGGGTGCACTTGCCTTTAGAGGAGAGGATGGCTTATTTTTATTTCGGGCCACAAGAAGCTATTTTTCAGAAGCCCAAAGATAATGATGATCATATGAAAGCTCTATACATGAAAGGTCATATCAAAGGGAGGCCAATTTCTCGTATGCTGGTTGACAGTGGTGCAGTTGTTAATTTAATGCCTTATACTTTATTCAAGAAATTGGAATGTTCAGATGATGAGTTAATCCAAACTGATATGGTTTTAAGTGGTGTGGGAGGATATGATCCTATAAGCGCTAAAGGAATTGTTTCTATGGATCTCACCATTGGAAGCAAGACATTGGTTGCTGCGTTCTTCGTCGTTGAGACCCAAGGTAAATTTAGTTTGATTTTGGGACGTGATTGGATACATGCAAACCAATGTGTACCTTCTAGCTTGCATTAAATTTTGATACAATGGATAGGCAATAAGCTAGAAATTATGCATGGTGATGCATCGGCTTACATTGCAGCTGATGGTTCTACTAAAAATGTGCATGGTAATTTTAAGTGCTTGATAGGTGTAAACGTCTCACATTGTGGGTTTATAAGGTCCACACGATATGGTTTTATTCTTTGTCATAGTAAAACCGATTGAAGGTCGGTTAGCTCACTTTTGCATAAATTGAATGAATATAAGTATAGAGTGGTTGCAGCAAAGAATTAGACACTATCGGGCATATGAAAACGATATGTGTAAATTTGTTAAGCACGATTTTGCAAGAGATGGCCGATATTTTGAGATATCGCCCTTAGAGTAAAAAGGCTGATGGATAATGTGTTAAACATCGCCCTAGTGTTGTTTTTGTGCTTTTATGTTTTCTGCTACGCAAGTTTTACCAGAAAACAGGGGGGCATATGTTGACGATCAAAATTGGCACGATGGAGGTTTGCTTGCAATCTGGGCAAACCAGTGAAACTGGTTTTAGAAACTGGTAGAACCGGATTTTATTGCACCATTGCGTAGGTTGCATCAAGACGATCGAAATGCATATATAGAAAGTCCGATTTGGAGTTCGGACGAGAGAGTTATGGCTCTAGGAAAATCTTCGCCTGGACAAAACCGGTGAAACTAGTTTTGGAAATAGGTAAAACCGGTTTTGGTGACTATAGCCGATCTGGCAACACAAACCGATGGAACCGGTTTGTCAAACCGGTCGAACCGGTTTTGGACAGAGTCCTAGTAGATTTGTAGATCCGTGTGGAATATGACTTGTAAAAGGATTTCCTTGCGGGGCAAGACCTCCCCACCCTATAAATATAAAGGGCCACGGCCGATTGAAGGGTTATCCAATCGATCAAATACAAGTACCTTTACTTTTTATCCTTTCCAAACCCTAACTTTTCCAACCCCTCCTGCTGTTCGTGCTTCGTCTCTATGGCGTTTGACGGCGTTCTGAGTGGCCTGCCGACCTCAGAACAACCCTAGGTGCGCCAGCCCTGACGGGGTCCCTCCAGGGACGGCGTTCGTAGGTCGACACAGCAAACCTTAGGAAACTGGTTTCACAAACCGGTTTTACTGGTTTTGACTGGGTGTGCTGCAGGTGATCGATCCGGTGCGGATCTGCGTGAGCTAGCGCAATTTTCAGTGTGTTCGCCAGAAAAAGCGTCAACAGACCCACAGGAGCACGAGATACAAATAGGCTGAGGTACCCTGGAGCTAGCCTCCATGCCTCGGCACATTTGCCATGATCCGCGGGACTCGCTCGACGTCGCCCACGAAGTCCACGCTCGCTCGGATGACGCGGCCACACCCAAAACGAATCAGCGATACGCACGCGAATCCCTAACCAACGCCGACCACACCCACCGCAGCTGTCCTATACACGCGCTTGGCCTGGTGACAACATGCCACACTAGATGCCAGGCCACCATGGGCTCAGCTCGACTGCAGCTCATGCCTGGCTCAGCGACAGAGAACACACACCGACACACGTCCATGACGCACGCACACAGCACACGTCAATCATCTAACATAACTTTTAGGAGATTAGCTTGTCCTAAACCTCAGGATGGTAGAAAAAGGCATCATCAACAAGGGGAGTGTTGACAACCAAAATTGGTACGAGTCAGGGCCGACCGGTCAGACCGGTCCATGTCGGGGGTAGACCCCCAGGGGTACCCAGAAGGCGGATTGGCCCAACCAGCAAGGGACGGCCCAATCCGAGTGCAACTGGATCGGTTTGTCAGACTGGGTGGCCCACCAGTCGGGAGGCCCACCAGTCGGGCGAACCGGATGGGCGCGACGGCGCGCGCGGCAAGGAAGAAGACGGCGTATCCCACAAGAAGCTCGGAGATCAAGATAAACTAGCCGGAATTATAGGGAAAGATATCTGTAATCGTTATGGGATCGCATCCTTGTATTTCGGGTAGGTTACGATCTCTAGCCGACTTGTAACTCAAGGCAGCCGGACTATATAAGGCGCCTTGAGACCCCCCTCCACGACATCTACAACCCACGCATTCATACAACCCTAGGACAGAACCCAACTACGGAGATCCTTCAGGAACTTCATACACAGCAATACAATCACCCCCAACACAGGACGTAGGGTGTTACGTCATCTCGACGGCCCGAACCTGTTCAATCCTTGCGTCTTGTGTTACCATCAGCTTCTGATCCTCGATCTGTCCCTCAACAAATCAACCACGTAGGCTACCTTGTGTGGACTGCCGGGTCCAAACATCCGACAGTTGGCGCGCCAGGTAGGGGTTGATCGACGAGATCAATCTGCAAGCTCGATGGCATCTACTTCCGCCGTCATCACTCCGGCATCCATGAAGATTTCCATCGCTGAGGGGGCTATGTTCTTCTTCGGATCCATGGTCTTCACCGCCGGGCCCGAGGGAGAGCTCTCCTTCACCCGTGACGCCACCCCAGAGGAGACAGCGCCGCGACTTGACGCTACGCCAGACGGGATCGTCACCATCACCGCTACGTCGCCAGCCATCGCCAACAACTCGGCGACAACGATGGCCGGCGTCGTTCTCCCGCCATCCGAGGGGAACACGCTTTCTCCTGTACCGCCGACTGCTTTGTCCACTCCGCCTCAGCCACGCAGGGCGCAGGAGATGCCCGAGGAGCGAAGGCTCCGATGGGCTGCACGCCAACGCCAGTTTGAGGCAGACATGGATCACGCCATAGCTTCCATCGGTGAATGCATCGAACTCACCGAGTCAGCTCGTCGGAGCATCGCCTCGCCGACACGATTCCCGCTGGGACTCAGGAACAGCGGGGCCGTCTACCAGCAAGCACTCGGCGAACGCGCGAACGCCGACTACACTCCAGATGCGATCAGGGCGGTCGATCCCATCACGGCCACCCAGATCGGATCTACTCCGGACGTTGCGGCGGTACAGCATCCTCATCCTCAGGATACGCCGACTTCACCTGAACCAACTCCGGCTTTCCCGCGGGTGACACGTGTCCTCCCCCAAATAAGAGGATCATGCCTGCCAAGCGGGAGATGTTCGTCTCCGACATATCCGCCGACGAGCCAACGGTCCAAGGCGAGGACCAGGCACACCATGACGCCAGGATCGGGCGCAACGGTGAGAAGCAACGACGCCGCGACGTGCGGCGAGAACGCCGAAACCCCAGGGTCACGCGTAACCTCCAAGACGACTTCGTCCAAGAAATTGGCGGCGTGGGTGTTTACGCCACCCCGTCGGCCAACCTTGCCGCCGCACACCAAGAGCTAGAGGGGATCCCGGAAACCCCTGAGCTCAACCGGATCAAGGTTCGGCTGACTGCAGCCGCGGGCATGATCAACGCCCAGAGGGCTCCTGTTTCCTCGTCTCGCCACTCCAAGTCGGCCAGCCGCCGAGAAGCCGATCGCGACGTGGTCGAGCAGCCGGATCTCCGCGAACAACTCCGCAACCGCGATCTCCGAAGGAACCTTGACGACCGTCATCGGCGGAGGGACGAGGAAGAGCTCCGACGGCGCGCCGAGTACAACCGTGAACACGGCCCTCCAGGGCTGGATCGCGACGCACGCCAACGCCGAGAGCTTGAGGTCGCTGAGGCCGCACGCCGCCGAGAGTTCGACCGCAAGTACGGGGCTCCACTCGGACAAGACAGGCCGCCCCGGGCTAACACCCCGGAAGACTACTCCGCCGACTCAGGACACGCGGACGCCGGGAACCTCAACGACTGCGACGGCTTCCTGGCATTCACTGCCCGAGTAAGATCCATTAGAATGCCTGCTAACTTCAAACCTACAGGCATGGAGAAATATGACGGGAAGGCGGACCCGACGTTGTGGCTCCGGACGTACAGCATCGCCATCCGCGCAGTGAACTGCGACCACGACTCCATGTGCGCCTACTTCCCCGTCGCCATGACCAAGGTGGGGCTAACCTGGCTTCACAGCCTTGAGCCCGACTCCATCGACAGCTGGGGGACCCTCTGCGACAAGTTCAAGAGCTACTTCCAGGGGAGCTCCATCCGACCAGGCACCGCCTGGGACCTGGGCAAGGTGAAGCAGAACCGCGGGGAAAGCCTCCGCGACTACACCGACCGGTACATGGAGAACCGGAACTTAGTTCCCGGCTGCTCTGAGTCCGAGATCATCAGCTACTTCCTCGATGGCCTCGCCGACTCCGCCGTCTTCGAGCGCCTCTGCGAGGACATGCCAAAGACCTCCGGCGAGTTCTTTGGCCGGGTGAACAAGATGGCGAACGCCAAGGAGGCCGTCCGCCTCCACTACGGCAAGAAAAGCACTCGGGACGATGATCGTCCCCCTCGCCGAGAAGATCGCCCGAAGAAGGAAGACACACGCCGCCCCCGACCTGAACCAAGCAGGAGGGATGACCGAAAGCGCTCAAGAGACTTCACCGTCGCCGCCATGGACCGTAGCGGCCCTCGCCCGCGGTCCAACTTTCAGCGCTGACTTCGAGAAGATGCTCCAAGGACCCTGCCCCATCCACAAGCAGTCCAAACATCGCATGATCGACTGTATGGGGCTCGCCGACGCCTACAGGAAAAAGGAGGGGAAGCTGCTGCCGCATGATGATGACAAAGGCGACAAGGGAAAAGGGGCTCCCGCGAACCCTGCTTTCCCGAATGTCGACAGGCAGGTGAACTTCATCCTCGGGGGACCGCCGCCCGTAGACGACAAGCGCCGAGAGAAAGTACGTGACCGGGAGATATTCTCCTGCTACACATCGCCGATCCAACCACTCCGCTGGTCCGAGCAGCCGATCACCTTCTCCAGGGAGGACCAGTGGTTCCAGGTCTCCGACGTGGGCGAGTATCCACTGGTACTCAGCCCAATCGTGCACAACGCTCGCCTCACCAAGGTACTCATCGACGGTGGGAGCGGGCTCAACATCATCTTCGCCCAGACGCTGAAGGACATGGGCATCGGCCTCGACGCCTTGACCCCTTCTCTCCACCCGTTCTACGGGCTGATCCCAGGCAAGGGCTCCAAACCACTCGGGCAGATCGCTCTGCCCGTCACCTTCGGCGATCAGGACAACTTTAGGACCGAGTACCTCAACTTCCAGGTCGCCGACTTCACCACCGCCTACCACGCCATACTGGGGAGACCAGCGCTCGCCAAGTTCATGGCGATCCCCAACTACACGTATCTGCTGATGAAGATGCCAGCACCAAACGGCGTCCTCTCCATCCGCAGCGACGTGCACCTCTCCAAGGGCTGCGACAAAGAAGGGCTCCACCTCTGCACCGGCATCGAACGCAGCGTGCTGCAGATGGAGGTGGTCCATGAGGCAAGAACCTTCCAGGGAGACCCGGGCTCCATCCCCGAGCCTCCAAGCGAAGAGCCGCACCGACCGCAATGCAGCCGGCTGAAGAAGTGCGCGCTATCTCGCTTGGGCTCCCCGGCTCCTCCAAGACCGCCCTGATCGGATCAGGGCTCGACCCCAAATAGGAAAGCGCGCTCGTCACCTTCCTCCGGGACAACGCCGACATATTCGCATGGACTCCATCAGATATGCCAGGTGTTCCGAGGGAGGTGGTCGAGCACTCCTTGATGGTTGACGCAAACGCCAAGCCAGTTCGCCAAAAGCTCCGACGCTTCGCGCAAGACCGCAAGGAGGCCATTAGGGCAGAGATTACAAGGCTGCTAGCCGCCGATTCATTAGAGAAGTCTTTTACCCTGACTGGCTCGCTAACCCAGTCCTTGTAAGAAAAAAGAATAATGAATGAAGAATGTGTGTTGACTACACGGATCTCAACAGGCACTGCCCTAAGGACCCCTTCGTCCTACCCCGCATCGACCAAGTCGTTGACTCCACCGCCGGATGCGTACTCCTGTGCTTCCTTGATTGTTACTCCGGCTACCACCAGATCGCCCTGAAAGAAGAAGACCAGGAGAAGACGTCCTTCATAACTCCGATCGGCGCCTACTGCTACACCAAGATGACATTTGGCCTCCGCAATGCCGGAGCCACCTACCAGAGGGCCATTAACTTGACCCTGGGTACTCAGATCGGCCGCAATGCCGAGGCCTACGTCGACGACATAGTCATCAAGACGAAGATCGAAGCCGAGTTCATCGCCGACCTCTCTGAAACGTTTAACAATCTCCGCAGGCTCAACTGGAGGCTGAACCCGACTAAGTGCGTCTTCGGCGTACCCAAAGGGAAACTACTCGGTTTCATCGTCAGTAACAGAGGCATTCAAGCCAACCCAGAGAAGATAGACACCATCCGGAGGATGAAACCGCCGACTGGGAAGAAAGAGATCCAAAAACTGATTGGTTGCATGGCGGCCTTGAGCAGATTCATCTCCCGGCTGGGGGATAAGGGCTTGCCGTTCTTCAAGATCCTCAAGAAGACCGACAGGTTCGAGTGGAACCAAGAGGCGCAGCAAGCTTTCACCGACCTCAAGAACTACCTCTCCAATCCACCAGTGCTCGCGGCTCCGCATAACGACGAAACGCTACTCCTGTACATCGCTGCCACCACCAACGTGGTGAGCACCGTCATCGTCGTGGAAAGGGAGGAAGAAGGAAAGGTGCAACGAGTGCAGCGACCAGTCTACTACGTGAGCGAAGTGCTCAGCGAGTCCAAGTCTCGCTATCCCCAGGTGCAGAAGCTACTCTACGCACTGCTGATCACATCAAGAAAACTCCGGCATTACTTCGAAGCGCATCGCATCAAGGTGGTCACGCAATTTCCACTCGGGGAAATCCTCCACAACAGAGACGTCACGGGGCGAATCATCAAGTGGTCGGTCGAGCTCGGCTCCTTCAACATAGACTTCGTCCCGCGCACCGCCATCAGGTCACAGATCCTCGCCGACTTCGTCGCCGAATGGACCGAGAGCCAGGGCGCGAAAGAAGACACCAGCGGCGAACACTGGAAGATGTACTTTGACGGCTCCCTGATGATCGACGGAGGAGGGGCCGGGGTGCTCTTCATCTCGCCGAAAGGGGAACAGCTCCGATACGTCCTCCAAATTCGTTTCCATGTCACCAACAACGCCGCCGAGTACGAAGCGATTCTCCACGGGCTCCGCATCGCCACTTCACTAGGCATAAAGAGGCTCCTGGTCTATGGCGACTCTGCTGTTGTTATAAACCAGGTGAACAAAGAGTGGGATCGCCACAGCGAGCGGATGAACGCCTATTGCGAGGCAGTGCATAAGTAGGAGGGGAAATTCTACGGAGTTGAGTACCACCACGTCCCACGGGAGAACAACCTCGCCGCTGATGCACTCGCCAATCTGGGATCCACCCGCGCAGAAGTTCCGGGGGGAGTGTTCGTGCAAGGCCTCCTCAAACCCTCGGTCAAAGAGTTGGGTGACGAGCCAGAGCCTGCCCCGGAACTCTGCGAGGTGCTGGCCATTAACGCCGAAGAAGAAGACTGGATGGCCGAGTTCATAGATTTCCTCGCCAACAACAAAGTGCCAAAGGACCCCACGGAGCGAAAGATCCTGGAACGCCGAAGCAAAAACTACGTGGTGGTTGGTGGCGCCTTGTACAGACGAGCCGCCACAAATCAAGTATTCATCAAATGCGTCACGCAAGAAGTCGGCCTCCAGATCCTTGATGACATCCACTCGGGAGTTTGTGGAAGCCACGCCGCCGCAGGGACACTAGTCGGGAAAGCATATCGAGCAGGGTTCTTTTGGCCCACCGCCGTCTCCGACGCCAAAGCACTCGTCCGCCGATGCCAGGGGTGCCAATTCTTCGCCAAGCAGAAACACCTCCCGGCCCAAGCTCTACGCACCATCCCGCCTTCATGGCCATTCGCCTGTTGGGGGTTGGACATGGTGGGACCATTCAGAGCAGCCCCGGGAGGTTACACGCACATCCTCGTCGCCATAGATAAATTCTCCAAATGGATAGAGTACAAGGCCATCGTCGGAACTCCAACATCAAAGCAGGCCGCCGCCTTCGTCGAAGAAATTACACACCGGTTCGGAGTCCCTAACAGGATCATCACCGACTTGGGGACACAGTTCACTGGATCCGCCTTCTGGGACTTTTGCGAGAACAGCTGTATCGGTGTATACTACGCCTCCGTCGCCCATCCCAGATGTAACGGACAGGTGGAACGAGCCAACGCCACGATACTCCAAGGACTAAAAGCAAGAGTCTTCGACCCACTGAAGAAATTCGCCGGACGGTGGCACCAAGAGCTACCACATGTCATTTGGGGACTCAGGACTCAGCCGAGTCGTGCAACAGGTCATACTCCATTCTTCCTCATCTACGGCTCCGAGGCAATCCTCCCCACCGACATCGCTTTTGGATCGCCGCGCATCGATAACTACGACGAAGGTGAAGCAGAGGCAGCTCGCGAGGTGGACCTAGACTCCATCGAAGAACACCGAGTTAACGCGCTCATACAGCACGCGCGCTATCAGCAACAACTCCGGCGCTACCACGACAAGAACGTCCAGGAACGGGATTTTAACATTGGTGACCTCGTCTTACGCCGAGTGCAATCCACCGCAGTGGTTCACAAACTCTCCGTCCCATGGGAAGTCCCGTTCATGGTGACTCAGGTCATATGTCCGGGTACTTTTCGTCTCCAATACGAAGATGGCACCGAGGTCCCACACCCATGGAACATAGAGCATTTACGCCGATTCTACCCATGAAAAGCTATGTATCACAAAGTATGTATCACAAAGTTCAATAATACTATATGCTTTTTTTTGCGTATATTTGTTCTCCTTGCAAAAACTTCTCGGAATCACTCCGTTCCCGAGTAGCTCTTAACTAAATGCTGTGTAACCGGGCCTGGAACGACGCCTAAGCCTTCTACACGTGCACGGGATCTGCTCTCGACGTTATGAACTTAGGATAAGTGAAACAAAGGGAAAAGCACATTTCAACCAAAAGCTACTCGGGCAACAATAAAATACGAAGCAGAGTCTCCAACACTCTTGTTTTACTTGTTTCTGATTACTTATATATACAAAGGTTTACACTACTCTGTACAGAATACAGGACTCTACTCAAACTTGAGAGCCTCGCCGACTTTCTCGGCGATCAGGCGAGTTTCCGCCATCGCCGCATCAACCTGCTCCGCCGTGGCGTCCGCCGCCACCCCGTCTCCGACCGGCGCAAGGTCAATCCGCGGGTACAGTGTTCGAACGCGCGCCAAGGCGTCGTTCGCGCACACAACGGCCGATTCCTTGATCAACTCGGCGATGCGGGTTGGCGCGGCTTGAAGACGCGGGACCAAGGCAGTCGGCTCACCCTCCTCCGGGGCCACGGAGTCCAGCAGGTCCCTCGCCGCCTCGTTGACCTCCGTCAGGGCCAGATGCGCCGATGAGAGATCTTGCTCCAAGCCTGTTATGATTTGAGAGTTATTCTGGATTGTATACATGGCTTGGAGCATCGTCATGTCCGCACCTTTCCGGAAGTCCTGCTCCTGCTTCAGTTTACCCGCCATCACCTCTTCCGACTGCTGCAGAGTTGCGTTCGCAAATTGCAGCTCCTTCAGCTTGGTGATGTGGCGCTCCCTCTCCATCTCTTTCTCTGAAAAGGCAAGGGAGCACTCGGTCAGGATGAGGACACCACGGTAAGGTCCTACAGTTCAGCAACTACTCGGGAATCACAAGGAGAGGGCCTTACGATGAAGAATATGCCGATGCTCCACGACGGCGTCATTCAAGCTCTTCTTGGCAGCGTCGCGTTGACGCTTGACCCGCTTGAGCTCCGCTTCCGCCTTTGCCGCACGAAGGAGCGCCGACTCCGCGTCCTGAGCCTGCGCAAGGCGTGACTGTCGGAGTGTAGCCAGTTTCTACAAACATTCCGAAAAGGCGAACGACTCAGAAAACCAATAAAGAGAAAGAAAAGATGAACAAGACAGGGGAGGAAGCTAACCGCTGCAAGGCGCTGCGCGTGGTCGACAGCAATCTGAAGCTCGGCGATCACCGAGCCCTCCTTCTCCGCCATGGCATCTACCCCGGGGACAGTGATAGTCCCCGAGGTGTCCGACTCCTTCGGTAGGTCCTCCTCCTGGGCATCCCGCCGAGTAACGTCGCCCGCGCCGACGGGCGAAGACTGGATCACCGTGTCCACGACAGGATCTCCAGTGACGCTTGGAGTAATAGCCGTATCGTCGGCCGCCGGCACCTCCACTGCCACCTCCGGGTTAGGCCCGACTGGGACCTCCGCAGTCTGCGCCGCTCCCGGTCCATCCGCCGAGTTCGTCACCTCGGGCGTGGCACCCGAGGATGACTGGCCTGCAGGCGTGGCGGGTGGAGCACTCGGGCCTCGCAAGGCATCAGTTGAGGGAGCCCTCCCGCTCGCCGCCTCACCGTCCAGATCGGAGGCATTGCTGAAAAAAGCACTCGGAAGTTGATACAAGAACTCGGAGATAAATGATAACAAGGAGAAACGCGAAGACCAACAACTCACCGAGTACTTTTCGCCACCGTAACTCGGGGCCGGATGACGGGGAGCTTAGGATGCCGCTGCGCCGAAGCCGCCATGAGGATCGGCCTGGTCCCCAAGTCGGAGACTGGCCTTGCATCCGCCGTGGCCTGAACAAGCGTCTCCGCCACCAGCCGCCGCCTCTCCTCCACGGAAATGCCCATGGCCCGGGCGTGCTCCTGCTCCTGGAACACGTCGTCAGGCACCGCCTCGTCCTTCTCCTCTTCCTCCGTGACGACCGGGGAAGGATGTCCCGGCTCGTCAACATCGGCCTCCGAACCCGTAGTCGGCCGCTGAGCCGGCTGCGCGCCCGATTTCCTCGCCACCACCTTCTTCGTGCGCCTCCGCTTGGGAGGCGGCGGCGCCGTGTCCGCCACTGCGTCCCGGACGGAGGGCGCTTCATCTGACAACGTGGCCGAGTCGTCGGCCGCCCCGTCGTCAACCTCCACCGCCCGCTTGGAAACGCCGCCCCCGCGGGTAGTCCTTTTCGCCACGGCCGCCCGGCGCTTCCGCGGACGGTCCTCCACCACCTCCTCATCTGAAGGACTCAGAGAGCCCTCCGTGTCGCTCGGCGCCCATATACGGGGAGCAGGCGGTTCAACCGCCCCCTCTGCCCGAATGCCGGCCTGAGCAGCCGGAGGCGCGTCCTCGAGAATCACCTTCCACGGGAAGTCCTCCGGAAGTGGGGCAGCAGAGAAGAATTCGAAGACTCGATCCTGCGCAAGAAAAGGCGCAAAATCAGAACGGCCAACGGACGAAACCAGAAATTACATCAAGAGAAAACGCTCAAAAGGACTCGGAAAGGGAACTTACCGGTGGTGGAGGCCTCTTCAGCGAAAAAGGGCGCGGCTGGTCCTTCTCTGACACACGGCCGAGGAAGAACCCGCCGACGCGCGCCTTCATCTGCTCCTTCCCCACGGTGCGGTTAGCAGCCCGAGTGGGGTCATCTCGCCCCAAGTACTCGTAGCCCGGGTGCTTCCGCTCCTGGATGGGTTGGATCAGCCGCCTGCTGAAGTTGCAGGCGATACCAATCGCCGTCAGGCCTTGGTCCTTCAGCTCCTTGATCAGCACCAAGAGCTCGTCAATCTGATTCATCTCGGAGGAATCAGGAAGCTCATTCCAGCACTCCTTGACCTTCGGCCGCTCTCCGGTGTGGCAGGGGATCGCCGGCTCGTGGTTCCCGACGTAGAACCACTCGGCTTTCCATCCCTTGTTCGACGTGTTGAGGGCGATGTCGAAGTACTCGTCCATCTGCCCTTGGCGCAGCATAAACCCAGCACCTCCAACGACCACCATCTTCTCCTCGCTCGGCTGAGGCTTCAACCAGTACAGATACCTCCACAAGTTGAAGTGGGGAGAGATCCCCAGATATGCCTCGCAGAGGTGGATGAAGACCGAGATCGCCATAATCGAGTTGGGGTTGAGGTTGATGGCCTCGATCCCGTAGAAGTGCAGCAACCCGCGGAAGAACGGCCCCGTGGGCAAGCCGAGTCCCGCCTCGAAGAAAGGTTTGAAGAGGACCAGCTCGCCGGAGTTCTCCGACGGGAACACTTCCCCTGCGCTCGGCCGCCACTCCGCCACGGCTTGAGGCGGCAGGATGCTCCGCTCCACCATCTCCTCTAGAACCTCCGTGGTCACCTTCCCCCGCGTCCACGCGAGGACAGGGGAGGGGATCTTGTCAGACTTGGGGACGCCAGCGAACTTCTTCCTCCCCGCCATGGATCTAACAGCAGGGGTCTTCGATCGCATTAGCGAGGCCGCGCTCCCCGTGGTGGCTGAGATCGCACGACGGACTGGCAAGCAATGGGAGCTCTGGTGGCGGCGGGATGACAAGCGAAGAACGAGGAAGACGGATCTGGGAATGGGAAGATTTCCCTCCGGGTCTAACCCTCGCCTTTTATAGCGCGCCTTGATGCCCGAAATTACCGCGAGATAACGCGATTAGCGGGGGCGGGCGAAATGGTAGAAAGAGCCGTTGGGCGCTTCGCCTTCCGTTATACGTCGGGCGTCAATGGTAAAAAATGGCTCCAGAGCACTCGAGCAAGACGAAGAAGTCGGCGTGCCGCTAAGGCTCGAACAGCTCCCATACTCGGGGGCTGGCGCCACGATCAAGTCAGTGTGCCTCTCGGGCTCGATTGGCCCCGAACCACTCGGGAGCCAACACTGCAAACCCAGTGGCGTGCCGCTAAGGCTCGAACAGCTCCCATACTCGGGGGCTGGTGCCACGATCAAGTCAGTGTGCCTCTCAGGCTCGATTGGCCCCGAACCACTCGGGAGCCAACACTGTAAACCCAGTGGTGTGCCGCTAAGGCTCGAACAGCTCCCATGCTCGGGGGCTGGCGCCACGATCAAGTCAGTGTGCCTCTCGGGCTCGATTGGCCCCGAACCACTCGGGAGCCAACACTGCAAACCCAGTGGTGTGCCGCTAAGGCTCGAACAGCTCCCATGCTCGGGGGCTGGCGCCACGATTAAGTCAGTGCACCTCTCGGGCTCGATTGACTCCGAACCACTCGGAGGCCAACACTGCAGAACCAAAGGCGTACCGCTAAGGTTCGACCGGCACTCGGACTCGGGGGCTGGCGCCATATCAAAAGCAGCGCGCCGTGCGGGCTCGATCAGCCCCGAAACGCTCGGGAACTGACGCTGCGAACAAATTGCGACAGGTAATGCAATCCTTTTGCAGGAAATACAGTTACAACGGAGCCGGACTTACGTCGGTTACATACATCAAACACATCAACCGCCAAGAAGACGGCCTGGGGCACTCGTCCCTGTGCCTAGTGCTACATCCGGAGCAAGCTTGGTTCACATGAGCTCCTCGCAAGCTCTCTTGTAGCACCACTGCAGCCGTCGACGGGACAGTACCGGTGGAGGGTTGATAATGGATACCTTCGGCTATCCCTTGCTCTACAAAGCATTTCACCCCACATGGCCCTCGTCACATGGGAATGCGGAGGTGAACGGGGCAGCACTCACACGCTGATCAACGCCTCAGATCCCTCGCAAGCACTCTTCTAGCACCGTGCCAAGATGACTCCATGAACTTTCCCCGGTGGATGAACCCAACAATGAGCCTCCGGCATATTGACTGCAAGGATCCTATATCTATTCGCTCTTGGGTAGCAGCTCAGGCTCCCCGACGGGTATTTATAGCCCCTGGTCGCCGGAGGACGGAAGATTTTCTCCACGATGACAAGCACGGACTCCGCGCCACGCGTCTCCCCTCCAGCCTGAAATGCACAGGTCGCCCTTATCTCCTTTGGCTCCACTCGACCACGGGAGTGCCCTATGCAATCACAGGAATACTATTCCTGACGCCGCATCTCAGAAACGACGCCGCTTTGCCAGCCTCTCCTTGGCATACCTGACAGGGAGGGAATCCTCCGGGACCCGAACCTTTCGTCAAGATAAGTTTCAATTGATTAACTTCGTCAATTCCGCGAGCTTTAAAACAAGTTGCTAAAGTACTCGGGGAGCACACGCCTTAAATCCGTGAAACCTCGGCTCTTCCGTACGCCTACGCTCCTACGCGTGCACGCGGCCCAGCTCCCTGCGCTATGGACTACGGCCATCGGGGATCAGGTGCATAAACGTAACAGGCTAACTGCCCGGGGAAATTAAAAGACTTAAAAGCAGGCTAACGGCCCTCACGCTCGGGGGCTGGCGCCGGGACGATTACTCGGCGAGCTCGGCCCTCACGCTCGGGGGCTGGCGCCGGGACGACTACTCGGCGAGCTCGGCCCTCACGCTCGGGGGCTGGCGCCGGGACGACTACTCGGCGAGCTCAGCCCTCACGCTCGGGGGCTGGCGCCAGGACGACTACTCGGCGTGCTCAGCCCTCACGCTCGGGGGCTGGCGCCGGGACGACCACTCGGCGTGCTCAGCCCTCACGCTCGGGGGCTGGCGCCGGGACGACTACTCGGCGCGCCTCGGCCCTCACGCTCGGGGGCTGGCGCCGGGACGACTACTCGGCGCGCCTCGGCCCTCATGCTCGGGGGCTGGCGCCAGGACGACTATTTGGCGCGCCTCGGACAGCTCGACCCGGCCCTCACGCTCGGGGGCTGGGCGCCGAAATTGATGCCGGACGATTTAGCCAGATGCTCCTTGACTAACCCTTGGACCGATTCCTTCAGAATCGCTTCAAGGCTCGGGGGCTACGGCCAACGGACGCACCTCGCGGCGCATCCGTTGATCATTCGGAGACCTCAGAAGAAGGCTACTAACCCTTGGACCGATTCCTTCGGAATCGCTTCAAGGCTCGGGGGCTACGGCCAACGGACGCACCACGTAGGCTACCCTGTGTGGACTGCCGGGTCCAAACATCCGACAATCCAGTGCATGAAGTTGCGGTGTTAATGCTTGGACGACCGTAACAATTGATCCTAGTAGGATAAAAGTGACATAATCTCTAGAATGACCGACTATTGCGGTGCTTGGAGCTTTGGAGGATCGCAAGATTTGGTGCGAAGGACAAGAGGTGACGAGGACTCTGGAATGATGGACTGTTGCGGTGCTTGATGCATAGGAGGATCGCAAGACTCGGTGATGGAGCAAAACAAGCAAGAAGGAGGCGCCCGACCCAGACCGGTCTGACCGGTGTGAGGGACCGGTCAAACCAGTTACCCTTCTTGTAATTCGACTAGGACTCTTATTTTAGGATTCCGAGGTTGTAACGAGTTGTAACTTGGTTTCCTTGCGGGACAAGAACTACCCTCCCTATAAATATAAGGGGATTCGGCCGATTGAAGACACAACAATCGAATCAATCAAATTTACTACTTTTATCCTTTACTTTTTGCATCTCCAAACCCTAGCTTTTCCAACCCTACTTGCTGTTCTTCCTGTGTCTCTGCGACGTTTGAAGGCGTCCTAGGTGGCCTACCGATCCTAGGGCACCCCTGACGACGTTCTCCCTGACGGATCCTTCCGGGAGGCGTTTTTAGGGTTTACCCCGTTCTTCCCCGACGGTCACCAGTCCGACCGGTGCCCCTGACCGGTCAGACCGGTCAGCGCAGGGAAGCCTCAGGTTTACCTTGTTACGTGCTGCGCGATCTAGCGCTTTCGTGTGTTGACCTGATTTCTGCGTCAACATACTTTTGGCGACTCCGCTGGGGAATTGGAGATCTGGTTCGTGCAGTTGATCAATCTAATTCTATCTAGATGGGTGCCAACACCGAGTTCGATATGGAGAACATCATCGCCATCAAGGATGATGAACTTTCTGCTAAAGACCGCCAAGGACTTGAAGAGTACCTGAAGAAGAAGGCGGAAGAAGAACGCATCTACTACTTGTCGCACTTCAAAAAGGACCGCAAGGGCATGGTCTCTAAGGTCAAGGAAGTAAATCCATCTGCTACATCTTCAGCTGCATCTCCTAAGGTACAAAACGACGAAAACTCTCATGAGGTTTTTCTTAAGTACATGGTGGATAAATTGGCCGAAAATAATGTTAATTTAGTAAATTGGATGATGAAAAAGTGTTTAGAATCGGAAGGCAAACAGCCCTTGGTTGAACAACCTGCCGTTGATCCTAGTTTTTTAATTCCTAAGATTCCGATTGCGCCTGATTTCAAAGCATCGGTAGCAAAGCCCGTAGAGCAACCTACATATGGCATGCCGTTGAATTATTTTGAGGGCCAATCTGTTATGCCATCTAATCCAATGATTACTCGGCCTTCTGCACCTCAACAACTTGCAACTATACCTAATTCGGTTAATCACGGCCGAGTTAACAATGAAGTTGCAAGTTTTACCCCGCAAAATCCGAATTATGGATATGTTGTACCCCCACTAGTGCAAAATTTGTTTTCACAAGGCCCAATACCTTACGAGCTTTTTGGAAGGTACGGCCAGCAAATACAGGGGATGATGTCGGCCAATCAACCTGGCCAGCATCAACCGGTCAGACCGGTCGCCGTGACCGGCCAGACCGGCCCTGGAGGGTCGGGTGCGGCTAACCAGATTGTGCCGGTCCAACCGGTCAGACCGGTCACTGGATCCGGTCAGACCGGTTCCGGGGAAGCAGAAACAGGGGATTTGCCTTCTACTCCTGTACATAATACTCAACAGCCAAATTCTCAGGATAATTCATTAGAGTATTTAGATAAAATATTCTCTAAGTACAAACTTGATTTGGCTTCAGCTCTTAAGGAGAACTTAGGAGTAGATGTTAGGGATAAGGCTAGATTGTATCAAAAGCCTTATGTTCCTCGCTTTGATTTAGTTCCTTTCCCTGCTGGATTTAGACTTTCTGATTTTGTTAAGTTTAATGGGGAGGATTCTAAAAGCACTTTTGAACATATTAGTCAATACATGGCACAACTAGGCGATTCTGGCTCTAGTGAGGCTTTAAAAGTGCGTTTATTTTCTTTATCTCTAACTGGTACAGCTTTCTCATGGTTTGCATCATTAGCTCCGCATTCTATTACTTCATGGGAACAGTTAGAACAAAAGTTTCATGATCACTTCTTTTCGGGCACTAATGAACTTAAGCTGTCACATCTTGCATCGGTTAGACAATCACGCGATGAAACTGTTAATGATTACATTAGGCGTTTCCGTGATACTAGCAACCGTTGTTTTGGTGTTTCTATTTCTAAAAAGGATCTTGCTGATTTGGCTTTCAATGGTTTGCGTTCTCATATTAAAGAAAAATTAGAGAATTCTGAATTCTATAGCGTAAACCAATTGCATCAAAGAGCTTTGGCTGTTGACAGCCGAAGCAAAGACTTAAAAGAAAGCCACAGGACTCATCGGGCTAATGTGCATAATGTAGAATGTGATTCTTGTAGTTCCGATGAAGAGTCTCATGAGGTGTTGGTTGCTGAATTTGTATGGCCAGCATCTAATAAAGCTTTTGCTTGCACATCTCTTAAGCCGACTCATAGGAATCGGCAGGAGGAGATGAAGTTTACTTTTGATGTATCTAAGTGCGATAAAATTTTTGATGAATTGCATAAGAATGGATATATCAAATGTTCTTTTAAAATTCCATCACCTGAGGAGTTAAAGCGGCGTGCTTATTGCAAGTTTCATAATTCTTTTTCTCATGCAACTAATGACTGTAATTTCTTTCGTCGACAGAATCAATCGGCTTTAAATGATGGACGATTGATTTTAAATGAGATGGAAGTTGATAAGCGCCTGTTTCCAGTCAACAATATAGTAATCAATACCATGGATCTTAAAGATGCCAAGATGTTGGTTCGGCCCAACAATGCCGATGCAGCAGGAGGCAAGAATATTGTGATTGGAGAACCAAGGAGGGCGATGGAATAAGACAAAGTGCTTGGGAGAGAAGTTGTGCTTAAGCAAGCTCCTGATGGAATGAAGATCTTGACTATTACAGTGAAAAATTCTGAAATCAGGGGAGAATCAAGCTCTCAAGCGCGGGATCAAAGGCCGGTTGCTCCTGTTGCCCAGGGGGCACCGGTCAGACCGGTTGACATGACCGGTCAGACCGGTCCGGCCCAGAGGCCGGTCCGAACTTTTGTGCCTAAACGTCCTGAAGTGGAAACTTGGAAGATGAACCAGGACAAAGATCAGGGGAAAACTTTCAAGCCGAAGGCAACCTTTGATCAAGTCATGGCGAAGCACATGCACAACGCGGCCGTTCAACCAGATCGGCCACCAAAAAAGAGACCAAGTTCACCGCCAAGGAATTTTAGTGCGATGAAGGCACCAAGAGGACAGTGGAATCAGGGCCCAAGCTCATCCAATGGTGCTGGTCCTTCTAGGCCGTGGAGGCCGTTTCCACCTTCCCCCTCCTCAGCCTATTTGGAGGGATGGAATTATGTACGTGCCCTACTGTCCTGCACCCAATCAACCACAGCCTGGAGCTCCTATTCATGCCAGAATAACTCCACAACAGCCTAGGCCTGCAGGGTTTCAACAGAGACAGGCGTTCGTGCCCCAGCAGCGCAGACCGGTCAGACCGGTGCCCCGGACCGGTCAGACCGGTGCCCCACAGAGGCCGGCGTTCGTGCAACAGCACGGACCGGTTAGACCGGTCCCGCCAACCGGTCAGACTGGTTTCCAGAGGAGGCCGGGCAAGGAGACGGCTAAGCAAGAGTATCGCCCCGTGCAGAAGAAGGAAGAGCCTGCCCCTGTTATTTCAAAGCCAGTTGAGAAAAGTACAATTCAAATTGGCTCCATGGCGGTTAATCCTTCCATGGCTGATGGACCCAATGTTATTGGCGCATCGGCCATAAAAAAGGTTCCTTTGCCTCAGTACACGCAGCCAAAGTGGTGTCCTCCTGGCTTGACTCATTCTCAGAAGAGGAGATTGCAGCGGTTGCGCACTCAAAAGCAAAGGGAGGAAGAATCGGCTAAGAAGCGGGAGGAGTGGTTCAATGAGGTTAAGCCGATGATTCCACCATCTGATTAGAATTGCAAGGATGACTCTGGTGCCCAAGATGTGCAAGTCAAGACACCAGAAAAGGCTGAGCCATCTGCAGTGGGTTCGGCTGATCTGGCCGCAACCGGTCAGACCGGTGTCCCTGACCGGTCAGACCGGTCACCTACTGTTCCAGTTCCGGAAACTGGAACCGGTCAGACCAGTCAGGTGGAACCGGTCAGACCGGTGTCGCCCAGAGAGTCAGTGGCCGATGCTTTTTCGTCTTCGGCTAAAGTTTCGATTCCGCCCACTGCTATTTCAGATACTTAGATGGGCAATGAGGACGAAGCTGTTGATTTTGAACCTTCACTCAGCAGAACCGACATGGAAATCAATGTTATCTACATGAACGCCGATTATTGTTTTATCGGAGATGATGAACAAGTGGCTCAAGTTGACTTTGCTCCCAAGAATGCCGTGTTTCAGAGGCCCTTGGAATTGGATAATCATCTCAAAGCTCTTTATGTGAAGGGTCACATTAAGGGAAAGCCGATTTCTAGGATGCTTGTTGATGGTGGTGCTATTGTGAACCTCATGCCATATACTTTGTATAAGAAGTTGGGAAGTTTGGACGGCGAGCTCATCAAGACGAGTATGACGATCAGCGGCGTTGGAGGAGGAGAACCGATGAGTGCCAAGGGAGTTGCATCCTTAGAGCTTACCGTTGGGAGCAAGACGTTTGCAACTGCTTTCTTCGTCACAGAGGTGCAAGGTAACTTCAGTGTTATTTTGGGGCGCGATTGGATTCATGCAAATCAATGTGTGCCTTCTACCTTGCATCAATGCTTAATTCAATGGGTTGGTGACGAAGTTGAGGTGGTTCATGCGGATACTTCGGCATGTGTTGCTATGGCCGATGCATCTATTTTGGGAACTCATGATAATGTCAAGTGCTTGACCGAAATTGATATTTGGACTTTGAGTTCCTCGCTTGCACCAAGGATGGCTTTGTGTCTGCTGCTCTAAGGCCGGTTCAGAAATCGGTTGATTCAGATAATGAAGAGTAGATGGATACAAGTGAGAAGTGGCTAAAGGAAAGGGTGGAGCATTATCGGTCAAATATGAACGATGCATGTGAAGCCATTAATGATTTTGAAGAAGTAGAAAAGTTAGGACAAGGATTTACGTCGGCTGATCCTTTAGAAAAGATAGACGTAGGTGATGGTTCTATTCCAAGGCCGACTTTTGTAAATCAAAATTTGAAAGCCGATTATAAGGTTGAATTAATCGAGTTATTGAAAGAGTATTCTGATTGCTTTGCTTGGGAGTATCATGAGATGCCTGGTTTAAGTCGTGAATTAGTTGAACATTGTTTACCGATTAAACCTGGTTTTAGGCCATATAAACATGGCAATAGATGATTTAATCCTTTGTTTTATGATCGCATAAAAGAAGAGGTTAATCGTTTGCTTGAAGCTAAGTTTATTCGGCCATGTCGCTATGCTGAATGGATCTCTAATATTGTGCCTGTTGAGAAGAAAGGTTCTAATAAAATTAGAGTGTGCATTGATTTTAGAGATCTTAATAGAGCGACACCCAAAAATGAATATCCTATGCCTATAGCCGATATGCTTATTAATGATGCTTCTGGACATAAGATTATTAGCTTTCTTGACGGCAATGCGGGATATAATCAAATCTTTATGGCCGAGGAAGACGTATACAAAACGGCCTTTAAATGTCCCGGCTTTGTTGGTTGGTTTGAATGGGTTGTGATGACTTTTGGTCTAAAGAATGCCGGCGCTACTTATCAAAGGGCAATGAATTTGATTTTTCATGACTTACTTGGTGTTATCCTAGAAGTCTATATTGATGATATTGTTGTCAAATCGGCTGGATTAAATTCTCACTTGGCTGATTTGCGTCTTGCTTTTGAAAGAATACGTCGGTATGGTTTAAAAATGAACCCATTGAAATGTGCATTTGGTGTATCGGCCGGAAGATTCTTAGGCTTCATGGTTCATGAGAGGGGCATAGAGATAGATCCTAAGAAAATAAAAGCTATGGATAAACTTGAAGTGCCTACTTGCAAGCATGACTTACAGAAATTCTTGGGCAAAGTTAATTACTTAAGGAGGTTTATTTCTAACTTGTCCGGAAAAGTTAGTGCTTTTACTCCTATACTTCGGTTAAAGAATGAAGCCGAATTTACTTGGGGGGCAAAGCAGCAAGAGGCCTTTGAGGAAATCAAAAAATACTTGTCTTCGCCGCCTGTACTTAAAGCGCCTAAGAATAGGGTGCCATTTAGGCTTTATATTTTGGCCGAAGATAATGTTATTGGGGCTGTTTTGACTCAAGAGACAAATAGCAAGGAGCACATCATTACATATTTGAGTCGGCGGCTGTTGGATGCGGAAACGAGGTACAAACCTATTGAAAAATTATGCTTGTCTTTATATTATGCTTGTACGAAATTGAGGCATTATTTGTTATCTAGTACTTGCATAGTTGCGTGTCAAGCCGATGTTATTAAGTATATGTTGCATAGACCGATTTTGAGCGGAAGGATCGGTAAGTGGGTATACGCACTAATTGAATATGATTTGGCTTGTGAACCTTTGAAATCTATGAAAGGCCAAATTGTAGCTAATTTTATTGTTGAACATCGGATTAAGGATGAGCATAATTTGGAAGTTGATTACATGACTTTTACTCCATGGAAATTACATTTTGATGGATAGGTTTGCAAGAACGGATGTGGAATTGGAATTGTTCTTGTTTCTCCTAATGGAGCTGTTTTTGAAGCTCTTAGCCGATTAGAAATTGAGTGCACAAATAATCAAGCCGAATATGAAGCTTTATTATTCGGACTAGAAATTTTGCATGACATGGGAGTAAAACATGTTGAAGCTTTTGGAAATTCATTATTGGTTGTGCAGCAAGTATCTAAGGTGTGTCAATGCTTGGAAAGTTCATTGAATATTTATCTTGACAAGTGCCTTGATATTATGCCATATTTTGATGAATTCACCATTTATCATGTTCCAAGATGTGATAATCCTAGACCTAATACTTTGGCGTAGCAAGCATTAGGCTATAATGTCCAGAAAAGACATTTTCATAAGAAAAGGCCGTTAATTGCTATTGCCAATGGAAAAGCTCTAACGCTCGCTGCAGAGCAGAGCCGAACCGGTCAGACCGGTTCCGAGATCGGTCAGACCGGTCTAGCGTCTCATACAGAGACCGGTCAGACCGATCCGGGAACCGGTCAGACCGGTGCGGTGTTTGCAGTTTCAAATTCGGCCACCGAAAATCTTCAAAATGAAAAGGCCGAAGTTGATGATTGGAGAGCGCCCATTATCAGGTATTTAAGGAATCCTAGTTCTGGAACAGACAGGAAACTCGGCGTTTGGCTTTCAAATACATTTTAGTTGACGATGAGTTGCATCGTTGCACCGCCGATGATTTATTACTTAAATGCTTGGGTGCTGATCAAGCTAGAGTGGCCATGGGTGAAGTTCATGAAGGAATTTGTGGAACGCATCAATCGGCTCCTAAGATGAAGTGGTTACTTAGGAGAGCTGCATTTTATTGGCCTACTATGATGGCTGATTGTTTTCGTTACTACAAGGGATGTGAGGAATGTCAGAAATTTGGAAATATTCAGATGGTACCTGCTGCATTGCTTCATCCTATTATTAAACCATGGCCGTTTCGAGGATGGGGATTGGATTTTATTGGAGAGATACATCCTTCTTCTTCAAAGGGTCACCGCTTCGTGTTGGTTGCTACGGATTACTTCACTAAATGGACCGAAGCTGTTCCTCTCAAGAATATGACCCATAAGGAGGTAATTGAGTTTATTACTGAGCATATTATTCACAGATTCGGCATTCCACAAACTTTAACTACGGATCAAGGTACTTCTTTTATGTCTAAAGAAGTACGAGTCTTTGCCGATATGTATAAGATCAAGTTGCTCAATTCATCTCCATACTATGCTCAGGCCAATGGTCAAGCCGAGTCTAGTAATAAGACTTTGATTAAGTTGATTAAGTTGATTAAGAAGAAGATAGAGGAGAATCCCTGAAGATGGCATGAAGTTTTGTCTCAAGCTTTATGGGCTCATCGCATATCTAGACATAGTGCTACTAAAGTCACTCCTTTTAAGCTTGTTTATGGACAAGAGGCCGTTTTGCCTGTTGAGGTAAATCTGGACGCTTACAGACTTGCTAGACAGAATAAGCTTTCGGTTGGTGAATATTATAACTTGATGATGGACAACATTGATGAAGTGACCGATAAGCGTTTACAAGCTCTTAAGGAAATTGAGAAAGATAAGATCCGGGTTGCTAGAGCATACAACAAGAAGGTTAAAGAGAAGACTTTTCAAGTTGGTGATCTAGTATGGAAGGCAATTTTGCCACTTGGTACTAAAGATAATAAATTCGGCAAGTGGTCTCCAAGTTGGGAAGGTCCCTATCGAGTATTCAAGATCAATGGCGGGAATTCCTATATGGTGGAGACGCTGCAAGGAGGACATTTGCCTAAGGCACTGAATGGGAGGTAATTAAAGAAGTACTATCCAAGTGTTTGACAAGAAGCATGAAGTGGCATATGGCCGATATTTGGATATCGCCCTTAGAAAAATATAATGGTCGATGATTCTGTTAAAACATCGTCCTTAGGTGACAATTTTGGTGCTGATGTGTTTTATGGTACGCAAGCTTTACCAAAAAAACAGGGGGGCATATGTTGACAACCAAAATTGGCACGAGTCAGGGCCGACCGGTTAGCCTGACCGGTCAGACTGGTCCGGTGCATGAAGTTGCGGTGTTAATGCTTGGACGACCGTAACAATTGATCCTAGTAGGATAAAAGTGACATAATCTCTAGAATGACTGACTATTGCGGTGCTTGGAGCTTTGGAGGACCGCAAGATTTGGTGCGAAGAACAAGAGGTGACGAGGACTCTGGAATGATGGACTGCTGCGGTGCTTGATGCATAGGAGGATCGCAAGACTCGGTAATGGAGCAAAACAAGCAAGAAGGAGGCGCCCGACCCAGACCGGTCTGACCGGTGTGGGGGATCGGTCTGACCGGTTACCCTTCTTGTAATCCGACTAGGACTCTTATTTTAGGATTCCGAGGTTGTAACGAGTTGTAACTTGGTTTCCTTGCGGGACAAGAACTACCCTCCCTATAAATATAAGGGGATTCGGCCGATTGAAGACACAACAATCGAATCAATCAAATTTACTACTTTTATCCTTTACTTTTTACATCTCCAAACCCTAGCTTTTCCAACCCTACTTGCTGTTCTTCCTGCGTCTCCGCGACGTTTGAAGGCGTCCTAGGTGGCCTGCCGATCCTAGGGCACCCCTGACGACGTTCTCCCTGACGGATCCTTCCGGGAGGTGTTTTTAGGGTTTACCCCGTTCTTCCCCGACGGTCATCGGTCCGACCGGTGCCCTTGACCGGTCAGACCGGTCAGCGCAGGGAAGCCTTGGGTTTACCGTGTTACGTGCTGCGCGATCTAGCGCTTTCGTGTGTTGACCTGATTTCTGCGTCAACAGGGAGATGATTAGGGCCAGATTTTTGTTTTTTTTCCTTTATGAAATGTTCTAGGCGAATATATTTCAAAAAAATTCTAAAAATGTTTGTTAAAAAGTTTTTTAAAAAAAGTGTGCAAAAAGGATTGTAGAAAATTATAATAAAAACTTCTGAGAAGGTGTTAAAAGAACCCAAAAAGGAGCTATAGAAAAGGAAAATTATTTAAAAAATAATTGATATTGGATCATGCGCCCACATGGCTTTAGCCCGGATTAGCGGGGCCGATTCTGAACATCCACATAGCAGTGCTATAGCTTAAATTTCATGGAAGTGCAGGAATCAGGCCAGGCCACTGGAACGAAAGCCAAAACACTCACCTTGCCCTGCCCGCCACGCGCGCTCCACCCACCGGTTCCAATGGCGCTGCGGAAGTTGGCCCACTCGTCCATGTTGGCCTTGCCGAGCACCACGGCGCCCGCCCGCCGCAGCCTGGCCACCACGCCGGCGTCACGCCTGACCACCGAGCCGAGCAGCGCCAGGGACCCAGCCGTCGTGCTGAGCTGGTCGCGCGTCCCGATGTTGTCCTTGAGCAGCACGGGGACGCCATGTAGCCCGCCGATATCGATTTTACCGTCACCCGACGACCGCCGGCGTTAGGCGTCGGCCTGAGCTGCCTGCCGGAGCGCGTCGGGGTTGACCTCGATGACGGCGCGGACCACGGGGTTGAGGCGGCTGATCTGGCTGAGGTAAAACCGCACGAGCGCCGTCGAGGTCAGGCTGCCGTTCTTGAACCCCAGATGGATAGCGTCGAGGGTGGCCTCATGAAACTCGAAGCTGCAGCTGCTGCCGGCGGCGAGCGCTAGGACGGCTGCGAGCAGCAGCAGGCGGAGCCGAGCCATGCTCTAATGACTGATGGTCTGACCGTTCGATACTCTGCTGGCGAGCAAGATGGGCACATAACTTATGGCTGACATAGAAACTGGCCTGTTTCTGCTTTTCTCACTTCTTCCATTTGGCAGGCCATGAAATTTGGACCTATTCCATGAGAATAGTGTTAGATGCCTGCCTTGTAGGAAAGCGTTGATCCCTCTCGCGAGCTTCCAAAATCTAGTAGTGCTGGCAAGTTCTTCTTTGTCACCATCGTTGGACGGTTGGAGACATGGTGAAGTTTGCTAGAACTTGTATGCACACCAGTTGGCTGTAAAAGCAATCAGCAGCAGCATATATATGAACAGAAAATAAACTTATTTTGTAGTATCACAAAACTGATGAAAAAAAAGATGGAAAGACAATAAATAATTCACAAGAAGAGGTTCATGACACGTTAGCTCTGGCCTTTGGCCGATTTGTATTGTGTTCTTTCCAAAGGCTGGTCCCTATCCCTACTGGTCTCTTGGGCCGATTTGTGTTGTGTGCTTCCCAAAGGCTGGTCCCTACTGGTCTCTTGGGAATTTGTAATTTGAAGTTTGTAACTTGTTTCTCCTGCTTAATATAATGAAACACAATTTTCTTGCGTTTTTCGGAAAAAAAGGAAGAGGTTCATGCCGTCCAATTATCTCATATGCTTCCAATAAGTTGCAATATATTCATGTATCATTGATGAACATTTGAAGTGGAGAAAAACAAGTTGCTTCAAACATCCCTGAACATGAATATGGATATAAGGGTACACAAGAAATTGAATGATCTCTTTTCCGATTTATGGGAAACCAGGACCACACACACATAATAAATATGCCAAGTTTCTTTTCTGAACAGGGTGCTTTTTATTCTCTCCTACATAGGTTGCAACTCAGGTAAGCTGCACCAGTGAATACACGCACTCACACCACCATATAATGATATAAAGCTTTTATTTTGTTGCTCCACGTACGGTGCTGCTGTACATTCTAATTCTTGAACATTGGAGGCTTTCGCACCTTGGTAGCCTGCTCGAATGCATAAGCAATCTCAATCAACCTCGGCTCGTAACCCCTAAGCCCGCTGTAGCAAATACTGAAGGGGATGCCCTGCTCATCATACCCCCAGCTGGCACCACAATGCCAGGGAGGCCAATATAAGCAATGAATGGGGTGGCGGCTGAATCAGGTGTCAGAATTGCGTCAAGATGGTGTTCAGTCATCTGGTTAACAATCCCATTTTCCGATAGCTCGTCCAACTGACGAATTATAGCCCTCTCCTGGGGGCCAATCCCTGTTGTGTTTTCAGACAACAGAAGGACTTGCTGCCCATACTCTTCGAGCTTCTCCTGTAGACCACAAGAACAAATATTTTGTTACACTAAACGAGCAATTGAGAAAATAAACACTTCTTGTAGGTTTATATAAAATTATGTAGCATTTACAGTCTACAAATATGAGTATAGTCGATTTAACCATTATGATGGACTTGCAAGTAGAGTTGGAGACAAGTTAGAAGTAGGTTGGAGCTAACCTCAACAGGATGAGCGTTGTTGAATGTTATTATGTCAGCAAGAGAACGGACCGGTGAGTATGATAGATTAGACAAATAATTGTTCAGGTTGAATTTGAACTCTGCTGTTAGCGCAGTCAGCAGTCCACTTCCAGTAATATTCAGTATGCCACTCAAATTTGCAATGTCAAGGTTCTCAATCACAATCGCTCCGTTTTTCCTTAAAAAAGTAGTAGACATCAAATAAAAATTGTTGCTTAGGTCAGGAATGGCAAGAAATGAATGAACTTATGCCTATAAGTTTGATAAAGCAGTTGACTTTGGAATGAAATGATTTTAGTTATGCACTACCAACTTCTGATGCAGGAAGATACATAAGGTTAAGAAATTTCATTGACAGACATCATTATTATTAAGGAAATATTTGTTCAACTGCTGAAGAATACCATATTTTAATAGAGGAATATAACCATGAAAGTGATATGGTTGGTCTTGACTGGTCGAAGTCATCAGTTCTATACCATAATCTATTTTGTGTTGTTAAACTGTCACACACTACAAAGAGATGACGAATTATCAGATGAAATACTTTATTTATTCTAAGACAAATTTAAACTTACAATGAGTAAGCAAATGTAAGATTTTATATAATATTAACTATGTTATGTAGACCTATAAAACAAAACATATAGAAGAACCACCCAATGCTTGGAATAATTACGTCAACAATGCATAAAGGTATAGATAAAGAAAATATGATAGCTCTTATTAAAAACTACAAATGTTGTTTAGACTATCCACAGGATTATATGTTACCTCATTCTGTCCACATGCTGTTTATACACAACCTGTCGCACTGTTCCATTTGTGAAATCAAAGAAACCATTTGGTATGCCTATTCTCTTCCCACTTAGACCGTCTATCTTCAAGAACTGCTTGTAACCACCTGGAGGGATGTACTTGGATGAAGCTTTTGTGGCTGCAGCGTCAAGGGCATCATAACCAACTATAGCATCCAGCACATGGACCGCATCTGCCACTGTGCGGCATATTGGTCTGCATTTAGGTCAAAATTATTTGCAAAGTCTAAGGTTTTTATATTAGTAGGCTAGGGGATAGTTTCTTCATAGAGGTCCATCATATGTCTGTGGAAACGTGTTCTATCTCTTTTGCGGTTTTGCCCGATTCATGCAGTAGTAATAATAAAAAAAAATCATGCAGTAGTGAAATCGTTGCCTATGAAACTCACATATAAAGTTTCTACATGCAAAAATCAAATGTAGCTCTACTGAAAATATTTAGCATGTTTTACTTAAAATGGATTAACTTGATTATAGAAGTTTTGCACGTGATGTCGACATTTCTATCAAATTGTAAAAAACTTCCTGTCTCTGTTCCCAAACAATTGACTTGCATTTGCCTCTATTATTCAAACATTGAGTAACGGCAGTTTAATTTTTTTGTACGGTAAAATAAAAACAATAATGTTAGAATCACAACATTGACAAAAATAGTACAAACAATTGTAACAGTAGTTGAAATTGCAGGTAACATTTACATACCCAACAGTATCCTGCCTTGAAGAGAAGGGGATGACGCCGGAGCGGCTTGTCAACCCAACTGTGGGTTTGATCCCGACCACTGAGTTCAGCGATGCCGGGCAGAGTATCGAATTCATGGTTTCAGTCCCCAATGTGGCCGCCGCCATATTCACCGCCGCCGCTATGGATGAACCCGTGCTCGACCCGCACAGATTCGCCGACAGCACGTAAGGGTCCTGCAAGTTTTTACATTTGTGCCTCACGGTCACAACAAGCTAGAAGAAACAAACCAAGAAGGTCCTAGCAACTAGCAGGATCGGAGGAGATGGTCGTCGCGCGCCCCTACCCGGGATTGTCCGCCACGCGCGCTCCAGCCGTGGAGGCCGCTCGTGCTGCGGAAGTTTGCCCACTCGGGGAGGTTAGCCTTGCCAAGTACGAGGGCGCCGGCGCGCCGTAGCCGGACCACCACGCCGGCGTCGCGCCTGACGGCCTGACCACGGACCCGAGCAGCGCGAGCGACCCAGCCGTCGTGTTCAGCCGGTCGCGCGTCGCGATGAGGTCCTTTACAAGCACCGGGACGCCGTGGAGCCCACCGGCCGCTCGGCGGTGTCCGGTCGACCGCTCGGCATCGGCGCGCGCGGCATGACGGAGCGCGTCGGGGTTGACCTCGATGACGGCGTGTAGCAGCGGGTTGAGGCGGGTGATCTGGTCAAGGTAGTAGCGCACAAGCGCCGTCGACGTGAGGCTGCCGTTCTTGAAGCCGAGCTGGATACTGTTGATGGTTGCCTCTTCGAACTCAAAGGCGCATGACCCACCGGCGGCGAGCGCGATGAGCCCCACGGCGAGGAGCATCCGCAGACGACCCATATTCCACCTGCGCTAATTCTCCTCTAGGCTGGTCGATGTTGTACATGTACTTGCACGGCTATCTTATGGTTCATTTGCTTCAATAATTGTGCAAGTCCACGGTTTATATGGCATATACACTAATGCAAGGGGATAACATGTGGAAACAAATTGTCAGATTTAAGTAATTGTCAGATTTAAGTATAGAACTGATTACTGAGAGGTGAGAGCCCAAACCTGTTTTGCTGCACACAGTTAGGATCCTGATCCCCTTTTTGGGAGTTCTTTGGGCAGCCCAGGCTGCGAGGATGGGTTATATGGTGTAAAATTGGGAATGGGAGGAGAATTAGATTCTGGTTCCGGAGCTTCAGTCTTGTTTTTCAAATTTGGCACTTGTTGGATATTGATCTCGGCAAATTCAAGACCGTCTAAGCGGGGGAAATAACCGCCACTCATGTTTCCACGCACCCTGATCAGGGGCGCCGAACCAGCGTTGGTTTCGGTCCTCCATTGCGCAGCGCGACAATAAAGAGGGGGGAGCCGGCCCCTCACGGTATCCATCGTATCCGTGAGGGTATCCTCGCCCCAACATCCCCACGAGACCGATCTCTCACGCGCGCTGAAGCGACGGGAAGACCGACACCGCGGTCTCCACTACTACTCTACGGCACGCTTCACCGACGCCTGCATCACGCAGGCAAGGGGACTTCAGCAATGTCGTCATCAGGCTCTCAAGTCCCAATGAACAGTGATGCATCTACCGTCTTGATTTTATCATGTACTAGGTGGTATAAGTACGAGATTAGGGATCATGTTAATGATTTGTTCATATTCATATAACATTTGGCACCAGAGCCGTCTAGTCTTGCCTAGAACCCTAGGTTTACATCTCTGTTAATGCTAATTACCCTCTATTAATAGTAATTAATCATCATTAAGTAATAATGATTCATCAGTGGTGTTGTTTATGTGGGTAATTAGCCTCTGGTAGATGCAAATGCTCATGAATTAAGTTTTTACTCACGTTCATGGCTCGGTTAGGGTTACTGTCACCACTATTTGATTCAAACCGACGCAAAATCACACTCAAGTCATCGAAAAACACACGTTAATGTCTCGGACAGCAAGTAGAAGGAAGAATTTCATGAAACTCTAAAGAATTTTTCCCCAAATAACGAAACCCTAGACGTAAATCAGTGGCGCACGTACGTATTGACGTTGTGGCGCCTTCTCTGTGTGCCTCCGTGGGCCACGCCGCCACTGATGCTTGCGCGCCGCCACCCCCTGTTGCGCGCCGCCGCAGCTACTGTTGTGTGCGTCGCCACCGCCCCCGGTTGTGCGCCACCATAGCTGCTGCTTGTTGCTATGCACTGCCGCCTCATGCGTTGCACCGCCTTCACGAGCGCCGGCGAGCAGGCCCGGGGCGGCGCGCTGTCTGCCGCCGCCACTGGCATGTTATCTGATGCCACTTTCCCCTCCCCCACGTGAAAATCTCAGGCTCGAAACTAATTTAGGGTTTGGGGAGGCGGCTGTTGTGGCTTTGTTTCGAGGCAGGGAGGGCGCCAGCCGTCCGATCGGCCTAGACGACCAGGATGCAAGCGGGCGGAGGTGGGAGCACTAACTAGGCTAGATCGGTGGCCCATCCATTGGCTGCTGGGCCCCGAGCCCAGGCAGGTTTTGGGGAGGGGTCTCATGGGCCTAATTCGGCCATTGGACCAGCGCGAGATTGTCTCAACCCGCGTTCGTTATTTGCTTTTCCATTTATTCAGTGTATTCTTTATGTATTTCATTATGTATTTATGTTGTATTTCATGTATTTTGATGTATTTTGATGTATTCTAATGAACTCATGACGCGTCTGTTGAACCCTTATCAATATTTTATTCCGCTGTGTATATTTAATCTCTAGTTAAAATGGAACCAACAGGAAATTTTGATTAGTGATTATTATGTTATTTTTATTATGTTTAACTCATATTTATAATTCTGACCAAAGTTGCTTTATCAATATGTGTTAATCAGTTATTCTAACTCATTTCTGCCCAATGGTGATATGTTTTGGAAATGCATGTTATTAATCGAACCTACGTGGACTAATTTCATGCAAATTATGTGTCTATTACTAATGTGACAATTTATGATTTTCAGTGAACTCCGTTACTGCACAGATTTCAAGCATTGAGACACTTACGGGCAGCAACTTTCCATCATGGAAGAATAGTGTGACCATTAACTTTGGGATCGCTGATCTTGATTATGCGCTGAGGGTTGATGAATCCAAAGCTCCTGAGGAGGTTGTGGAGGATTATCACACCAAGAGAATGCTAAGAAGTGGGAGCGGTCAAACTTTCTCTCACGACAGATTATGAAGAACTCCATTTCTGAGAGCATCCGGGGTACTATCCCCGATAATGAAAATGCTAAGGAGTAACATGCCTCTGTGGAGGAACACTAGAAGGGGTCCTCTAAATTTTATGCTTCCACTCTTATGAAGAGGCTGACTTAGGCTAAATATGATGGTGCAAATGGGAATGTTCATGAGCACATTATGCAAATTATTGATATTAATGCTCAGCTTAAGCACATGAAGATGGGCTTGGAGGATGCTTTCCTTATCCATTATATACTGACTTCTCTCCCTGCAGAGTTTGAGGCCTTTAAGGTGAATTATTATTCACTAAAAAAGAAATAGACCACTAGTGATTTAGTTGATATGTGTGTCCAGGAGGAGAAAAGAATCAGGTCTGAAAAGAAAGATATCATAAATAATGTAAGCTCTCCACAGAAAGGTCAGGGACAGGGACAGATAGAAAGGGGAAAAAGAAACAAAAGCAAGCTTATTCCCTCTACAAGAAGCCTCAGTTCAAGGTTTCTGGCCCTGGCTCTTGCTCCTCAGTGCCTGGTGACTTTCAGGGAAAGAAGGACAACACATGTCACTTCTGCAAGAAGGAATGACAATTTAGAGACAACTGTGTTGATTGGCTGAAATGGCTTGCCAGGAAAGGTAATGTTGATGTAATATGTTTTGTTGATGAATCTCTTTATGCTGATTTCTCCTTAGACACATGGTGGATTGACTCTGGTGCTACGGCACATGTGATCAATTCTTTGTAGGGCTTCAGTACATCCTGAAGTCTGAGCGGAGGGGAAAGAAGCCTCCGAGTGGCTGATGGACATGAGGCTGAAGTTAGAGCTATAGGACAAGTTCCCTTAGTTTTAAATAATGGTTTTGTACTTCAGCTTAACAACATTCTTTATGTTCCCGCAATTAGGAGAAATTTGATTTCTATTTAATTTTGGAGATGATAAATGTTTGATTTCTACTAAGTCTAGTAATAATGTTGGTTGTGCCTTCCGACATGGAATGCTTTATTTGCTATCTCTAAAAGATTCTGTATCTATGAATGTCTGTGATGAAGACAAAAAGTGCAAGAGTATTAATGAGTCGTCCTCGAAGCTATGGCATCGCCGTTTAGGCCATATTTCAAAGTGGGGGGGATTGAACGACTAATTAAAGAACAAATACTTCCTCCTCTAGACTTTAGTGACACTGTCTAGATTGCATTAAGGAGAAATATGTTAAGCATACAAAGAAAGGTGCTAATCATAGCACAGGACCACTACAAATAATTCACACTGACACATGCAGTCCATTCCCAATAATGTCTATTAATGGTTCTAACTCGTTCATTACTTTCATTGATGATTACTCAAGGTATGGGTACATATACCCTATTAAAGAACGGTCTGAAGCACATGAAAAATTGAAGTTATTCAAGGCTAAAGTAGAAAATCAACATGATTTAAAGACTAAAGTAGTACGCTCAGACCGTGGCGAAGAGTATTATGGCTGACATACAACTTATGGGCAGGTGCCTGGCCCTTTCGCCAAATATCTTCGAGAAAATAGTATAGATGCCCAATACTCAATTCCTAGTGATCCATCGCAAAATGGAGTTGCATAAAGAAGAAACCGTACGCTTATGGATATGGTGCGAAGCATGATGAGCCACTCCACTTTGCCAGCCAAGTTGTGGATGGAAGCATTAAAGACAGGTGTGCATATACTAAATCGGGTCCCCAATCAGTACCAAAAACTCCTTATGAATTATTGACTGAGAGAAAACCGAGTATAAATTACTTGCACGTATGGGGTTGCCTAGCAGAAGCTAAAGTATTTAATCCACAATTGGAAAATTGGATCCCAAAAGAGTAAGTTGGCATTTTATTGGTTATTCTGAAAAGTCTAAAGGGTATCGATTCTACTGTCGAGATCATACTACCAAATTTAATGAAACCAAACACGCTGTGTTCTTGGCAAAATGATGGAATAAGTGGATTTTTGGAGCCCAGGAAGATCGATCTCGAGGAAAAACGGGTTTATTCCCTCACTGCTAATCCCAGAGCCTGATTTTCTCGTGCCTCAAATAGTTATAGCTTCAGCACCCTCTGTGAGTGTGACAGCTGTCATTCCTCTAGCTGATGTTGTTTCTACTCCTCATGATGGAGACTCTGAAATTGACACTAATGCTACAAATAATGAAGAGACTCATTAGTCCCCTTTAATGATTAATGAACCAACTGCTAAACCAATCAGGAGATCATAGTGAGAGAGAAGGCCTGCCATACTAGATGATTATGAAATTTATATTGGAAAGGTAGATGATTATTGACGGTCTATAGACGCGCCAATTGTGAACCGCAAACGCACGGATCATCGTAGCTTTTCTCTTAGAGTATTCCATCCAAGGTTTATCAATCCGTGGATCGACAATGAACTACCTAGGGTTTTCCATCTAATCTAATGGATCTATTCCTAGCGTTAGGCATAGATTGCATATGAGGGTAAACCTTTAGGATATGAGTGACGGTCCAAGATCCATGGGAGTCCTCATGGGCTGTGGGTTCGTTAGGAAATTGGGCCGACAACTCTGACAGATACAAGGAAGAGGCGTACTGCTTAAGGAAACTAGTCGGTTACTGGGAAACAACCCGGCCTACTCATGTTAGGACTCTGTGTATTGTATCCGACTAGGAGTTTATGTTTCTTGCCTTGTAGACCCTGTCTCCTGAGTATATAAGGTGAGGCAGGGACCCCTTGTAAATCATAACCATCAATACGAGAAGATCCACCATACAGGACGTAAGGTATTACGCTCTCTACTCGAGGCGGCCTGAACCTGTCTAAATCGTCTCGTGTTCACCATCGTGCTTCTGGTTCCGGCGAGGCCCTCACGAACAACTCGACTACTTAGGGACCCCCATAGTAGGCTAGCCGGTATAAAAAACCGACAGCTGGCACGCCAAGTAGGGGCTTTCGTCGAGAATCGTACAGCAAGCTCGATGGCATTAGTCATCATCAACTGCGGCGGTGACATGGCGTTCGAGAAAGGCGCCACCTTCGTCTTCGGCTTCTGGGTCTGCACGGCGGACGGCGCGGGCAACTTCGACCGTGTCCTCAAGTCGCCGACTTTGGAGAAACTCGCCGACAAGCTCGACGAGATCGCCCTCGGGTCCGAATTCAGCTCGGGCTCGGGGAACCTCGAGTTCGAACTCAACTCAAACTCAGGTAACTCTGACTCCTAGTTCGACTCCAACTCGGGCTGGGGAGATTCCAAAGCGGACCAGGCGATCCGACTCGGTTTCAGAACCATCGGTTACGCCAAAATTCGTCAATTCAAAAATCCAGAAGAAAAGGAGTCCAGCCACTGCTAAGCGCGAGGCCGACACCCCGAGCCAATTTCCCTTTGGACTCGCGGGCCCCACCTCAATTTTTCAGGCGACATCCTCGAAACAACTCCGATCTCTGGTCGAATTCGACGAACTCCCCCTAAACGGGAAACAAGTCAGATTCGTCATCACTTCAACCCCTGAAGGACGATTTGTTCATTGGCCGAGACGCAAACCAAAGCTGGGAGCAACACCACAGGAGGACCTGGACATGTCCCGCATCATCGCGTGCATTGATCCACTCCCGTTTCAACACGGGCAGCCCCCTGGACTCTTCAAGCAGCCGCAGATCAACTGTCCCAGTAACTTCAAGCACAGGAAGCTACTCACCAGGGCATCAAGCCATGGTGATCATTGGCCAAGAACCAGAAATCTCCAACGACGAGCCAACTGTGGAGAACGAAGCTGAAGCTGACCGCAACCGACGCAGGGAGCGAAACGCTGCTCATGCAGATCATCGCCGCCGCGCCGATCGCAGACTTCCTCCACAGAACCTCAGCCCCAAGTTCGTACAAGTCGTCGGGCAAGACGTCTACAACAGCGCCGCAGGCAACATTATGGCTGTCGTTACAGAACTGGGACAGATGGCCCAAACTCCTGAAATCCTGAGGATGAAGACATTGCTCGAGACAGCGGCCGTCCAGCACGATACAATCAACCCAGCGAAGACCATCACCAAAGCACCAAGCCGTCAGGGAAGCAGCCGACTCCCTGAAGTTGCCAATCACGGCAACCAGTCCCATCACCCGAGCAGAGACCAACGCGAACGTGACAACAAGGGAGGCATGGTACTCGGCGGCGGAGGTCGTAACCACGGCGCCGGACCGAGCCACCGCGATGTTCAACAAAGTCATAATGGCGGACGCGATGGCAACAGGAACAGGGACGTACGCCCCGGCAACCGCGATAACAACAGGGATCTGCGAGAACAATTGCCGTCCAGAGACGCTCGCACAGTCATCTCAGCACGGGCACGCGATCGTGAAGAACACGAACGTCGCCGGCGCCAGGAGTATGACCAGGTCTACGGACCATCAGGTCAGGGTTATCACTACCTTAACAAATACGAAGGGTTTTCGGTCTTTTTGGACCGCATCCGCGCTACTTCTTGGCCCGACAAGTTCAAACCAACTCATATCGAAAGATATGATGGGAAGCGCGATCCTGAGCAGTGGATTCGTATCTACTACTCGGCAATCAAGGCGGCGAGGGGCAACACCGACACTATGTGCACCTATCTTCCAGTTGTCCTTGATCAGGCTCCCCTAACCTTGTTAGAAGGGCTCGAGCCTGGCTCCATCAACTCCTGGGATGAGCTCTGCAGGGTTTTCATCAACAACTTCCAGGGTTCATGGCAAAAGCCGGGTACTCATTTTGACCTAGCCCAGTGCAAACAAGGCCAGAACGAGTACCTGCGAAGCTACAACCGACGATTCTGGGAGAAGCGCTCAACTTGTGCAGGCCTATCCGACCAAGACGTCATTAATTGCTTCGACAGCGGCCTTACAGACCCCGTGTTACACCTCAACTTCGGGAGGAACAGGCCAAAGACACTAGAGCAGATGCGAGACCTTATTGGTCACTGGTCGGACGCTGAAGACCTGCAGCGCAAAAGATTCAACCGAAATAAGTCAGGAGGAGACCGCAACAACAACAATGACCACAACAAGGGCAAGCAAGTTGAGAACAACAGCAAACGCGACTTCAACGACAAGAAGCGCAAGCCTGAGGATACAGTCAATGTTGCTGAGAAGAACTCTTCCCGCAGGAAGTTCGAAAAACTACTCGACAAGCAATGTCCTTTCCACCCAAAGGACAAACACTCAAGCAGGGACTACTACGGGCTCAAGAAAGCTTTTGCCGCTGAAGGCGCTCCTAAGCCCAACAACCCTGACGACAAGGGAGACAGGGGTGACAAAGACACTGGCTATCAACAAGCCGACAAGGTGGTCATTGTCATCTTTGGGGGAATTACTCAGTCAGAATTAAAGTGCAAGCAAAAGCTTATCCAGCGCGAGATTGCTTGCATTGAGCCTATCATCCCCACCTTCCTGAAGTGGTCAGAAGTCCCGATCAGCTTCTCTCGCGACGATCAATGGACTAACATCAATAACCTAGGGCGGTACCCTTTGGTACTTGACCCTGTGGTAGCTGGCGCGCGACTCACAAGGACATTGATTGACGGCGGAAGTGGACTCAACATCCTGTTCGCCAAGACTCTGAAAAAGATGGGCTTAGATATCACCAACCTACTCAAGCCCACTGACTCACCCTTCTACAGCATCATCCCTGGCAACGCTGCCGTGCCCCTCGGCCAGGTATCACTTCTAGTTACATTCGGTACCGAGGCCAACTATAGGACCAAGTACATCACATTCGAGGTCGCCGACTTCGAATCATCATACCACGCGATCCTGGGAAGACCTACCCTGGCGAAATTCATGGCAATTCCACACTACATCTATCTCGTCTTGAAGATGCCAGGCCCTAAGGGGATTGTATCCCTAAAGGGTGACCTGAAGACCTCCTAAGATTGTGACACCGAGGCAGTGATGATTGCTGCAAGCATGCAGCAACCGAGCCAGGCAGCAATTGTAGCGGCTATGGCGAAACAACTCGGCGAGGCTGAGTTGGACATCCCAACGAAAAAGCCAGCCGCGTCAACCATGAAGCCCTCCCAGGAAGTTCTAATTAAGGCAATTGACCTAGGAACGGGCGACCCCTCCAAGACGGCGCTGATCGGTGCTGACCTGCCTACCAAATAGGAAAGCACGCTTACCAGCTTCTTACGGGACAACCGTGACATCTTTGCATGGAAGCCATCTGACATGCCGGGAGTCCCAAGGGAGTTGGCTGAGCACAAACTCAACGTCGATCCTGCTGCCAAGCCGAAGAAACAACGTCTACGACGCTTTGCCCAGGACAAGAAGGAAGCCATCCGTTCGGAGCTGGCGAAACTATTAGCAGCCAGGTTCATTAAAGAGGTGTTCCACCCTGACTGGCTCGCTAATCCTGTCCTGGTCCGCAAGAAGAACAACAACGAGTGGAGGATGTGTGTCGATTACACCGACCTGAACAAACACTGCCCAAAGGATCCTTTCGGGCTACCTCGCATTGATCAGGTGGTGGATTCTACAGCTGGCTGCTCTCTACTCTGTTTCCTCGATTGCTACTCGGGCTATCATCAGATAAGCCTGCATAAAGACGACTAGATCAAGATGGCATTCATCACTCCATTTGGCGCCTACTGCTACACCACAATATCCTTCGGACTCAAGAACGCGGGGGCTACATATCAGCATGCAATCCAAAGTTGTTTAAAGGCTCAGATTGGTCGCAATGTGGAAGCCTACGTTGATGACGTAATCGTGAAGACAAAGAACCTGGATAGCCTCATTGACGACTTATCCGAGACCTTTGTATATCTCAGGGAATTCCAATGGAAGCTCAATCCTACCAAGTGTATGTTTGGCGTGCCCACGGGAAAACTGCTGGGCTTCATAGTCAGCCACTGGGGAATTGAAGCCAATCCCGAGAAAGTCACCGCTATTACATCCATGGTGCCTCCAAAATCCCTCAAGGATGTTCAGAAGCTGACTAGATGCATGGCGGCCCTCAACCGATTCATTTCAAGGCTGGGTGACAGAGGATTGCCCTTTTTCAAGCTCCTCAAGAAGCAAGACAAGTTCGTATGGACTCCAGAAGCTGACGTGGCGTTTGAAGATCTCAAGAAATTCCTCCAGTCGCCACCAGTACTCACCGCACCAGCCGACCAGGAACCACTGCTCCTCTACATTGCAGCAACTACTCACGTCGTGAGCACTGCTATTGTAATCGAGTGGGAGGAACCCGGCCATGTATATAAAGTACAGCGGCCAACCTACTTCATCAGTGAGGTGCTCTTAGAATCAAAAGTTCGATATCCCCAGGTCGAGAAGCTATTATATGCTGTCTTGATAACGTCTCGAAAGCTACGCCACTACTTCGACGCTCACCGGGTTGTTGTACTCACCTCTTTCCCAATTGGCGACATCCTCCGCAACCAGGACGCGACAGGACGAATCTCCAAATGGGCGGTCAAGTTGGGCTCTCGCGCCATCGACTTCATCCCACGTGCTGCTATCAAATCTCAAGCCCTGGTGGACTTTGTTGCTGAGTGGACAGAAATACAACACGCGGTGCCAGAAGAACCTCTCGAGCATTGGATCATGTACTTCGAGGATCATTATAGCTTGAAGGGGCCGGCGCAGGAGTACTATTCATATCTCCAAAAGGCGATCAGCTCAAGTATGTGCTCCAAATCCTCTGGAAAGCCACCAACAACGAAGCCGAGTACGAAGCTTTACTGCATGGGCTACGCCTGGCTGCTTCCCTTGGCATCAAGCATATGATGGTGTATGGCGACTCCTCGGTGGTGATCATTCAAGTCAATAAAGATTGGGACTGCACCAAGGAGAACATGGACGTATACTGCATGGAGGTGCGCAAACTCGAGAAGCACTTTCATGGGCTCAAATTTCACCACATCCTCAGAGACAACAACATGGCTGCTGATGCACTTTCAAAGCTGGGTTCCCACCGAGCACAAGTACCGGGCGGCGTTTTCATCCATGAGCTGTTACAACCCAAGGAGCAGGAAGTACAGCTGACTACAACACCCCCTCATCAGCAAGTCATGGTGATTACACCCGAGTGGACAAAGCCCTTCATCGAGTACATACTACACCAGAGGGAACCCAAACAAAAGGTGGAGGCTGAGCAAGTCATCAGGCGAAGCAAGCACTACGTAGTAGTCGGCTCCACCCTTTTTCGACGCGGCGCATCATCCGGAGTCTTGATGAAGTGTGTCACTCTAGAAATCGGACCGGAGATCCTTGAAGAAATCTATGGTGGAATCTGTGGCAACCACGCTGCTCACCGCACGATCATTGGCAAGGCCTTCTGGTCCGGGTACTATTGGCCATCCGCTGTGGCTGATGCAGAAGAAATCGTGAAGACTTGCCAGGGCTGCCAATTCTTTGCCCGGCAAGATCATGTCCCCGCAATGGTCCTCAACACCATACCGCCCTCTTGGCCCTTTGCATGCTGGGGGCTAGATATGGTTGGACCACTCAAGACTGCGCCAGGAGGTTTCAAATATCTCTATGTGGCGATTGATAAGTTTACCAAGTGGATTGAAGTCAAGCCGCTAGTCAACGCTACAGCAGCAAAGGCGGCCGAGTTCATCCAAGACATTGCTCATCGCTTCGGCGTCCTGAACCGCATCATCACTGATCTTGGCTCCGAATTCACAGGGAGCAAGTTCTTTGATTTTTGTGACAGCATGGGAATTGAAGTTCGCTATGCATCGGTGGCGTACAAACGTACCAATGGACAAGTTGAGAGAGCTAATGGCCTCATACTTCAAGGACTCAAGCCAAGGCTCTATGAACCACTCAAAAAGTACGGTGGCAAGTGGGTGCAAGAACTGCCAGCCATGGTATGGGGGCTCAGAACCCAGCCCAGCCGCGCGACGGGACAATCACCCTTCTTTCTGGTCTACGGCTTGGAAGCAGTACTCCCGGTGGACATTGAGTACAATGCTCCAAGAATTCAAAACTACACGGAGGAAGCAGCAGAGCAAAGTAGGGCAGAAGATGTGGACATGCTAGAAGAGGCAAGGCTAGCCGCGTTGATCAAGACAACCAAGTACCAGCAAGAACTCAGGAGGCATCATGACCAAAACGTCCAAATGCGGTCATTCAACATTGGTGATCTGGTCCTTCGGAGAATTCAGAGTACAAAAGATCAGCACAAGCTATCCTCACCTTGGGAAGGTTCGTTCATAGTGTCCAGGGTTATCGGCCCGGGTACTTATCAGCTACAACGGGAAGATGGAACAGAGGTGCCCAATGCTTGGAACATTGAGCACTTGCGGCGTTTTTACCCTTAAAGAAGTTATTAGAGTTTGATTAAGAGTCAATACAAAGTTAGTCCTTTCTGTGTACTGATGTCGGCTTCTTAGCCAAACAATAATAAAGTGTCTATATTCCATTGTCTTCAAGCTTGGAATTCAGATACAATTCTACAATTTTGAATCATCCCGGGTTGTTTAAAAACAATCCAGAAAGGGCTGCATCCAAACAAGCCATCTACTTTCTGTTTCACATAGAAGGATCGGGTGCACCTATTTCGAATCTAGTCTGGTTGTTTAAAAACAACCCAGGAAAATTACATTAAAAGATGCCATCTACTCTTTGTTTCACACAGAGAGACCGGGCGCATACAATCAGATAAAAAGATACTTTTTTGTTAATAGAACACTAAGTATTTTACATCTAAATCCAAGTTCATTACAAAATTTTCTTACAAGAATAAGGGATCCTAGAACTTAAGACGAGATACAATTTTCTCCACAGTGTCTTTCTCCTCCTTCATCATGGCCCGGGTACAAGCCGGGTTGATTCGCCCTTCGGTAACACCCAGCGGCTGTGAAGGGAACCATGACCGGACTACCCCGAGTACTTGTCCGGTACACGAACGGGTGATCCGTTGGCAATATACCTTCACCTGCCTAGGAGTTGCTCGAAGGCAATCAGGGAGAGGAGGAGTGACGCTACCTGCGGGTACTTTCGCATAAACGTCAACCAGCGGAAGGGCAGCTTCTTTCCAAGACTCAATTTTCGCGCCACGGCGATTGATCTCTACGCGAAGCGCCTGGATTTCAGCCTCTTGGTCGCGGATCTTGGTCAGGTCTTCAACAAGTTGTGCATCGGCATGCTGGCGCATCTTCTACTCTTCAGCGAGTTCCGCCATGCAGTCCTTCTCCCGCTGCTCCGCTTGGTTCGCGCGTTCTTGTTGCCGATAAAAGCGGTTCTTCATATCGATGAAGTCGGCCTTTCGAGTTTCAATGCGCTTTTCACTCTCTGCAACCAAAAGGTCATATTATATTCATTATATGATCATTACAAACAATAGGGAAGAAGTACCCGGCTTACATACCTGAGAGTTTCTGTCGTAAAGACTTATTCTTCTCAACGACGTCCTCGCGCTGGTCCTAGTACAAGTTGATTTTCTTGTAAGCCTGATCCAGCTTGAGGCACAATTTGGCGCGTTCTTGATCCCAGGCTTCTTGCCCCTTGGCCAAACCAGCGGTGGCTTTTTCGGCATGGGCGATGGACGCGCTGGCTCTCCGAAGCATCTCAGATTTCTGCTGAGATCGTACAAGAACACTCTGTATTCAAGATAAAGGCGGCAGAGTTGATTAAAGTACAAAGGAGATAAGTATATTTACAGTACTGGGTTATTTTGACTAACCTCTGTGAGCTTGGAGAGTTGTTTGTGCAGCTCGGCAGCCTTCTCCAGATCCTCGTGGTCAACTTCCGAGTTGAAAAGAAAGGCGTTTTCATCATCGCTTGCGTTAACGCCTGGTGTACCAGTGAAGATCTGGAATGGCTCTGGTGAAGGCTCACGGGGTTTCTTTTGTTCGTGGATGATCTCTTCAATAGCCGCTTCCTTCACTAGGCCAGTGGTGGCGTCCAATTCCTCAGAATGGAGGCTTGCCATCCGGATACTTTCTGTCGCTTTGGGCCATGCCCCAGGGGCAGAAGTACCCTGAGCGGCTCGCTCTAGAACCTGGGGCGGCGGTGTGACGCTGCTACTTGGTACTTGGGGCTAGGGCTGTGGAGATGCTTGGGGCTTGGTCTTTCTTCTCCTCCTCCTGATTCTACGATTGGAGTCTTTGGCAACTCTGAAGGGGCAGGAGTAGGCGGACGGCCGCACAAAGACCAAAGATTAGCAATATTCACAATTCAAAGATTAGCTCTACAAAAGAAGAATCATTTACCTGGTGAACTCCATATTAAATTCGGGCTGGTCCACATCAAAGTTGAATTCTCCAGATGGAATGTCTTGAGGTTCTTGTGGTCCTTCTGGACGAGCGGGTTCTTCATCTTGAGGTCGCTGCAATCATAAATTCAAGTCACGAAAGAACTCGGCAACTGACAAAAACGAAGATGTTTGCAACAAGATAACTAGTGTACTTTGGGGGGGAGATGAATGCAGTGGGATTCCTACAGGAATCTTGACATCTGTTTCCGTCTCTGCTTCAAGTGCCTCTGCTTCACCAGGAATGGTATCAGTTGACTTCTTCAGCAAAGGCGATACTTTCTTCCGCAGAGCCCGTTTCCTCTTGGGGATCGGTGGACTTGGGGCATCTTCAGCATTGGGCCTTTTCAGGCCTGATCCTCCTTGCCCCAATATCTTGCCGGGAGGTTGTCGGAGCACGTCATCATCAGAGGATGATCCTTCTTCTAGAATTATATCATCCATCTCCGGGGATGCCTTTTTCTTCCCTTTCCCCGAGCACTCTGCAGGTTGAGGGGGTGGGGGAGATTCAGGCAACCCAGATTGGTTCTCTGCCACTTCTGGAGGCGAGGAAGCAAGTCTGGTTCGCAGTTCCTGACATTGGGTATCAAAGAGATTAATTAATTATCAAGAAGCAAGAAGGTGAATATGACAAATGATATTTGGGTTCTTTTCGAGCTTACCAGCAATGCAGGGCGACTTGCCGAATACTCAAGTACTCGACGCGGCAGATCTTGAGCGTCCATAAATAGTGCCTAGACGCGAATGGCAACTTCATCCGCTGATATGTCGGCAGAGGAGATCCTGGTTGGGTCCATGGGGCCGGTATATTCATAGCCAGCGTGCACCCGCTTTTGGCAGGGTTATACGCGCCGGCGCAGGAAGGAACTGGCAACCGATGGCAGTTAAACCTTAATCTTTCAAGTCAGCAATCATCTTCAGAAGGCTGGAGATTCCTTCAACCTTATCCCTATCAAGAGCTTCATTCCATGAATCTTGCTGACGAGGCAGATGACAAGAATGTTTGGAGATTCTTGGGGGCTGGTTCTCTACATAGAACCATTTATCATTCTAGTCCTTAATGGAATCGTTCATCTTGAAATCAAAGTAGACATTCTTCATGCCTTGACGGAGTTGAATACCAGCACCACCGACTACTTTGTCTGGAGTGGATTTCACACAAAAGAGGAGGCAGAAAAGATTGAAATGGGGATCGATCCCCAGGAAGGTTTCGTAGAGATGAATGAAGAGGGAGATCTGTAGGATAGAGTTGGGATTGTGATGAACCAACTCTAACTTATAGTAAGAGAGAAGCCCTCGGAGAAAATCAAGAGCGGGGAGGGCAAATCTGCATTCATAAAATGCAACAAAAACCACGATTTCGTGGATATCTTCAAAAGGCCAAGCCTTACCGACATCGGTGCGCCAACAGGAGATCAATTTCTCTAGGAGTTAGCCTTGATCCACAAGACCTTGCACCATCTCGTCCGACGCCTTGGATGGTTTCCAGACAAGAGCAGGCGTGGGGGCGTTCTTGAACATCGGCATATCTGTGATTGGGATCTTGGATTTCTTTTTTGCCGTGGCTTTGCTCTCGGCAAGTTTGCTGGAAGTAGGTTTCCGACCCATCTTGCCAGACGAGGTCTTGGATTGACTCTCGGACGGGGCTAGAGTGGATTGGGGATTGCGCGCGGAGGCAAAAAGGATTTGAGGATTTCAATTGTGAAAGCGACGGCGGCGGGGAGGGGAATACGAACGGTTCACCCTCTGTCTTATAAGATTGAAGTGGTAACCCTAAACGTATTTCCTTAAACCCATTTTTCAAAATACGCCAACACTTGTGTATTCGCGGTTACAAACCAGATGCATATTTGTGTGGCCATTTCCTAACGAGCTAAGTCATTTTCTGAAGAATTTTCATTCTCGGGGGCTAATACTTAATGGGATGATTTTTTCCATACCAAAGAATATACATATTTCTTCATAAGTCTTTAAGCTTATTGTTATCTGCTTTAAGCTTGGGGGCTGGGGGGAATAGTAAATTTCTTTTGAAAGTTTTTTCATTCAAGACCCTAGAATTGTTTTTAATCCTTGAAAACATTTCTAGGCTCGGGGGCTAGACCCATAATGGGTCCATCTTTTTTCAAAAGCTAGACACCATTATAGTAAATGGGGAAGTTTTTGCATCATCTTTGGTTTACAAACCAAAGCCCAGGGGCTGGCTGCAAAAGAAGTCAGCAAAGGAGCACATCATGTTCACTTCTGGAGGTTTTCAACAAGCAAGACGACGAGGAAACAACTCGGCTGATGCTGAAATTGTTGGGAAACAACTCGGTAGGCGTGAAGACATGAAGACGCTCGGGGGCTTGACGGTCCAAGATCCATAGGAGTCCTCATGGGCTGTGGGTTCGTTAGGAAATTGGGCCGGCAACTCTGACAGATACAAGGAAGAGGCATACTGCTTAAGGAAACTAGTCGATTACTGGGAAACAACCTGGCCTACTCATGTTAGGACTCTATGTATTGTATCCGACTAGGAGTTTATGTTTCTTGCCTTGTAGACCCTGTCTCCCGAGTATATAAGGTGAGGCAGGGACCCCTTGTAAAATCATAACCATCAATACGAGAAGATCCACCATACAGGACGTAGGGTATTACGCTCTCTACTCGAGGCGGCCTGAACCTGTCTAAATTGTCTCGTGTTCACCATCGTGCTTCTGGTTCCGGCGAGGCCCTCACGAACAACTCGACTACTTGGGGACCCCCCATAATAGGCTAGCCGGTATAAAAAACCGATAATGAGTGGGTGTAAAGGTTGATCGCATCCATAAACATGGGCAAAGGTAAAGAGCAATCAAAGGATAAATGGGCCCATCTTCTTCTAGTTGTAGTTCTAGCAAATAAGAGTAAGCGCATCATGCATCTCATCTAAAGCCATCTTTAAACTCTTTCCTCCGGTCAACCTCCAGAGAATGCCACCCTACGTGGGATCACACCCTGTCACGATGCTCCCTATCGGCGTGGTTAGTTACAAGGGCACGTCCACAAGTGAACGTGTCTAGATATCATGAAGGGTCGACATACTAGATCTAATCACCATGATTACATAAAGCATGCTATATAGTCTAACCATGGATTAGACTAAGGAATAATCATATTCATGGTAGGTAGAAAGCATAGAAAGAGTTATCGAATCGCTAAGAGATCAGATGACACGAAGAACATTACTCATATAATAGATGTGTTTGGATCATCACCACCGAATACATACCATTGATGACTCCAACTTGCTCATGAATTCCGTCATGGCACAACCATGCAGGGAGGCCATGGTGGCTAGGGTTGGCCTAAGCCATCCCTAGACAACTTCGAGGACTTGCGGCGGCCGTCGTCTCCTTTTGGTGTATGCCCTAGGTTTTCGCCGAGTTCTGGTGGATGGATGCGCCTCCCTTCGTGTACAGGGACTACAAATAGTCCGAGGAGTCTGTGGTTCAAAGAGGAGGTCGAACCGACGTAAAAACACCCTAGGCCGGCCGGCCTAGGGCCTTTGGGCCAGCCGGCCTAGGCCTTTTTTGGCCCGGCTCGGTCCCATCTTTCGCGTGCAAGCTTCTCTCGACGATCCTTGTCCATGTATGCATGATTCCGTCAGGTTTGGTGTTGCTTTTGGACTTGAATATAAATGCCCAAAATTGAGCCATTTTCCAGCAAAAACACGATATGCTCCAAAATACAACACACATACGAAAATGGGGTTATTTCACGTGCCAAGTGGCGGGTTAGTATATGAATTAGTCCAAAACCACCACTTAAATGGCACTAAAAGTGTACGTATAACGAGCGTCAACATTCCCCCCATGCTTAAACCTTGCTCATCCTCGAGTAAGTCCAAGATCTTTGCTTAACAAGGAAATCAGCGTTGCCCTTCAATGTCTTCCCTACACTTAGTTATACACAACAAGACACATTGCTCTCAAGTGTTTAGCATTTAAAGTTCAAGTTGTGACCGGCTACTTTTCATTATGGAAGATGGACTAGCAATAAAGAACAAGCCACAATAATAATAAATGCAATGCTCTTAAACTTAAGCAAACTTTAGACCTTTAACTTGTTCCATCGTGAAGAGTTTTCAAAAAGATGCATATCCAACATAAGTGAGATTCTCTTGCAAAAGCTCATGGCAACACTCATCTCATCAAGTCGCTCAAGCCTATACTAGATTATTTTCAACCTATTCTACTCATATATGAAAGTGGAAGGCTTATGTGGAGCTTGGTAGGTAAAAACAATCCTAGCAAAACATTATATATGAAATATTGTCAAACTAAGAGAGAGATCTATTGGAATTACCGAGACTAGTCAAAAAGGCCATGGAGAATAAATGTTGGAAAGAGAGAGGGATGGAACACACACATTTAGATAGGTGGACATGTGCAAATGGCAAGTGGATGATCCCGAGGCACAAATGAAGTCCTCGTTATCGGATTGCACATGGTTGGAAAAATTGAGTATGGAATTGTCTTCAAAGCATTTGGAATATGATGAAGTTAAAAGAACTAAGGAGCATTATTTCTCTTTTATTTTTTCTTTCTTTCTTTCATTTTTTTCCTTTCATTTTTGTTTCTTTTCTTTCTTTATCTTCTTTTTTTCTTTTTCTTTCTTTTTGCTCCTTAGAACCTTTGGCAATATAGTACTTACTCAGCATCCTCCCTCCCCCCATGCTTAAACGATTGCTCGTCCTCGAGCATAGAAGTGAGGGTTGATAATTGCTGAAGTAAGTACACAAAGTCCATCTTGATCTTCTAGAAAATCACTTGAATCTTCAGGGAGTTTCTTCGATGCCTCCCAAATTGATGTTCTCTAAATTAAGCTCTTGATTCTTATGGATTTCCATCAAGAAAATGATCCATACTCAATTGTGGGTTGTGGTCAAGGAGGTAATCACAAAAAGGTATTTGGGTTTAGGGTGAATATCTAGCGAAGTTTGTGAAGTTTCCGGTATAGAAACTCACAATGCATGGATAGAAAGGCTAGCAAAAGAAAGGTATGCAAAATGGAATGGCCAGCTTCTTAGTCTCGAACCATAGAAATCAATCTTAATCCAACTCATCAAAATATAAGTTTGCAAAACTAATGGTTTCATCATGAAAGATCATGTATATGTAAAGGCTTTGGTAGGTAGAATTTTGCAAGAGATTCACGAATGTAGATAGCATAAGAATCAAGTTTTAAATAAAACAATACAAGGCATAAGGTCATCGGTAAACTTAAATCAAAGAGCAACATGGAATATGTGGGTCTAGAATTTAGTCATTTAACCTCCACAAATAAAAGAGCCGGTATTTAATCAATTTAAGATCATTTAATAGAGAGCAAATGGTCAAGTCATATACAACATCATGTAGATAAAACAAGACGGCAATTTTCATCACTTTTCCATAAGCAAAAGCATTCAAATTATGTCATCATGGTGAGCACAAAGTGATGGTGATCATTATTTATAGAAAACAAAAACAAAACTAGGTTGTCCTCCTGGTAGCCATGTTATTAACGAGAGAGATATACAAAGGTTTCTAACATATGGTTGATGGCATACATATATACAAGCAATAAGAAGTAGATGAACAAAGAGAAGGTTGAGGAAGAGTTATCGTCCTTTTCGATGCTTGGTAGTGGAGTGTAGCGCGGCTTCCCCCATGCTTAAGCATTGTGCTTAGCATGGAAAAAGAAAGCCATGGTCCCAATCATTCTTCGCACCGTTATCACTTTCTTGCTTGTTGCCTTCGTTGCTGCCCCATCTTCCATGAATTTTTCCTTTATTTCTAGAACAGAATGTGTACTGCACCCTTGCTCCATTGCAAAGTGCACAAATTTCTCTTTTCAACGAGTCATCATTTGCCCAAAAAGGATTCCGAACAAAAGAGTTATGCCCATTTTATTCCAGCACTGCAATCTGTCCCGAGCTGATTTCAGAACACGCGACGCCCAATGTTTTTGTCGTATCTCCTTGCATGGGTCTTCAAACTCATAATCTTGGATGCGTTGGAACGAGAATTTGATGTAGCTTCTGAATATAAACTTTTTGTTCCTTGTACATCTCTGAACATGTGCAGATTTTTGATGAAAACAGCAGCGTCCCTTTTAATCTTCGGAGATGTTAACGATCTTGGATGCTACTTTGATCACAAATTCATAGGATTCCTTCATCATGCCTGCAAAACACTTGAGACGCATAAACTACTCCCAGGGTGACGGCCGGGAGCATAAGCAAATGCCAACAATCAATGACATCCCTAAGACCTTAACTTGTGGCATAATTAACCTAGTGAAAGAGAAAAAATAAAATGGGTGTGCGTGTGTGCAAAGTGAGTATACAAATGAGAGAAAAGCATATAAACAAAGACAATGTTTAAACCTAGTTCAAAACACCATATTTACTACTAGATTGTCGAATTTCTCCATAGTCATAAAGATTTGTTAACCAAGGTCAAAATACCATCTCTATCCCAAGGTCAATAATTCCTTATAGCGCAAGAAAAATAAAGCGCATTGCAAAGCTTATAAACCAACCAATGCAATGCAAATGCTAACAAGGCTCTCAAAACTAAATGATGATGGTCCGTGATCATGTCTAAACAGCATGTTTACACAAGACCGTAAAGGGAAAATGCCCGATCAAAGCATTGACATCAATATGAAAGCATTCATCATGAAGTTTTGTGAGAGAGCCAAACTAACAAATGCATAATGGAACGATGGAATGGATGCACATGCAAAGAGTTAGCAAAAACAAGGATTAGCAAGATTTGAAAGGTCTTTCAATGTTGTTCCGCAATCAATTCATTCAAAAGGTAATTGCTTAGAGCGACAAAACTTGGCCAACCACCTCATAAGAAGTGAAGCATTGTTGACAAGAAAATCATTCATTGAAAAGAACCGAACAACCTAGCTAACGAGGTTTAGGGAAGGCTAATGGGTATCCTATATTTTTGGTTTAAAACAAGAATTTTGAAGAGGAAAGTCAAGCTTAGAAAATCTACCTAAGGTGTTGAAAACAAAAAGAAAAAAAGGTTGTTTTATTAGGTGGAAAACAAAACCTATGGTTTTAGGATGGCTACAGGTATGGGAGGTTTTCCTAAGGGTTTAGGATCTCATGGGGAGGCTAGTCAAAGTTTTCAGTTAGAACAAGGAATAGTGATAGACTTGGCTAATCCGAATGGTGCAGCAAGCAAATCAACACAAGTCAATCCTACCCTTGTTGGTTCCGATTTTTGGCGGGGGTGATAGGAAGGCTTAGGTGAGTTTGACAAAGAGTTAGATCAAAACAAAACATGCAATGCAATGCAAAGGTGAGAACAACATGGCATGAAGTGGAACATGAGGTGGATAAACACAATGACATGATATGATGTGGTGGTCTAAAGACAAAAGTTAGCCTAGATCAACTAGCCACAAGTTTAGATCGAAAGGTGGTGTCATCCCTCATATTTCTCTCTAAAAAGACTCAAAAGAAAAAGACTCTAAACACTAATAGGCACACAAAAGGATCTACAAGTTTTCCAAGATCAAATAACAAAGTACGCCCTCAATAACATTTAGATCACACAACATAAAGTTGTGGCATTTATTAGAGCAATGGTACGATGTTACTTGATGATTCAATTAAAGTGCACAATATAGACCGTCATATTATATAGATAATAGATAAAAGATCGGGTTGCCTCCCGCAAAGCGCATCATTTAAAGTCATAGAGCTAGACTTCTCACCTCGATTATTTTCATGCGAAGCCATGGTCTTTGTGCGAGAATCCAAAGTGTCCATGCAGCTTGATGTTGCCTTGTGTAATTTGTCGTGATTCGCTTCTAACATCTTCATGAATTGAATGTCGCCTTATTATATCTTCATATGCCAATGTTCCGGATGTCATTTTTTTGTTCTAAACTTTTGAATTTAGTCTTGTATGCTTGATGAAAAGATTGCCCAAGCTCCTCTTCATTGTTGTCATCATTATCTCGTCTAACTTGTTCTCATCACGTTGCTCCTGCCTCTTCTTCATGGATTTTCCTCCATAACAGAACATATACCAAACTATAGATCTATTGAAAATTTTGTGAAATTACCTTTCCAACGAGTGGTCATTCATCTTAAACGGAGTTCAAACGAGAGAGTTATGCCAATTTTACTTCAGCGCTGCGTGCTGTCCAGAAAATTTCAGAGTGCACGACCTTCGATATTTTGATCATAACCGCTTATAGGAATCTCCGATTGACTTGGTTCTTAATTCGTTGGAACCAAAACTTCATGGGGCTTTTAAATATCCAAAAATATTCTGCTCTTTTCTTCAGAGGTTGTGCAAACTTTTGATGTGAACAGTTTCTTCTTGAGAATTGATCTTGAGATGTTGATGAACTTGATCTTGTGGTCTTTGGAGCGTCATGTTGTGCATCCTTAGGATTCAAGGTCATCACCATTGATTCGCCAGCGAGTAGCATGGCTCCAATGATGAGTCTTCTCCATAGTTCTTGCTTTACCCAAGGTGCTGGGATCATATGGGGCTCTTGCTCTTTATGTCAATGATTTGAGCGGTTTCCTTCGTTGGTAGCATCACTCAATTAGAAGCTTCTTGAGCATCCTACTGAAGAAGATTCGTAGTGGCGTGGTGCTTCTAATCTTGTTACCTCCAGTTTTGATAACTTCAAATCATCATCTTTTGTGCTCAAGGACCTCCAATCATCCCTTGACATCATCATCAGCTTCTCCGTTGCTTGCTGCTGCCTATTCTTTATTGAATTGCTCTTCATCCAGTGCAGAACATATACCAACTCCATCACAATGTGCATCAAATTATCTTTCCAACGAGTGCTCATTCACTTCAAACAGACTCCGGATGAAAGAGTTATACTTGTTTTGCTCCGGCACTACGTTCTGTCCAGAACGATTTCAGAACACGTAGTGTTGAAAGGTTTTACCATAACTCCTTGCGTCGATCTCCAAAATTCACGATTCTTGATGTGTTGGAAAGAAAACTTGATGGAGCTTCATATTTTTCTAAGTTTCCTCCATGGTACCTCACTAATCATGGGCAAAAAACTGGTCTCAACAGCAACCTTCTGGAGGTGTTGATGATTGGATCTCACGACTCCTCGGGGCATAATTCATCACCTATAGCTTGGACAAACAAATCTCCAAGAAACATTAGTCTTAAAAATTAATTGACACGGCGGCGTACCTTGTTCATCTTTCCTTGTTTTGTGTGTGGGCTCGATAGCGGAGAGTTAGCACCTACCACTAAAGAGCGGATCTTCACGTAGCCATCAATTTGTTTGAACGAGATTGGACCTATCAAAGTTCGGATGTTGAGAACTTCTCGATCGCTTTGTGTCTAGGGTTTTACCTGCATTCATGGACACAAACAAAAACGCAGGATATATGCAATAATAAAATTAGGGTTAGTCCGAAAAAATTAGATAGATCTCCCTAGGGTTCGAGTTGCCGATTCCCCGGCAACGGCTCCAGAAAAGCTTGTTGACGGTCCATAGACGCGCCAATTGTGAACCGCAAGCGCACGGATCATCGTAGCTTTTCCCTTAGAGTATTCCATCCGAGGTTTATCAATCCGTGGATCGACAATGAACTACCTAGGGTTTTCCATCTAATGTAACGGATCTATTCCTAGCGTTAGGCATAGATTGCATATGAGGGTAAACCTTTAGGATATGAGTGGGTGTAAAGGTTGATCGCATCCATAAACATGGGCAAAGGTAAAGAGCAATCAAAGGATAAATGGGCCTATCTGTTGGGATAGAAGTCGAAGCTAGCGAACCCACACAACAGTTGAAACGGAACAACTGAGACAAGCAACAATAAATTACCTATCAGCAGTATTCTTGGAATCAACAACCTTTACATGAAGGGGAGGGGTCCCCTTTTATAGGGAGACCAAGGGTCCTTTCATTCCCTTTGTACCCCTGGGATCAGGCATCATCCTTTAGACTATACAATACAAATAGCCTATGGACACTTTAGTACATTTACTCCTCCCCAGTGTGAATGCGTAGACTTGCGATTCCATGTTTGACTTGGCTTGGACCTGGTCCTGTTGGACTTGGTCCACGCCTGCTTCAGTGGCTGCAGAAAGCTTCGCAGCTCCTGAATTCGGCTTCGTCCGAGTTGAGATGACCAGAAACCGTCCCTCTGCATCCAAAAGCCAATGGCTCCAACCAGAACCTGCAATACAGAGCAAACCGAAGCTAGCCCGTGACTCAATCATAGCTTTTGGCATTCAATAACATCAATACTTCACCAAATTGGCTTCTAACTTGGTTCCGACAACGTCACTTTGACATACTACAAAGCGATGATCGAAGCCGATTGGCTTTAGCAAACAGCGAAACATGATGACCGAAGCCGATTGGCTTTAGTATATAACGAGTCTTGATCACCGAAGCTGATTGGCTTCAGCATACAGCGAAACATGATGACCGAAGCCGAATCAGAGTAAATGAAGTTAAATTTGCTTCATCTCCTTTGTTCATTGCTGCCCTTACGCGTGAGATAGAGCGAAACAAGCAGAAGGCGTTTATCGGCGGGCCAAATCCCCAACAGATAGAGCGAAACAAGCAGAAGGCGTTTATCGGCGGGCCAAATCCCCAACACTATCATCTTCTAGTTGTAGTTCTAGCAAATAAGAGTAAGCGCATCATGCATCTCATCTAAAGCCATCTTTAAATTCTTTCCTCCGATCAACCTCCCGAGAATGCCACCCTACGTGGGATCGCACCCTGTCACGATGCTCCCTATCGGCATGGTTAGTTTACAAGGGCACGTCCACAAGTGAACGTGTCTAGATATCATGAAGGGTCGACATACTAGATCTAATCACCATGATTACATAAAGCATGCTATATAGTCTAACCATGGATTAGACTAAGGAATAATCATATTCATGATAGGTAGAAAGCATAGAAAGAGTTATCGAGTCGCTAAGAGATCGGATGACACGAAGAACATTACTCATATAATAGATGTGTTTGGATCATCACCACCGAATACATACCATTGATGACTCCAACTTGCTCATGAACTCCGCCATGGCACAACCACGCAGGGAGGCCATGGTTGATGAGGACATCCTCTAATATTACCTGCTGGCAAAGACGCAACAAAAAGGGGCCAAGTGGTCCAGTTGTAGTCGAGCGGCGACCGTGTGAGCCTCTGAATAATCCCACCTTGCTTAGCTTGGGAGGAGGAAGCCACCTTAAAAGGGAGAGCCACCCTTCCCCTATTGGACTAGTCTTTTAGGGAGATTGGGCCTTTCCCCGAGTGGGTGTGCCTAAGAAATGTTGGGGTCCGGGTAACCTTAATTTATTGGGCCTCGGCCAACCCCACCTGGGCCGGATGCATCATTTGGTGTCAAAGCTGGGCCCTTGTTTAAGGGGGTGGGAATGATGAGGACATCCTCTACTATTACCCGCTGGCAAAGACGCAACAAAAAGGGGCCAAGTGGTCAGTTGTAGTCGGGCGGCGACCGTGTGAGCCTCTGAATAATCCCACCTTGCTTAGCTTGGGAGGAGGAAGCCACCTTAAAAGGGAGAGCCACCCTTCCCCTATTGGACTAGTCTTTTAGGGAGATTGGGCCTTTCCCCGAGTGGGTGTGCCTAAGAAATGTTGGGGTCCAGGCAACCTTAATTTATTGGGCCTCAGCCAACCCTACCTGGGCTGAATTTATCAATGGTGGCTAGGGTTGGCCTAAGCCATCCCTAGACAACTTTGAGGACTTGCGGCGGCCATCGTCTCCTTTTGGTGTATGCCCTAGGTTTTCGCCGAGTTCTGGTGGATGGATGCGCCTCCCTTCATGTACAGGCACTATAAATAGTCCGAGGAGTCCGTGGTTCCAAGGGGAGGTCGAACCGACGTAAAAACACCCTGGGCCGGCCGGCCTAGGCCTTTTTTAGCCCGGCTCGGTCCCATCTTTCGCATGCAAGCTTCTCTCGACGATCTGTCGGGGGTAGACCCCCAGGGGTACCGAGAAGGCGGATTGGCCCAACTAGCAAGGGGCGGCCCAATCTGAGTGCTATTGGGCCGGTTTGTCAGACTGGATGGCCCACCACTCGGGAGGCCCACCAGTCGGGCGAACCGGGCGACTACGACGGTGCGCGCGGCAAGGAAGCAGGCGGCGTATCCCGCAAGAAGCTCGGAGATCAAGATAAACTAGCCAAAATTATAGGGAAGGATATCTGTAATCGTTATAGGATCGCATCCTTGTATTTCGGGTAGGTTATGATCTCTAGCCGACTTGTAACTCAAGGCAGCCGGACTATATAAGGCGCCTTGAGACCCCCCTCCAGAACAACTACAACCATCCACGAACTTCAACCTAGGACAGAACCCAACTACGGAGATCCTTCAGGAACTTCATATACATCAATCCATACACCCAACACAGGACGTAGGGTATTACGTCATCTAGACGGCCCGAACCTGTTCAATCCTTGCGTCTTGTGTTACCATCGACTTCTGATCCTCGATCTGTCCCTCGACAAATCAACCACGCGGACTACCCTGTGTGGACTCCCGGGTCCATAAATCCGACAGTTGGCGCGCCAGGTAGGGGTTGATCGATGAGATCAATCTGCAAGCTCGATGGCATCCACTTCCGCCGTCATCGCGCCGGCATCCGTGAAGATTTCCATCGCTGAGGGGGCTATGTTCTTCTTCGGATCCATGGTCTTCACCGCCGGACCCGAGGGAGAACTCTCCTTCACCCATGACGCCACCCCGGAGGAGACAGCGCCGCGACTTGACGCTACGCCAGACGGGATCATCACCATCACCGCTCCGTCGCCAACCATCGCCAACAACTCGGCGACCGCGACGGCCAACATCGCTCTCCCGCCATCCGAGGAGAACATGCTTCCTCCTGCACCGCCGACTGCTTCATCCACTTCGCCTCCGCCGCGCAGGGTGCAGCAGACGCCCGAGGACCGAAGGCGCCGATGGGCCGCACGCCAACGCCAATTCGAGGCGGACATGGACCACGCCATCGCCTCCATCGGCGAATGCATCGACCTCGCCGAATCTGCTCGCCAGGGCATCGCCTCGCCGACACGGTTCCCGCTGGGACTCAGCAACAGCGGAACCATCTACCAAGAAGCACTCGGCGAACGGCTGAACACCAACTACTCCCCAGATGCGATCAGGGCGGTCGATCCCATCACGGCCACCCAGATCGGATCTGCTCCGGACGTTGCGGCAACACAACACCCTCATCCTCATGATGCGCCGACTCCGCATGAACCAGAACCAACCCCGACTTTCCCGCGGGGTGACACGTGTCCTCCCTCCCAATAAGAGGATCACGCCTGCCAAGCGGGAGATGTTCGTCTCCGACATATCCGCTGACGAGCCAACGGTCCAAGGCGAGGATCAAGCGCACCGTGACGCCAGGATCGGGCGCAACGGTGAGAAGCAACGACGCCGCGACGCGCGGCGAGAACGCCGAAACCCCAGGGTCACGCGTAACCTCCAAGACGACTTCATCCAAGAAATCGGCGGCGTGGGTGTCTACGCCACCCCATCAACCAACCTCGCCGCCGCGCACCTGGAGCTGGAAGGGATCCCGGAAACCCCGGAGCTCAACTGGATCAAGACTAGGCTGACTGCAGCCGCGGGCATGATCAATGCCCAGAAGGCTCCTGCCTCCTCATCTCGCCACTCCAAGTCGGCCAGCCGCCGAGAGGCCGATCACGACGTGGTCGACCAGCCAGACCTCCGCGAACAACTACGCAACCGCGACCTCCGCAGGAACCTTGACGACCGCCACCGGCGAAGGGACGAAGAGGAGCTCCGACGGCGTGCCGAGTACAATCGGGACCACGGCGCCCCGGGACTGGACCGCGACACCCGCCTACGCCGAGAGCTCGAGGCCAACGAGGCCGCGCGCCGCCGCGAATTCGACCGCAAATATGGCCCTCCACTCGGACAAGACAGACCGCCCCAGGCTCGCACCCCGGAAGACTACTCCGCCGACTCGGGACACGTGGACCTGGAAAACCTCAACGACTGCGACGGCTTCCCGGCGTTCACTACCCGAGTAACATCTATTCGAATGCCTGCTAATTTCAAACCCACAGGCATAGAAAGATACGATGGGAAGACGGACCCGACGATGTGGCTACGCACGTACAGCATCACCATCCGTGCAGTGAATGGCGACCACGACTCCATGTGCGCTTACTTCCCCGTCGCCATGACCAAGGTGGGGCTGAGCTGGCTCCACAGCCTCGAGCCCGGCTCCATCGACAACTGGGACACCCTCTGCAGCCAGTTCAAGAGCTACTTCCAAGGCAGCTCCATCCGACCCGGCACAGCATGGGACCTGGGCAAGGTGAAGCAGAACCGCGGAGAAAGCCTTCGCGACTACACCGACCGGTACATGGAGAACCGGAACCTAGTTCCCGGCTGCTCCGAGTCCGAGATCATCAGCTACTTCCTCGACGGCCTCGCCGACTCCGTCGTCTTCGAGCGCCTCTGCGAGGACCTGCCAAAGACCTCCGGCGAGTTCTTTGGTCGGGTGAACAAGATGGCGAACGCCAAGGAAGCCGCTCGCCTCCATTACAGCAAGAAAAGCACTCGGGATGACGATCGGCCACCTCGCCGAGAGGACCGCCCGAAGAAGGAGGACCAACGCCGAACCAGACCGGAGCCGAGCCGGACTGGTGACCGAAAGCGCTCGGGAGACTACACCATCGCCGCCATGGATCGCGGAGGCCCTCGCCCGCGGTCCAACTTCAGCGCCGACTTCGAAAAGATGCTACAAGGGCCCTGCCCCATCCACAAGCAATCCAAGCATCGCATGATCGACTGCATGGGACTCGCCGACGCCTACAAGAAGAAGGAAGGGAAGCTGCCGCCACGCGACGACGACAAGGGCGACAAGGGAAAAGGGGCCCCCGCAAACCCCGCTTTCCCGAACGTCGAGAGGCAGGTGAACTTCATCCTCGGAGGACCGCCGCCCGTGGATGACAAGCGCAAGGAAAAGGTGCGCGACCGGGAGATATTCTCCTGCTACTCATCGCCGATCCAAGCACTCCGCTGGTCCGAGCAGCCGATCACTTTCTCCAGGGAGGACCAGTGGTTCCAAGTCTCCGACGTGGGCGAGTACCCCCTCGTGCTCAGCCCAATCGTGCACAACGCCCGCCTCACCAAAGTACTCGTCGACGGCGGGAGCGGGCTCAACATCATCTTCGCCCAAACGCTGAAAGACATGGGCATCGGCCTTGATGCCCTGACTCCTTCCCTCCACCCGTTCTACGGGCTAATCCCAGGCAAAGGCTCCAAACCACTCGGGCAGATAGCTCTGCCCGTCACCTTCGGCGATCAGGAGAACTTCAGGACCGAGTACCTCAACTTCCAAGTCGCCGACTTCACCACCGCCTACCACGCCATACTCGGGAGGCCAGCACTCGCCAAGTTCATGGCGATCCCCAACTACACATACCTGCTGATGAAGATGCCGGCACCGAATGGCGTCCTCTCCATCCGCAGCGACGTCCACACCGCCAAAGGCTGCAACAAAGAAGGGCTCCACCTCTGCACCGGCATCGAACGCAGCGTGCTCCAAATGGAGGTGGTTCACGAGGCAAGAACCTTCCAAGGAGACCCGAGCTCCATCCCCGAGTCCTCCAAGCGAAGAGCCACGCCAACCACCATGCAGCCAGCTGAAGAAGTACGCCTCATCTCGCTTGGGCTCTCCGACTCCTCCAAGACTGCCCTGATCGGATCAGGGCTCGACCCCAAATAGGAAAGCGCGCTCGTCGCCTTCCTCCGGGACAACGCCGACATATTTGCATGGACTCCATCAGATATGCCGGGTGTTCCGAGGGAGGTGGTCGAGCACTCCTTGAAGGTTGACGTGAACGCCAAGCCAGTTCGCCAAAAACTCCGACGCTTCGCGTAGGACCGCAAGGAGGCCATTAGGGTAGAGATTACAAGGCTGTTAGCGGCCGGATTCATTAGAGAAGTCTTTTATCCCGACTGGCTTGCTAACCCAGTCCTTGTAAGAAAAAAGAATAATGAATGGAGAATGTGTGTTGATTACACGGATCTCAACAGGCACTGCCCTAAGGACCCCTTCGTCCTGCCCCGCATCGACCAAGTCGTCGACTCCACCACCGGATGCGTACTCCTATGTTTCCTTGATTGTTACTCCGGCTACCACCAGATCGCCCTGAAAGAAGAAGACCAAGAGAAGACATCCTTCATTACTCCGATCGGCGCCTACTGCTACACCAAGATGACCTTTGGACTCCGCAACGCTGGCGCCACCTACCAGAGGGCCATTAACTTGACCCTGGGCACTCAGATCGGTCGCAACGCCGAGGCCTACGTTGACGACATAGTCATCAAGACGAAGATCGAAGCCGAGTTCATCGCCGACCTCTCCGAGACGTTCAATAATCTCTGCAGGTTCAACTGGAGGCTAAACCCGACTAAGTGCGTCTTTGGTGTACCAAAAGGGAAACTACTCAGTTTCATCGTCAGCAACAGAGGCATCCAAGCCAATCCAGAGAAGATAGACACCATCCGGAGGATGAAACCGCCGACTGGGAAGAAAGAGATCCAGAAGCTGACTGGTTGCATGGCGGCCTTGAGCAGGTTCATCTCTCGACTGGGGGATAAAGGCTTGCCGTTCTTCAAGATCCTCAAGAAGACCGACAAGTTCGAGTGGAACCAGGAGGCGCAGCAAGCTTTCACCGACCTCAAGAACTATCTCTCCCATCCACCAGTACTCGCCGCTCCACATAACGACGAAACGCTACTCCAATACATTGCTGCCACGACCAACGTGGTCAGCACTGTCATCGTCGTGGAAAGGGAAGAAGAAGAAAAGGTGCAAAAAGTGCAGTGACCAGTCTACTACGTAAGCGAAGTACTCAGCGAGTCCAAATCTCGCTATCCCCAGGTGCAGAAGTTACTTTACGCACTGCTCATCACGTCAAGAAAACTCCGCCATTACTTCCAAGCACATCGCATCAAGGTGGTCACGCAATTTCCACTCGGCGAAATCCTCCACAACAGAGACGTTACCGGGCGAATCATTAAGTGGTCAGTTGAACTCGCCTCCTTCATCATAGACTTTGTACCGCGCACCGCCATCAGATCTCAGATTCTCGCCGACTTCGTCGCCGAATGGACCGAGAGCCAAGAAGCGAAAGAAGACACCAGCGGCGAACATTGGAAGATGTACTTCGACGGCTCCTTGATGATCGATGGAGGAGGCGCCGGTTTACTCTTTATCTCGCCGAAAGGGGAACAGCTCCGATACGCCCTCCAAATTCATTTCCCCATCACCAATAACGCCGCCGAGGACGAAGCAATCCTCCACGGGCTCCGCATCGCCACCTCACTAGGCATAAAGAGGCTCCTGGTTTATGGCGACTCCGCTGTCATTATTAACCAGGTGAACAAAGACTGGGATCGCCACAGCGAGCGAATGAACGCCTACTGCGAGGCAGTGCACAAGCAGGAGGGAAAATTCTACGGAGTTGAGTACCACCACGTCCCATGGGAGAACAACCTCGCCGCTGATGCACTCGCCAAGCTGGGGTCAACCTGTGCAGAAGTACCAGGGGGAGTGTTCGTGCAAGGCCTCCTCAAACCCTCTGTCAAAGAGGTGGGGGACGAACCCGAGCCTGCCCCAGAGCTCTGCGAGGTGCTCACCATTAACGCCGAAGAAGAAGACTGGATGGCCGAGTTCATAGACTTCCTTGCCCACAACAAGGTGCCAAAGGACCCCACGGAGCGAAAGATCCTGGAACGCCGAAGCAGGAACTACGTGGTGGTCGGTGGTGCCCTATACAGACGAGCCACCACAAATCAAGGATTCATCAAATGCGTCACGAAAGAAGTCGGCCTCCAGATCCTTGACGACATCCACTCAGGAGTCTGTGGAAGCCACGCCGCTGCAGGGACACTACTCGGGAAAGCATACCGAGCCGGGTTCTTTTGGCCCACCGCCGTCTCCGACGCCAAAGCACTCGTCCGCCGATGCCAGGGGTGCCAATTCTTCGCCAAGCAGAAACACCTCCCAGCCCAAGCTCTACGCACCATCCCGCTCTCGTGGCCATTCGCCTGTTGGGGGTTCGACATGGTGGGACCATTCAGAGCAGCCCCGGGAGGTTACACACACATCCTCGTCGCCATCGATAAATTCTCCAAATGGATAGAGTACAAGGCCATCGTCGAAACTCCAACGTCAAGGCAAGTCGCCGCCTTCATTGAAGAAATCACACACCGGTTCGGAGTCCCTAACAGGATCATCACCGACTTGGGGACACAGTTCACCGGATCCGCCTTCTGGGACTTTTGCGAGAACAGCTGCATCGATGTATACTACGCCTCCGTCGCCCATCCCAGATGTAATGGACAGGTGGAACGAGCCAACGCCATGATACTCCAAGGACTCAAAGCAAGAATCTTCGACCCTTTGAAGAAGTTCGCTGGCACCAAGAGCTACCACAAGTCATCTGGGGACTCAGGACTCAGCCGAGTCGAGCAACAGGTCATATTCCCTTCTTCCTAGTCTACGGCTCCGAGGCGATCCTCCCCACCGACATAGCTTTCGGATCACCGCACATTGACAACTACGAGGAAGGCGAAGCAGAAGCAGCCCGTGAGGTGGACCTCGACTCCATCAAAGAACACCGAGTCAACGCGCTCATACAGCACGCGCGTTACCAGCAACAACTCCGACGCTACCACGACAAGAACGTCCAGCAACGGGACTTCAACATTGGTGACCTCGTCTTGCGCCGAGTGCAATCCACAGCAGGCGTTCACAAACTCTCCGCCCCATGAGAAGGCCCGTTCATCGTGACTCAGGTCATATGTCCGGGTACTTTTCGTCACCAATACGAGGATGGCACCGAAGTCCCACAACCGTGGAACATAGAGAATTTACGCCGATTCTACCCTTGAAAAAAGCTATGTATCACGAAGTTCAATAACAATATATGCTTTGTCCATTTTATAAATACTTTCCCTGCAAAACCACTCGGTATTACTTCGTTCCCGAATAGTTCCTAACTAAATGCTGTGTAACCGGGCCTGGAACGACGCCTAAGCCTTCTACACGTGCACGGGATCCGCTCTCGACGTTATGAACTTAGGATAAGTGAAGCAAAGGGAAAAGCACATTTCATCAAAAGAACTACTCGGACAACATCAGAACATATAACAAAATGTCTAAACATTCTTGTTTTACTCGTTTCTGACTACTTATATACACAAAGTCTATCCTACCTCAGCTTGTAGGGTCCTACTCAAACTTGAGAGCCTCGCAGACCCTCTCGGCGATCGGGCGGGTCAGAGCCAGCGCCTCGTCGACTTGCTCCGTTGAGGCGTCCGCCGCCACTCCATCGCCAACCGGTGCAAGGTCAATCCGCGGGTAAAGTGTCCGAACACGCGCTAGGGCGTCATTCGCACACACCACCGCCGACTCCTTGACTAGATCGGCGATCCGAGCTGGTGCACTCTGTAGACGGGCGACCAGGGCTGTCGGTTCACCCTCCTCCGGGGCCACAGAGTCCAGCAGATCCCTCGCCGCCTCGTTGACTTTCGTCAGGGCAAGATGCGCCGATGCCAGATCTTGCTCCAAGCCTGTTATGATGTGAGCGTTATTTTGGATAGTATACATTGCCTGGAGCATCGTCATGTCTGCACCTTTCCGGAACTCCTGCTCCATCCTGAGCTTCCCCGCCAACACCTCCTCCGACTGCTACAGAGTTGCGTTCGCAAAACGCAACTCCTTCAGCTCCTTGATGTGGCGGTCCCTCTCCATCTCCTTCTCTGAAAAAACAGGGAAGCACTCGGTCAAGATGAAAGGAACAAGGCGAAATCTGAAGACTCAACAAACTACTCGGGAAATACAAGGAGAAGGCCTTACGGTGAAGACTGAATCGATGCTCCACAATGGCGTCGTTCAGGCTCTTCTTGGCGGCGTCACGCTGGCGCCTGACCCGTTTGAGCTCCGCCTCCATCTCCGCCGCACGCCGGAGCGCCGACGCCACATCCTGGGTCTGCCCAAGCCGCGACTGCCGGAGCGTGGCCAACTTCTACAACCACTCGCCAAAGCAAAGAATTCAGACAACTCATAAAGAAGAAGAAAAGACAAAGGAGACAATTGAGGAGACTAACCGTTGCACAGCGCCGAGCGTGGTCGACGGCAATCTGGAGCTCGGCAATAACCGACCCCTCCTTCTCCGCCATAGCATCAACCCCGGGGACAGTGATGGTTCCCGAGGTGTCCGACTGCTTCTGGAGACCCTCCTCCTGGGCTTCTCCTCGAGCAATGTCGCCCGCGCCTACGGGCGAAGACTGGATCACCGTGTCCACGTCAGGATCCCCAGCGCCACTTGGAGTGATCGCCGTATCACCTCCACCGCCCTGCACGTCGTCGGCCGCCGGCACCTTCACTACCAGCTCCGAGTCACGCCCGGCTGGTACTTCCTCCGTCTGCACCGCCCCCGACCCCTCGGCCGAGTTCCCCACCTCAGGCGTAGCCCCTGAGGACGACTGGCCAACAGGTTCGGCCGGAGGAGGACTCGGGCCTTGCGGGACATCGGCTGAAGGGGCCTTCCCGCTGGCCGCTTCACCGTCCAGATCGGAGGCCTTGCTGAAAAAAGCACTCGGAAGTTAAAACAACAACTCGGAGATAAATGATAACAAGAAGAAATGCGAAGACCGACAACTTACCGAGTACTCTTCACCACCGCGACTCGAGACCGGAAGATAGGGAGCTTGGGACGCCGGTGCGCCGAGGCTGTCATAAGGATTGGCCTGGTCCCCAAGTCGGAGACCGGCCTTACGTCCGCGGAGGCCTGCACGATCGTCTGCGCCATCCTGCGCCGCCTCTCCTCCACTGAGACGCCCATGGCCCGGGCGTGCTCCTGCTCCTGGAACGCGGAGTCGGACATCGCTTCGTCCTTCTCCTCTTCCTCCACGACGGCCGGGGAAGGACGTCCCGGCTCGTCAACATCGGCGTCCGAACCTGCAGTCGGCTGCTGAGCCGGCTGCGCGTCCGATTTCTTCGCCATCACCTTCTTCGTGCGCCTCCGCTTGGGAGGCGGTGGCGGCGTGCCCGCCACTGCATCCTGGACGGAGGGCGCTTCATCCGACAACGTTGCCGAGTCATCGTCGGCCGCCCCATCGTCAACGGCCACCGCCTGCTTGGAAACGCCGGCCCGGCAATTATTCCGTTTCGCCACAGCCGCCCAGCGCTTCCGCGGACGATCCTCCACCACTTCCTCGTCCGAAGGGCTCATAGAACCCTCCGTATCGCTGGGCGCCCATACACGAGGGGGAGGAGGATCCACCGCCTCCTCTGCCAGAGTGTCGCCCTGATCAGCCGGAGGCGCATCCTCCAGCAACACCTTCCTCGGGAAATCTTCCGGGAGAGGGGCAGCAGAAAAGTACTCGAAGACGCGATCCTGCGCCAAAGAAAACGCAAGATCAGATGGCCAACGGACGAAACCAAAAAATTACATCAAGAAGAACATTCAAAAGCACTCGGAACAGCAACTTACCGGTGGTGGAGGCCTTTTCAATGAAAAGGGCCGCGGCTGGTGCTTCTCCGACACGTGGCCGAGGAAGAACCCGCCCACGCGCGCCTTCATCTCCTCCTTGCTTACGGTGCGGTTGGCAACCCGAGTGGGATCATCCCGGCCCGAGTACTCGTAGCCCGGGTGCTTCCGCTCCTGGATTGGCTGAATCAGCCGCCTGCTAAAGTTGCAGGCGACGCCAATCGCCGTCAAGCCGCCGACGTCCTTCAGCTCCCTGATCAACTCAAGGAGCTCGTCCACCTTCTGCATCTGGGAGGCATCAGGGAGTTCGTTCCAGCAGTCCCTGATCTTCGGCCGCTCTCCAGTGTGGCAGGGGATCGCCGGCGAGTGGTTCCCAACATAAAACCACTTGGCTTTCCAACCCTTGTTGGAGGTGTTTAGGGCGATGTCGAAGTACTCGTCCTTCCGCCCTTGACGCAGCATGAACCCGGCGCCTCCCACTACCACCATCTTCTCTTCACTTGGCTGGGGCTTCAGCCAGTACAAGTATCTCCACAGGTCGAAATGGGGAGAGATCCCCAGGTAGGCCTCGCAGAGATGGATAAAGACGGAAATCGCCATGATGGAGTTGGGGTTGAGGTTGATGGCCTCGATCCCGTAGAAATGAAGCAAACCTCGGAAAAACGCCCCCGTTGGCAGGCCAAGTCCCACCTCAAAGAATGGCTTGAACAGGACCAGCTCGCCGGAGTTCTCCGACGGGAAGTCCTCCCCGGCGCTCGGTCGCCACTCTGCCACGGCCTGAGACGGGAGGATGCTCCTCTCCACCATCTCCTCCAACATCTTCGTGGTGACTCTCCCCCGCGCCCACACGGCGCCGGAGAAGGAAACCTTGCTTGGCTTGGGGGCGCCGGTATTCTTCCTCTTCGGTGCCATGGATCTAATGGCAGGAGTCTTCGTGCGCATCAACGAGGCTACGCTCCCCGTGGTGGCTAAGACCACAGAACGGATCTACGAGCAGAATGAGTTCTGGTGGCGGCGGGATGAAGAATGAAGAAAGGGGAGAATGGATCTGGGAATGGGGAGATTTCCTCTCCAGACCTAACCCTCACCCTTTATATCGCGCCTGGATGCCCGAAATTACCGCGAGATGGCGCGATTAACGGACGCGGGCGAAACGGTAAAAAGAGCCGTTGGGCGTTCCGCCTTCCGTTACGCGCCGGGCGCCAACGGTAAAAAAGGAGCCCGAGCACTCGGGCATGGCAAAGAAGTCGGCGTGCTGCTAAGGCTCGACCAGCGCTCGGACTCGGGGGCTGGCGCCGCATTCAAGTCAGTGCGCCTCTCGGGCTCGATTGGCCCCGAACTACTCGGGAGCCAACACTGCAAATCAAGTGGCGTGCCGCTAAGGCTCGAACAGCGCTCGCACTCGGGGGCTGGCGCCGCATTCAAGTCAGTGCGCCTCTCGGGCTCGATTGGCCCCGAACTACTCGGGAGCCAACACTGCAAATCAAGCGGCGTGCCGCTAAGGCTCGAACAGCGCTCGCACTCGGGGGCTGGCGCCGCATTCAAGTCAGTGCGCCTCTCGGGCTCGATTGGCCCCGAACTACTCGGGAGCCAACACTGCAAATCAAGTGGTGTGCCGCTAAGGCTCGAACAGCGCTCGCACTCGGGGGCTGGCGCCGCATTCAAGTCAGTGCGCCTCTCGGGCTCGATTGGCTCCGAGCCACTTGGAAGCCGACACTGCAGAGCAAAAGGCGTGCCGCTAAGGATCGACCTGCACTCGGACTCGGGGGGCTGGCGCCATACCAAAAACATCGTGCCTCTCGGGCTCGATCAGCCCCGAAACGCTCGGGGGCTGACGTTGCGGACATGTTACAATGGTTGGAGAAGCGCGGCCAAGCCTTGACAGCTCGGGGCTAGCGCTGTCGAGAAGCTTCCTCCTCAAAGACTATTATGCAATGAAATCTTTTTGCAGGTTATACAATTACAATGAAGCCGGTCATACACCGGTTACAAAGACCAAACACATCAGCCGCCAAGATGAGGGCCTGGGGCACTCGTCCCTGCACCTAGTGCTACATCCGGAGTAAGCTTGGCCCACATGAGCTCCTCGCAAGCTCTCTTGTAGCACCACTGCAGCCGTTTACGGGACAGCACCGATAGAGGGTTGATAGCGAATGCCTTCAGGCATCCCTTGCTCTACAAAGCATTTCACCCCACATGGCCCTCGTCACATAGGAATGCAGGGATGAACGGGACAGCACTCAGACGCTGATCAACACCTCAGAACCTTCGCAAGCACTCTTCCAGCACCATAGCCTGGAGACTCCATGAGCTTTCCCCGGTGGATGAACCCAGTAATGAGCCTTCGGCATACTGACTACAGGGGCCCTATACATACTCGCTCCTGGGTGGCAGCTCTGGCTCCCCGGTGGGTATTTATAGCCTCGAGCCGCCGTGAAACCAGAGACTCCCTCCATGATGACAGACGCCTGAGCTCTAAGCCACGCGTCCCTTTTTCTGCCCAAGCTGCACAGGTCACCCTTATCGCCTTTGACTTCATTCGAACACGGGAGCATCCTGTGCGATCACGAGAACACTGTTCCTGACGCCGCGTATCAGAAACGACGCCTCTCCGCCTGCCTCCTCTTTGGCGTATCTAACAAAGAGGGAGCCCTCCAGGACTCGAATCGCTCGCCAAGCTAAGTATTAATCAGTTAACTTCGTAAATTCCGTGAGCTTTGAAATGAGTTGCTAAAGTACCCGGGGAGCACACGCCTTAATCCGTGAAACCTCGACTCTTCCGTACGCCTACGCTCCTACGCGTGCACGCGGCCCAGCTCCCTGCGCTACGGACTAAGGCTATCGGGAATCAGGTGCATAAACGTAATAGGCTAACTGCGCGGGGAAATCAAGAGACTTAAAAGTGGGAAACGGGGTTCATTAATATTTATATCGCCGAGTACTTTCTCCTCTCGAATTTGTGCTTTGTTGCAGGGTATGGATGACCACTCGGCGTGCTCAGCCCTCACGCTCGGGGGCTGGCGCCGGGGCTACCACTCGGCGTGCTTGGCCCTCACGCTCGGGGGCTGGCGCCGGGACGACCATTCGGCGTGATCGGCCCTCACACTCGGGGGCTGGCGCCGGGATGACCACTCGGCGCGCTCGGCCCTCGCGCTTGGGGGCTGGCGCCGGGACTACTACTCGGCGTGTCTCGCGGGACTCCGCCGGTTCTCACGCCTCGGGGGCTGGACGCCGAAATTAACGCCGGATGATTCAGTCAGATGCTCCTTGACTAACCCTTGGACCGATTCCTTCGGAATCGTTTCAAGGCTCGGGGGCTACAGCCAACAGACGCACCTCGCGGCGCATCCGTTGATTGTCTGGCAACCAAGAACAAGGCTACTAACCCTTGGACCGATTCCTTCGGAATCGCTTCAAGGCTCGGGGGCTACGGCCAACGGACGCACCTCGCGGCGCATCCGTTGGGAAACGGCTTTCTTTTTCTCTCCAGTATCACGTGGTTTTGCTTCCAACTGTAGCAAGCTCAAAGCTCATCAGATGGCACGACCTCGCCGACTTGTCGCTCAACCACGTACTACTCGGGGGCTTGTCGGGGGTAGACCCCCAGGGGTACCCAGAAGGCAGATTGGCCCAACCAGCAAGGGGCGGCCCAATCCGAGTGCTATTGGGTCGGTTTGTCAGACTGGATGGCCCACCACTCGGGAGGCCCACCAGTCGGGCGAACCGAGCGACTACGATGGCACGAGCGGCAAGGAAGCAGGCGGCATATCCCGCAAGAAGCTCGGAAATCAAGATAAACTAGCCGGAATTATAGGGAAGGATATCTATAATCGTTATAGGATCGCATCCTTGTATTTCGGGTAGGTTATGATCTCTAGCCGACTTGTAACTCAAGGCAGCCGGACTATATAAGGCGCCTTGAGACCCCCCTCCAGAACAACTACAACCATCCACGAACTTCAACCTAGGAAAGAACCCAACTACAGAGATCATTCAGGAACTTTATATACATCAATCCATACACCCAACACAGGACGTAGGGTATTACGTCATCTAGACGGCCCGAACCTGTTCAATCCTTGCGTCTTGTGTTACCATCGACTTCTAATCCTCGATCTGTCCCTCGACAAATCAACCACGCAGACTACCCTATGTGGACTGCCGGGTCCATAAATCCGACACGATCCTTGTCCATGTATGCATGATGTCCTATATGGAAGTTGCTTCGAAAACGTTGGTTTGGGCCTCCTTTGCTTGGCTTGATTCCGTCAGGTTTGGTGTTGCTTTTGGACTTGAATATAAATGTCCAAAATTGGGCCATTTTCCTGCAAAAACACGATATGCTTCAAAATACAACACACATACGAAAATGGGGTTATTTCACGTGCCAAGTGGCAGGTTAGTATATGAATTAGTCCAAAACCAACACTTAAATGGCACTAAAAGTGTACGTATAACGAGCGTCAATAATGATCCTTGTTCATTTAAAGCCGTGAAGGATGAAAATTCATCTAAGCGGTTTGATGCAATGAAAGATGAAATAAAGTCCATGGGTATGAATGATGTATGGGACTTAGTAGAGATTCCTGATGGAGCCAAAACAATAGGCTACAAGTGGGTCTACAAAACCAAACGTGACTCCAAAGGGAAGGTCGAAAGGTATAAAGAAAGACTCGTGGCAAAGGGTTTTACCCAAGGGTAAGGAATTGACTATAATGAGACATTCTCTCCTGTCTCAACTAAAGATTCATTTAGAATTATTATGACACATACGACAAATTATGATTTACAATTGCACCAAATGGATGTGAAAACGGCATTACTGAATGGAGAATTGGATGAAAATGCTTACATGACTCAGCCGGAAGGTTTTGTTGTGGAAGGCAAAGACCATTTGGGGCGCAAACTTAAGAAATCTATTTATGGCCTAAAACAAGCATCTAGACAATGGTATTTAAAGTTTGATGGTGTCATAAGGAGATTCGGATTCAAAGAAAATAAAGTTGAAAATTGCATTTATGTTAAGTTCAAGGGGAGTAAGTCTACTATCTTTGTTCTTTATGTGGATGATATCTTGTTGGCCAGTAGCGATATGGATATGCTGCTTGAGACCAAAAGATTTCTCTCGTTAAATTTAGATATGAAGGATCTTGGTGAAGAATCTTATGTCCTTGGTATTGACATTCACCGAGATCGGTCCAAAGGAACATTAGGTTTATCACAAAAGGCATACATTGATAGAGTACTAAAGAGATACAATATGCATAAGTGCTCTGCCACACCTGCTCCTATCGTGAAGGGCGAGAAGTTTGGGAAATTCCAATGTCCAAAGACTCAATATGAAATCGATCAACTGTCAGAAGCATTATGTATGCTCAAGTATGTACTCGCCCTAATCTAGCTTATGTTACTGGAGTACTCGACAGATATCAGACAAATCTAGGTTTGGACCACTGGAAGGCCGTTAATATAGTACTGCACTATTTGCAAGGTACTAAAGGATACGTGCTTGTATATAGAAAGTCTGATGACCTTGTGGTTGTTAGTTATTCTGATGCTAATTTTGCGGGATATGTTGATGATAAAAAGTTCACCTCATTTTACATCTTCACTCTCATAGGAGGAGCTATATTGTGGAAAAGCTCTAAACAAATAATTATTGCATCATCGATAATGCAGGCTAAATATGTGGCACATTATGAGGATACCGGGTAGGCTGTATGGCTAAAGAATTTCATTTCAGGTTTAAGAGTGGTCGACAACATTTCAAAACCACTAATGATGTACTACGATAATTAACCCGCAGTTTTCTATTCTAGTAACAACAAGTCGAGTGTTTCTGCCAAACATATTGACATCAAGTATCATGTTGTGAAAGATAGAGTCCAGGATCAAACAATTAAGATTGAGCATAATGGTATGGAATTTATGCTTATGGATCCACTTATAAAAAGGCTTACAACCTAGTAATTTTCGTAATTATGAAGGCAGCATGGGTTTACTGGAAAGCCTATGATTCTGGACAATAGGAATAGCTTGTGAAGCATTTGTTACTCTTGGAGGTTGGTCCTCCTAGACGACTAGGCGTCGCCCAGTGAGCTACCAAATTGTGTGGTGAGCCACATGATTGTTTATGAAGGCTTCACCTCGCCTCCGCAGGTTTGTTAGTGGATCTAGGAGATAGCTTGACCTTATGTGGTTCTATAAACTTTACTCAACGGAGACATAGGATTCACTAACATGTTGAGTGAATATGGACTTCGGTGAAACAATTCCTTACGTCCTTGTTTGCATTTCCTCACTTTGTCAATTTTAGCAATTTACTTGTGCTTCCGCTTCGATCTACTTTGGTGTACCTGTTCTGTGTGCAGGAGCCTCATAGATACTCTAGGAATCATCTGTGGAAGCTTCACACCAAGTTTGGTTTGAGCTAGAATTCATAGAGGGGATTTCATTAATTTGTTGGTGCTCTCTGTCTCAAACTAGTTCCACCGGTTTGGGAAACCGGTTCTACCAGTATTGGAGCTGACAATTGGTTTTAGTTTTTATAATTTATAGATTCGCCTATTCAACCCCCCCTCCCCCCCTCTCTAGGTGACATAAGGTCCTTTCATACTTGAAACAGTTAATGCTTGATCCTCCAATGATGAAGATTCCTGTGGCTTCTTCAAGGACTCCTCCTCCAATAGATATGCCACTGTCGCGTTGAAGTTGAGAGTGGTTTTCTCGACGAGAATATTCATCACCATCTGCTCCCATGATGAAGGTAAGGATGAAGTCTGTATGACGACCTTATCGTTCTTCTCGGTGTTCTCATCCACACTAATCAGTTGCGTGACAAGCTTGTTGAAGACATTCAGATGGTCGACGAATCGTGTGCCTTCCTCCATGCATAACATGAATAGTTGTCACTTCAGCACCCACCGATTTATCAGTGACTTTGCCATATACAATTCTTCTAAACTCTTCCATAATTTTTTGGTGAATCCTCTTTGATTACCAAATACTTTAACTCATTGGAGAGACATAGTCGAATTGTACTGACAGCCTTCCGCTCCATCACCTTCCAATCTTCAACAGTTGTGTTGTTCGGTTTGTTCCCCTCAAGAGCATCAATCAACCCTTGCTGAACAAGAACATCTTTCACCACATACTGCCACATGCTGAAATTCCCTTTTGCCATCAAATTTCTCTACTTGATTCCACATCCTTGACATTGTCTTGATTTCGTGCTTCCTAGCACTGCCAACCTTCACACCAAATCAGATCAATCCGGTCTTGGCTTTGATACCACTTGATAGAATCTGATACCCCTCGTAATGCGCAGCAGCCCCCGGATCTAGAAAGGATATTGCGAGTACGACACGAGCTTGCACCTTATCAAGAAAAAGGTAGACGAATCTCGTAGAAAGCCCTAGATGACGGCATTGAAGCAACCACGACAAGAGAATAGGATTTTGGCGAAACCGACCTCAAATTCTTTAAGGGCAACTCCAAAAGAGTACAAATGATTGTTGCTCTCTCACAACTCTACTTCCTTTAGGACCCTCTAATTCTTGTCCTATACAAGAATATTGTGCTATAGAACTATCTAGCCTATCCCTCTTTAGCGCTCCTAATTTGTTGGGGATGTGCCGTTGCGGCCATGGGCCGAGGCCCTCCCTTGTGTGTAAAAGAGGCCCAAACAAGGGTCTAGGGGTCCAACTGTAACATCTAGGGACCTGATTATAATATTTAACCCTACCAATGGAATAAACATAAACAATCATCTCCTCCTCCCTATAAATAGAGCCCTATGGCTTGGGGGAGAGGACTTTTGGCTCTTGCTCATTTGCTCTCTCATATGTGCTTTCTTGTTGGCTTCCTCTCTATACCTCTTCTTTCTCTCATCTCTCGCTTGTCTGGGATTCAACCTCTAGGGCAAATCCCAAAAATTGCTCCTCACAAGCCTTCGATGAGACCTTGTGTTTGCCTTTGGCTTGATTTTACTCCTTGAGCCTCCACCCCTTGTTTATATGGTCCCCTCTAAGGCCCTCATACATGCAAGTAAGAGTCCTACACCTAGTAGGATTACACGCTCAAGTCCTAGTAGAACTACAAATCCTAATAGCACACACCTATTGAGTCCTAGTCAAAGTAGGATTTGAGTTACTATACAACATGTACTATGAGGATTACATCAAGAATAATTATTATACCCTTTAATTCTTGCTTGATAATATGCAACACTTTTTCTTATATTTGAAACATTTTTAAAATAAGAAAGAGTAAAGTCCAATTTAGCCCTGACTTAACTAAGACTCTAAAAGATACCCCTAAATCAAAAACCAGAAATTAAACACACCCAACTCTTAATACTAGACAAAATACCTCTCTGACCATGTCAAAGTGGTATCGGTAGGGGGTTTTCCTCATGTGGCAATTGGGCCCACATGTAGGAATCCACGTCACCATTTTTGACATGCCACGTGTTTGGGCCCATTTGTCAGCCGCCATCCCTCCTCGTTCCCCTTTCCATCGCCAAAGCATATGAGGAGCAGTCATCGGCTTCCGCTGCTGGAGCTGCCTTGCCAGGTCCTATTTCCTCTCTGCTTTTGTCGTTACTCATGCTCCAGGAGTTGCTCAAAGTGGCGCAGCAAGGCAGCAGCGGGCGCACCTGCACGCGCGCGGAGAAGTAGGCGTTGTAGGACCGCGCGAGTAACGCCTTGGATGGCGCCGAGCAGACCAATGCGGAGCTCGATGAGGGCACCTCAGTCGAGCTACTAGAACTAGCCAATAATGCGACCAGGAGCGTGGACCGACAACGGGAACGACGGGAGCTCTAGCAGCCCATCGTCGCATGGCCACGTGCTCGGGGCACGCCAATGTGGCCTAAGGGCTAGGCTCTAACTTGCCGCCGCACCAAGGAGCTCGAGGCTCGCTGTTGCCTGAGGGGCTAGGCCCCGAGCTGCTGCCCACTTCCCTAAGGAGCTCAGGGGAGCTTAGGAAATCGGGCGCTGTTGCTTGCAGAGATAGAAAAGAGGAAGAGAGACCGAGAGAGGGAGGAGAGAAAGAGAGGGGGATGATTTTGCAAATAAAACAGGTGACATGTCAAACACATATGCCGCCTATATGACACATCGCCGAACCGCCTACCGAAACCATATTGACTTGGTAGGAGGGAAGGGGGTACTTTGTCTAGTTTTGAGAATTGGAGTGTGTTTCATTTCTGGTTTTTTATTTAGGGTGGTTTTTTAGACTCGGAGACAAATTCAAGGGTAAAATGGACTTTACTCAATAAGAAAATACAAAAAACATTGTGATTATACTATATCAACTACATTATGAAAAAGATCCTTGAAAAGAAGAAAAAAGAGAACATTCAATAGGGGACCAAAATGGGAAAAAAATCTTAGGCCCTGTTTTGAATGCGGGATTTTTTTTTGTTCCTGCGTTTTTTCTATAAAATTGAACTCCTGTGAAATTCCTATACGATTCCCGCGAAATTCCTGCATTGCAAACAGGGCCTTAGTAGGTGCAGCCTCGTTGTAAAGTCTCCACGGTGCACCTGCCCTGATGGTGAAGACGTTACGTCCTTCCCACGTGGGACACACGCGGCGAGTAAGCTCTTTCGCGGCTCCCACGCATATTCAGATTAGAAAAACTCAAAAACAGGAACAAAATTGTTTCTGAAAATGAAAATATTATTTTATGCAGTTAAGGGTGAAATCGCCCAAAATTTGTCCTAACAAAATATAGCAAAAGATCCATACTTCCTACAATAGATTCCTATCTCCCAATGTGTGAATGATTACTTGATGAGGCTTTGTTGGATGTAAGTATGCAACATAATCCTGTCAAGCCACGTGTGTAAATAGAAATTGACGCAAAAGATTAGTTATTTCCTAATATCTGGACTTTTTAAAAGTATCATGGCGAAATATCTGGACTTTTTAAAAGTATCATGGCCAAATATCTGGACTTTTTTAAAATATCATGGCTTAGAGCAACTCCAACAGCCTCGTTAAAGTGGTTGGGCTCGATAAAAAAATAGAAATGACCGGTGATTTATGCTTCCAACGGACTCGCTTTTTTCCTCACATCTTTATCTCGCTAGCCATCCCCTCGTTTCCGCTCGGCAATTTTGGCGAGCGCCGCCGCCTCGCCATCCGGCCTCCCGCGTGCCATACAGCAGTCCCGCCTCCCCGTGCTCGCCCAAAACGGCCTCCCGCCCCACTCCCGCGCCCTTGCGTCATCGCCGCCGCGTATAGGACGCGCCGCCCTCGCCGCCCTTATGTGTGTCATGCTGATGGTCGAATGTTTATGTACTGTCAAGTTTATCCTTTGATATATCTGGACTTTATGCCTGAATTGAATTCGCATGGTGGCCTGTGCGGCGGCTGCCAGCACGCAGCCGATGGGAACGATTGAAGTGGTCGTTGCGCCGGCGACCATGGTGTCGGCCTGCCGAGCGCTTCCGCACCGCCGACTTCACCGCCCGCATCATCCGCACCGGCCATCCCGGTTACCACCGTGATGGCCAGCGGCATGGTGGTGCTCCCCTGCTCCAGCAGTTCCATTCAGAATTAGCAGACCACCTCAACATCGCCCTCGGCATCCTTGCTGAGCACGACAGTAGTGACGCCAAGATGCGCTCCCACCGCGGGGACCTACATGAGCAGTTGCGACGGGGCGCGTGTAGGCCCAGGAGTACATGCCGCAGATCGGACTGTTGACCTCCCAGCTCGACAAGGCCGTCGAGTTCGCTCGGCGGTCGAGAGTGGAGGTGGAGCAAGTGACGGCCCATGCCGTGGCTGAGGAGAGCCGCGACGATGATGCGGAGGCGATGCTCCACAAGGTCAGGGCGGCTACTGAGGCACAAGAGGAGGTGGATTCGCGTCACTGCTGATCGAGAAGGCATTAGTGATAGAGCTGGCGAGGCTTGCACTCCTGCGTCTACAGAAAAGCATGCAGAAGTTTGGCCTGAACTGCGGTAGTGCCTTGTGAATCCTGCTCGGCGGGGATGGACGATGCAAAATGGCGTGGAACGGCATGGGCGAGCAGAACGGGGTGGCATCGGCCGAACAGAAAAAGACCGATCCCACCTAGGGATCGGATGTGGGGTCCACCGTTTTATTACGGAGAGTCAAGATTTGAGTCTTTTGGTTTACCCTACCATTTATGATGTTTTCTATTTTTTAGAGTCCTTCAAAATCTCTAAATTTAGCTAGTATTATACAAAAGTAGTTGGAGTTGCCCTTAAGGATAGCTGCCAGTGCATTGCGCTCTAAAAGTTGATATGTAGTGGCAAGATCCGTAGAGATGGATTCGGATCGAATATGCATGTAATCGATCCGGATGTCATCTTTTACCATATTACTAGGCAAACATGCCCGTGCGTTGCTACGGGCGAACATCGGTGATGATTGGCTTCGTTATCGTGAGCGAGCGAGCGGCCACGCGGGCAACGTCGGCATGCCGGCCTTCGATCCCGACGTCTCTTGGTGACAACCTCTCACCTATCTTCCCATGTGACTGTTTGGTTTTCAATTTTTTACCTCAATCAAATCATGTTCTCACTGGCTTCCTTTAGATATTGATCTATATTTTTTCTTGTCCGGGTTCTTGAGCGAGAGATTGAAAGTCGGGTATTTTTCAAAATCCTTAACGAACAGTTAGAACTCTAGCCCCACGAGAAAACCAATATTGAGAGTTGAAGCCGTGGTTGAGTTCGGCATACCAGGTGGGACTGATGAGACCCACATGTCAGGTTCACTCTGCATGCCTAAGTCGGATCTGAAATTGCATTGAATTCCATTTATTTATATAAATTATAAGCCCTGCCTTGCGTCCACTGTCTCTCTTTCAAATTTCCTTTTTCCCAAAAGAGCCGAAGCCATCTCTCTTTTTTACACAAGAGGCGAATCCTTGTGTCATCTTCTATCTTCTCTCTTGCTTGTATCCTTTTATGTTCATTTTCTTGTTAAGCTTGCTGAGTGGCACGGGGAGAGCAACAGGCAGCAATGACGCCCACGCGGAGGACGCTAGAAGGAAAGCTGGTTCTGGCGCGGGCAGCTCCTGGGTCCAGAGACCAGGGGGAGGGAAGCTAAGAGAGGATGAGTGCTCAAGCTCAACGCGCACCAATGGGACTAAGGACACTGGCTCTCGATGTGGTTCTCGGTTGGTGTAGTGCGTGCAGCTCATCTTCCCCTTGCGCTATTTTCTTCCCCTTGCTCTATTTTCTTCACTGTGAATAATGGATTGATGTTATTTATTCAATTACTCGTTTTGGTTTCATTGGAGTCATCACAGGTGCAACACCGATGCAGACTCATGCACGCTGCCATTGCCGGTCGCAACAGTGTTTCCGGCTAGTGGCTCCAGCATGGTCTCTCCGTCGACATACAACACAAAAGGTGGAAAGTCCTCGCCTCCGCTTTCTTCGTGTGCTGTAGCTAGCACCGCCGCCGCGCCATCAACAACGAAGGCCCTCTCGACGGCGTCACGCGGAGATCCACGGCACTGAGCACATGGCCGTGTAGCGAAGCGATTCTTCCGCGCCGTAGCTGCGATGGACGTCAGCCTCGAAGTCACGAACGCGCCGATGGTGTGGCTGCACGCGTGGAATTATCTGATGAACGGCGGAGCCGCCCTGCGTGGCTGCGTCCATGAATGGATGTTTTTCTTCACCTTTATTTGGATGGTCTTTCTCTTCTTCTTCTTTCTATTATGTTTGACCTTGTTCCTATAAAGGTTGTCTCTGTTTTATGATCTGTTACTACTTCAAATCGAGTTGTAGATTATGTGATTCCACGTGCGCTGATGTTGCTGTAGTATTAGGACTAGCAAAGTGCCCGTGCGTTGCTACGTGTTACAATGCATAGCTATTTCGATCAAGAGACAGGCGCATATGGTGAACTATTCTATGATCCCATCGGGAGACGAATTCGACTGGAAGATGTATATGACGGACCAAAATTTTGCAAGAAGCAAAGGTAGAGATAAAGATATAGATAGAGATTTGTAGGTGCTGAAGATCTGTCTAATCATATCCGGTTTCTTGGCAAGAGCTTGAAATTCCTTTTTGTTTTACCTTTGACGGATTTAGTCAAGACTCTAACCCCATAAGAAAAATTGGTTGTAAAGATGAATAATTAATTTCATAATTAGATTATTGAGTTGGAGTCGTGGTTGGAGTTTGACGGACCAGGTGGGATCGATGGAACCATCTGTCAGGACGGACCAAGAAAAAGGAAGAAACAATCCTCTCTTTAGAAAGATGTAAAGATGTAAAGAGATAGAGATAGGGATGATACATGGAAGCATCAAAGTGGCTAATTGTGTGTTATTTCATTTTTCTTTTTGTGGTCATGCTCATGGTCTATATGTTGTCGTCATTTTTACATTTCTTTCTTTCCTTCCTTTCACTTATTTCTTCACATTTAATTTCTTTGTTGCAATTTCCATCCATTTAATTAACTTCACGCCTACTAATTTTGTTTTGTTCAACCTCTTCATGATATCAAATAGATCAAAAGATAACAATTCCAAAATCCATTTCAGTAATTATGATGGACGAAACATTTCTCTTTTTAATATTAGGTAGAGATGAAGGCCTAATTCAACTTTTTTTTCCCCAAAAGTCCAGCTCAACAAGTATGGTAGTTCACACAAATTTAGCTGATCTGTAGTGTTTACTTTTACAAATCCATCAACATTCAAGCCAGCCATATGGGATCTGATAGTGCCAGAAGTGCTTCTCCAAAGCTATAAAAAAATTCCTTATCCTCTTCACATGAACTACTACATGCAGCTGTACGTATATAAAATTAACTCGTCTTCGACTGGCTACCTCAACATGAGAATGCAGCTCCAGTTAGTACTAAACGCCTGCCTCTAGCTTGAGCCGACGTAAAAAAAAAAAAACTGAGACAAAACTATCGTCTAGACTCTTTATTAGAGGGCTTCATTCCCAGCTACCTGATGTAGGCCGCACAAAACGCCTTATCCATCCGTATGTAACTCTGTCAGCTGTCACTCTGTCTCGCTAATCCAGTCGTCCACCTCTTGAGTCGCCGCCACCTCAGTGCTGCACCGATTCTTCCCTTCCCCAAGCTGCCCTCGCATCTTGTAGCTATCCATCGTTATCCTCTCTTATCTTCTCTACGGCTGCATCCTTGTCTCTTTCATGTGCAGCTCGCTATGAGCTTGGCCCTGCTCCTCCTCTTTCCAATCCTAGGCTCGCGATTTCATACGACGGACTCCGCTTGCTTGTTGTTGCCTGCGCCGGAGCCTGAGCTCCACCAAATCCGGCGGCCCCAAGCGGCTCCGACTCCTTAGCGCCCACCAGCCAAACAGATCCTCTATCAAAAAAGGGAGAGAAGAAGTCGGAGGCCATGGTGCCCACCTAAGCTTGGCTCCGTAGTCGCCTCTCCTGCAACTGGTTACTGGTCGCTGGAGATGGCGAAGGAAGCCGAGCCCCACGGTCTACACCGGCCCCACCCTGGCCCCCGGCGCTCTTCCATCTCCTGCGTCGCCACGCACAAAGGTCGTCGTTCGCCTTCCGTCATCAGCGCTCGAGCTTTCCTTCTTGCTTGTGGCCGCCCGAGCTCAAGCTCCGGCTGCGCGCGCACAGCTTGCCCCTCGCCCTGTTGGATCGGCGCTCAAGAAGAACGACATGAACGAGGATGATGGAGTGCGGGTAGATTCTCCAAAACGTTAAGGGCTTATATGCAAAACGTACATGACGGACGAAAAATATATGACGGACGAAACAGTCCTCCTTTTAATATTAGGTAGAGATGAATGTGAATATTGTCCATTCTTATCGGATACGAATACAAAACGAATATATCGAATACGGATTCGCATTCGGATAGATGGTTTCATCATGTGTTAATTCGTCGCGGATATGGATAATATCGGATATTTTATATTTTTTCGAATACGAATGGTAATTTAGATAGAAAAAAATAACAAAAAAAGAATTCGGATACATCTATTTAACATTAATTTTAAAATCAAATACGAATATAGATATCCATATTGACGTTTTAAATAAATACAAATACGAATAATTCAAATATCGAGACATCCGTATCCATCCTAAATATCCGCTCCAAATTAAGCACGCAACGCAAGACGGAAGGCCGCAGGCCGAGCCAAAATTAAGACAGGGCGGCCAAATCGTTGGTGATGATTGCTGAGTCAGAAATAGTGAGAGACTCGGATCTCATTTGATGGGGCTTTGGCTTCTTGAGGTATGTGGGAATCAAAATGAAGCTGGCAGAGAATCATGTAAAGAAGCTGAATCAGTTTTGAAGAAGCTGAAGCTGCTGCAGAAGCATCGAAAATCAGCTTCATGCAGTTTTGGAGCCCACGAAGCTGATTTCGAATTTTTCACCGGCGAAGTGAGATTACTAATTTCAACCACTATTAATGACTTTAACAAAATGTGAATTAAATGTAATCATCATATGATTACAATGACAAGCATTGATAACCAAGTTTTAAGTACGGCGACATATAATTGACGGGCATACACATACACATACAAATAAATAGTTGTACAATGTTTTCGAATCAATGTCAAAAATAAATGGGCGGCAATCCACACATCTCTCGTGCGATGTCAAGACGAACGAGATCCATTCGAGGCTCATTGGGCACATCTGTATCAGTGTCCCCATGCAAACTTCTGAACCGAGAGGGGATAGTGGGTTCATATTCCGGGTCCTGTTCAACTCTGAGAAAGTCGTCTTCGTCATCTTGTTCCTCACGGATGAAATTATGAAGACACATGGTCGCACCAACAATCATCTTTTGTACATCCACACTGAACGGAGGCATGTTATACAAAATTTTCCACCTATTCTTCCAAACACCAAATGTACGCTCAACTGTGCTTCGGAGACTAGAATGCCGCCGATTGAACACTTCCTCTAACCCACTTGGCGGCTGCGCATTCCTCCACTCCTGCGTATGGTACCTTTGTCCCTTGAATGGAGCCAAGTACCCTTCCCGGTTCGGGTACCCTGAGTCTACTAAGTAATACTTGGGCATTTGAGGATGCGGAAAACCGGTGTCATTGTACATTGCATGAAAAAGGACACTTGTGTCGTGCATGGCGCCCGGTTGCCCAGCCGCTGCATAAGTGAATCGCATGTCGAAATCTACGATTCCGAGAACATTCTGTGTCGGCACTTTGTTCTTCCCAATATACCTAGATCGATCCACGCCAACTGGATTTAGAGGGATGTGCGTACCGTCAAGAGCACCAATGCAATTTCTGAACCAAGGAAAATACCTCCTGTCATGAGCAATCCTTGTCGGAATTGCACTAAAATTCCGATCAACCGGTCTAACATACTCGGTGCCCATTCTCACCAAGGCATACAAGACCTCATGGAATTTGGCATTAATTGTTTGCGTCGATCTGTTGATTACGCAATTCAAAGCGGCGTGTGTCCAACCGTTCCCACAAATTATTAGGAAGTATGCAAGAGCTTCCTTAGTAGCTACCTCACCTATCGCTTCCAACCCGTACTCATTTTCCAGTAACCATAGGAGCCTTTCAAACATCTCTCTAGTCATCCTAAACATTGTTTTGCACTGTCGTGGGTTGTTTAGTTTCTCATTTATCCAACTCAAGCCACTCTGTATTGGAATATAGCGCGGCGCTCTACTTTTCCGGGATAATAAAGACTTGCATGCCGCCAATGCCCCCGCGATCAGGTTAGTGCTAACGGACCTGTTGAAATCGACGATGGCCATGTCAATATCACGGTCCGCGTCGCCATCCTCCTGATCGGTTGCCCCTTGCATTTCGCTGACAGCATTGACAAAGGTATTTCATATTAGTCAATTACTCCAAAATGATACAATAAACTCATGCATACATAGAAATGCCACGTCCACATTCACATCACATGAACTCAAGCATATAAAAAAACCCGTACAAAGTATTCGAAGCACCACAAAGTGCATATGCACAGTCTCGTTACATGAAAACATCAGCATAAACACAGCAAACACGTCCACGGCTGCATGAAAACAGCAGCACCAGCAACAAATCATGGAAACAGTATCATACGGCACAGTATCATGGAAACAGCAGCAATAAACAGCAGCACAGTGACATGGACACAGCAGCAGCAATAAACAGCAGCACAGTGACATGCACAGCCACAATATCAAGCACCCTTGTTCCTGTTTTCCGCCATCCACTCTTGCTTCTGTTTAAGCCATGTGAACCTTTCCTCATTAGTCCTCAAAGTCATGAAAATCCGCCTTTCAATTCCTTCTTTGAATGCAATAGTGGCTGCAAAGTGTTCCTTGGTCCCTGGCACGGCACCACATTCTCTGACCAATTCTAGGCATTCCTCAATAGACGGTCCTAGGTCCAACTCCCTCCTTTGCATGAAGGACTCAGCAGAACTGGTGTGGCGTGCACCAATCTCAACTAGGTTCTCAATTTGTTCTGATAACCATTCGGTGCTACCCCTCTTTGGTTTCTTTGCTGTTCCTCTCGTTGCACTGCCTCCTCTCTTGTTGCGGTTGCTAGTAGGAGTCAAATCTTCAGGCTCACTGCTGTCGTGGTTTGTATCTATGGGATCATCATCTTCGACATAGTCAGGATCCTCGTGAACAGAACCTTTAGGATGGGATGGTGGAACCCCACTGCCGACCGACCAATGGTCCTCGCCAGTGTTCGTTATGCCGTCGAACATAACACGTAGCTGCTCCTCATTTTCCAAGGGCTTATTCTTGAACTTTGTGCAGCCTTTGATTCTCTGGAAGACAAAACGAATTGGATTAGCAAGTTGAAAGGTACATAATTAGGAAAATCAGACCCAAAAGTAAAGGAATTCAAAAGGTTTCGTACCTCGCTTATGCCCTTCCACCACGAATCAGGCATTTTTATGATCCTCTTGTTGTTATCCCAACCAATTCCAGACTGGTTCGTAAGTTGCTTCCACGTGCTGTAATCCTGCCGCAACCTGTCCCACTTGTTCTTAAATTGCTGTTTACTGTACTCCAAACCGGTACGGTCCTTAAACCTTTGCATCACATTGATGTAACCCGTTTTGTTGAGGTAAGTACTCGTTCGGTTACCCTTTGCAACCTCCTCGGCAAAGAGTTCACATACAATCCGAGTATTATATTCATTCCAATCTGCGCAGCTGTTTGACAAGTGCACAGATATAAAGGATAAACAAAACAGTGTAGCACAATTGCAGAGCAACAGGTTATATGTGCAACCGGTGATTCAAATTGTGATTGCTAGCTTCACTCTACGATGACATAGCCATCCAGGCTAGAACCCAGTGACAAAAGGAAAGATTAACCTACTGAGAAAAAAGGATAGTTTCCTTCAAGTATACCTATTACTCGGACTCGGGAATGCAACAAAGACTGGCTTTCCAGCATGTCTTTATTGAAACAACGCCACTCTGAGTGTGACTAGCACATTGTCCTACATCATGCTTGTCTAAGATGTCCCATTTTGATACTTCTATTTCAACGTTATTGATTATGATTACCATCCTAAACAAAAGTAGCATCCTCAAATCCTGGAATTAACTCGGCGCCCAACTAGTCCATCATTTTTGGCGGTGTCATTTAATAATAGTTAAAGTCATAACATTAGTACCAGTGAAAGCATTATTTAGTGAACCTTGGATTAAAAGAAGTTTGAGAACACCAACATCTGTCAATAAAGTCAATAGGAATATGCAGTATGAAATATTACGATTCTTGACAACTTTCTGCAACTCACCCATGAAGTTAGAATATGAGAGATATATGATACTTTAACTTGTCATGAGTAAAAAATAAAAGAGGTGACAATAGGTAGCATCCAGTGAGTTAAGCTCACTGGGTCTTGTGGTAAAGAAATGCTCTTGTGTGTTAATTAAGCATCTAGTGAGCACAAGCTTGTCACCACGAGATGCAGTGAGCCAGTGTGTACATTACGGAAGGGTCTTGTTGTTTTTTCCTGTTCCTTTTCTCTCAGCTTCATTCCTTATATATATATAAAGGGTAGAGAGTTCAACATGTCCCCTTATTCAACCTTTATGGTTATTATATTGATACCTAAATTCATCACCTTGCAGCCATGAGAGTAGGTCTTTGTATACTAACAAAAAATATTGGTTCCATTGGACATGTCATTCAATTTATATCTGTTTATTAAGCCACTACCATATTCCATCATTGGGGTCGACAATTTCACGGGATACAAATCTAATATAAGAAATAGGATATTAAGTAACTCCAAATGAATTGTGGGTGCATCTATATCTAACAGTCAATTTGTGCGGGATGAAGCAATGGTCACATGAGTAGGGATTTAGTTCGGTGATTACCCTGCGTCCGTGACATCGACGTCGTCATCCGCCTGTGCTGACCGTGGAGCCCTTGGAGCTCGACCACCTCGACGGCGACGACTGGTGCCTCTGTTCGACGCTGGAGCTTCATCTCCTTCAGCAACCGGCGCGCTCCACGCAGCACCAGGGCCAGCAGGGCGAGGCCACGGCGGAGGCGTTGCAGCAGCCCATGACGGCGGTGAGAACGGTGGTCCGCTTTGCCTCCATTGTGCGTCAGCCACCGGGTTGCTGGACGAAGGGCCCATGCCGTAGACCATGCCTGCAGGAGCACCGTAGTATGGCGGCACAGCATACGGCATGCCTGGAAGGCCGCCGCCGAAGTACCCTCCAGGGGTACCAGCGAGCCCTCCAGGCGGGTACATACCCGGTGCGCCGCCTCCTCCGTACGCTCCGGCGAGGCCACCCACCATTCCAGACGGGGCCATTGCCGGTGCGGGGACTCCGTCGTAAGCTGCACCGCCTCCCGCGTAAGCTCCAGCGCCGCCGGGAGACATGGTTCCTGACGGCACCGCAGCAGCGGCCGTGCCTCCCGGCCATGGTCCCATGTCGGCGTAGACACCGTGAGCACCACCAGAAGAAGGAGGAGGACCGCGCGCACCGGCTGCCGAAGTGCCAGCCTCGCCGGAGCCGCCAAGGAGGTCGCCGAAAAGCTTCATTGGGGATAGGACCGGCGGGGTGCCAGTACCGCCTTCAGCGCCTCCTGCCTCCGCGGCTTCATCAGATCCGGGGACGCCGCCGCCGGATCTCTCGGCTCCCCCAAGAGAGAGCCGCCGCAGCCGCGCCGAACGACGGGGCGGCGTCGCCATGGTCGCCGGGGGAGCTGTGAGGCAGCCGGAGTGCGCGTCGTGGACCGCCGAGCGCTGCCCACCGAGGACCGCCGGCTGCGCTAGGGGAGTAGCGGCGGGGAAGTCGAACGCGCGACGCGGGGTGTGCGGTGGGGTACGCCGGCGCCGTCGCGGGAGCAGAGGAAGGAAGCGAAGCTGCGTGAAGTGGGTGGAAGTGTCGGCGGCCGACAGCAGAAGCGATTCGGCGTGAGAGGAGGCGGCTTCCGCATGTACCCAATGGGCTCGTGAAGCCGGCCCAGGAGCCGAATCAAATGGGCTCACAGCAAGTCGCAACTCCCCAGCAGCTCATCGGTGCTCATCCCCTGCTTCGGTGCTTCCTACTCCCATCCCAGTAAGTAAAAGATATCTAAAAAGAGGAGGGCGCCGCCGCCGCCACCGACATGAAGATCCTGGTCGCCGTGAAGCGGGTGGTGGACTATGCCGTGAAGGTGCGTGTGAGGCCGGACCGGACCGGCGTGGAGACGGCCAACGTCAAGATGTCCATGAACCCCTTCTGCGAGATCGCCGTGGAGGAGGCACTCCGGCTCCGGGAGGCCGGCGTCGCCGCCGAGGTCGTCGCCGCCACCATCGGCCCCGCCCAGTCAGCCGAGACGCTCCGCACCGCGCTCGCCATGGGCGCCGACCGCGCCGTCCATGTGCTCCACGACCCCGACCCCGCGCGCCCGCTCCTCCCGCTAGCCGTCGCCAAGATCCTCCGCGCCGTCGCGCTCCAGGAGAAGCCCGGCCTCGTCATCCTCGGCAAGCAGGTATCAATCAGCTCGCGCTATCTTCGCTTGCGCACTGCTAACTTGATTTGAAGACTGATTATTAGGGTGTTCGATCTGTGGGTTGGACAAAATTATGGTTTCTTGATTGCATTGTTTGGTGGGAGGAGATGATTGCAGATTATTATGCATTCTCTTCAATTATTCTCTATTTTGCATCCAGTGTGATTGTCAGGCTAAACCTGTATGTGTGGAACTTGTGGGAGGTATGTAGGGCCTAGGGGATTTGAGCTTTTGTGAACTTCAGATCGACTCTTCTTTGTACCATCTGACAATAAGATGGCATAATGGGGTTGAAAGGCATATCTGTTTGCACAGTTTAGGTTTAGCTTCGTTGTCTGAAATGAGGATATGCAGAACTTATTTGGCTATTACAGCACTTTACACTAATGTGTCCATGATTGCTTTGCTTTGGTAAAGCTCTCTTCCTCATTTATGCTAATTTGAATCTTTCACCGCTACGGTATGACTGTTTCAAGCTGTTCCTGAATGTACTCAGACCTCTGTTCTGATTTTGTTTGATTCATTGTGCATTTGTGCACAAGCACATGTATGGTTTTGAGACTCATGTCCATTTTTGCTTTGCTTTGCTTTGGTAAAGCTCTTCCTCATTTACACTAGTGTAAATCTTTCATAGCTAGGGTATGATTTGTTCAAGCTGAAGCCTGAATGTATTCATACCTCTGTTCTTATTTTGTTTGATACATTGGGCATTTGTGCTCAAGCACAGGTTGTTTGTTTTTGAGACATGAGGAGGCCGGCCTTTATGCAATACTTATGCACAACAACCCTTAGTTTTCACTGTTGGAACTTCAGCATATGGAACACTAACCATCATGTGTTTGTAGAAAAAACAACTGAATCTTTTTTTTCTTATCACAAATAAATGAGAAAAAAGTATTGAGTAAGGATCTTCTTTTCGTCTAGAATTACAAAGGTTACCTTTATAGAGTATATCTGCCGAAAGTGTCATGTTCCTGAGTCTTCTCTTTGTACAACAGGCAATTGATGATGATTGCAACCAGACAGGACAAATGCTAGCTGGATTGCTTCAGTGGCCACAGGGAACTTTTGCCTCTAAGGTATTGTTGTTTCTTTCGGTGGATAATAGGAAGAACTTTTAGTCCATACAGTTTTGAAGCCATTATTGAACCTCATGTGGATAATACCTGGTCCCCTCTTTGGTGGTCAAATGAGGCTCAGCCACAAAGGAAGAAGACATTACAAAACTGTTCAATGTCTTACCTTTTTTAATACTCTCATTTATCCAATTGTGAAATTCTTGGATCTATGTTTGGTTCATTATATAATTCTCTATGACCTTGCTTTGCTAAGAATCGTATTAAAGGGTATTGTATTAATTTGGCAGGTTTTATTGGACAAAGAGAAACAAAAGGCTACTGTAGAGAGAGAAGTTGATGGTGGAATTGAAACCATCTGCCTTGGTTTGCCAGCAGTGATCACGTAGGTCCCATAACAGATTTCGATATGCTGTTTTCTCTTTTTTTTCGGTTCTACATTGAAGAATGGAAGTAGAAGTTCCCAAGGATTGATTGTTAAAATGAACAAACACTTCACAACCTTCTCGCAGAACCTTTCAGAAATTGTGTTAACCATTGATTTTGTCTTTGTTGCAGCACGGATTTGAGACTGAACCAGCCAAGATATGCAACTTTGCCGAACATAATGAAGGCAAAATCTAAAGTTGTTAAAAACGTCACCCCTGAGGAGCTCAATGTAGATATTAGATCTGACATGGAGGTCGTTGAGGTCAATGAACCACCAAAAAGGAAAGCAGGGGCAATTCTTTCATCTGTCGACGAGCTCCTTGACAAGTTGAAAAACGAAGCACGTGTTATGTAACAATTTGTATAGTGTTCTTCACTTGATATCGCCTGACTCCCATGCGTGTAAACTACAACGAAAATGTCTCTCCAAATGATCGAGCCATTTGCCAATAAAAATAAGTGTTTCCATAAATCAATAAAGATGCTATTCGAGAAATATCTACTTGGTGAATTAGCTCCAACAGTAGTTCTGCTTTATAAGTTTACATGTTAAATTAGCTCTTTCTAAGTTTAAGAGGAACGTGCCGTGCATATTTGGACCAGGTTGTTGTGCAGCCAAATTATTCATGTGTGATAATGTCTAATAGTCAAAATGAAGATGAGTCCACGTGCCACATTACCTCTCGAAAACGTGCCGCGCCAAATACTCGCTCACACGCCGAGGGGCTCCTTGCAGCACCTCTGAGCAAACCGATTAGACCGGTTTTGATAGCCGGTAAGCCCGCTTCTCGCTGGAGAGCCCGATGATGAACAAATGATGGAGAGCCCGATGATGAACAAATGAACGCTCACCCTAGAGGCCTAGAGGGACCCCGTCAGAGCAAGCATGTGTAGGGTTGTTCTAGAATCGGCAGGCCACTAGAACATCCTAAAATGCCGTAGAGATGAAGGAGGAACAACAAGTATGGAGATTGAAGAAACTAGGGTTTGGAGAAACAAAAAGTAAAGGTAAAAGAAAAGATAGATGTGTTTTGCTCGATTGGATACCCTCAATCGGTCGTGACCCTTCATATTTATAGGGAGGGAAGGTGTTGCACCATCAGGAATCAAAGATTAGATAAATCTCGTATCAAAATATTCCTAATTCGGACTACACGAATTAAACTGGTTATGGTTTCCGCGGGTGTTGATTTTTCCGAAGCCATAACTCTCTCATCCGAACTCCAAATTGACCATTCTACATATGCATTTCGAGGAGCTACGCAAGGGTAAAGTCCAATTTACATTTGGAGCACATTTTCAAAACCGGTCTGATCGGTTTAGGCAACCCAGGTCTTTATGAGTTGTATTAACTAAATCTTACTGGCAGAATAGGCTAAATTGAAACAGTTTTCTGGGTCAGCCTGTTAGGCTGCATCCAAATATTGGACACAAACTCTCCAAAAGTTTCTAGTGCCTAGAATCATGACATGCATCCATGGAATGAGTTTGTATTGAATCCAATTGGTAGGATATGATTCATGGAATGAGTGTCACGTTTAGGTCCAAACGGGACCTTAAATGGAGTACCATTTCATTAAGAAGAAATCAAGTATAGCATCTAGAAAAAAAAGCTTAAATTGTAAATTTTTGCAACATACAAAAATAGCTATTGCAACGTGCAACGATACCATTGCAAACAGATTGAATAGTACCTATAGCAACATAGATAAAAGCTATTTGCAGGAAAGACAAGAACTACTAGAAGTGCTAATTGTAACGAATACAAATATCTATTGCAACATACATTAAGAATTACCCATATATGACCTTGATAGTTGAAATGATAAGTGGGCATATACAAAAATTTAAATGTTAATGTTTATACATTTACAATATCTAACCTCGAATCTGGCAGATCTCAATATAAACGAAGGGGAAAAAAGGTCAAAACACATCTTTCAATTCTTATTACTCTTCTTTGGGTCCACAAAACATCATCAAACGCCGAAACACTTTACTCCTGTTGACGCAGAAATCAGGTCAACACACGAGAGCGCTAGATCACGCGGTAGGTAACGAGGTGCTCGCAGCTCCTCTGCGCAGACCGGTCGGACCGGTCCCAGGAACCGGTCAGACCGGTTCCTCCAGGAAGCAGGAGCGAACCCTAAAAACGCCTCCTGGAAAGATCCGTCGGGGAGAACGTCGTCAGGGGTGCCCTAGGGTCGGCAGGCCACATCGGACGCCTTCAAACGTCGCGGAGACGCAGGAAGAACAGCAAGTAGGGTTGGAAAAGCTAGGGTTTGGAGATACAAAAAGTAAAGGATAAAAGTAGTAAATTTGATAGATTCGATTGTTGTGTGTTCAATCGGCCGAATCCCCTTATATTTATAGGGAGGGTAGGTCTTGTCCCGCAAGGAAACCAAGTTACAACTCGTTACAATCTCGGAATCCCAAAATAAGAGTCCTAGTCGGATTACAACTCGGGTAACCGGTCTGACCGGTTCCCCAAACCGGTCAGACCGGTCTGGGCGTAGCCTGCTTCTTGCGCCGTCCTCTTTCTTGCTTCTTGCGCCGTCTTCTGCAATCCTCTTGAACCACGTGCCAATTTCAGTTGTCAACATATGCTCCCTGTTTTTTGGTAAAGCTTGCGTACCATAAAACATATAAGTACCAAAATTGTCTTCTAAGGGCGATGTCCTACATAATTCATCATCCATTATATTCTTCTAAGGGCAATATTCAAATATCGGCCACGTGCCACTTCATGCCTCTTGCAAACACTTGGATAGTACTTTTTCAAGTACCTCCCATTCAGTGCCTTAGGCAAACATCCTCCTTGCAGCGTCTCCACCATATAGGAATTCCCGCCATTGATCTTGAATACTCGATAAGGACCTTCCCAGCTTGGAGACCACTTGCCGAATTTATTATCTCTAGTACCAAGTGGCAAAATTGTCTTCCATACTAGATCACCAACTTGAAAAGTCTTCTCTTTAACCTTCTTGTTGTTTGCTCTAGCAACTCGGATCTTGTCTTTCTCAATTTCCTTAAGAGCTTGTAAACACTTATCGGTCACTTCATCAATGTTGTCCATCATCAAGTCATAATATTCACCAACCGAAAGCTTATTTTGTTTAGCAAATCTGTAAGCGTCCAGATTTACCTCAACTGGCAAAACGGCCTCTTGTCCATAAACAAGCTCAAAAGGCGTGACTTTAGTAGCACCATGTCTAGATATGCGATGAGCCCATAAAGCTTCAGACAAGACTTCACGCCATCTTCGGGGATTCTCCTCTATCTTCTTCTTAATCAACTTAATCAAAGTCTTATTACTAGACTCGGCCTGACCATTGGCCTGAGCATAGTATGGAGATGAATTAAGCAATTTAATCTTATACATATCGGCAAAAACTCGCACTTCTTTCGACATAAAAGATGTGTCTTGATCTGTAGTTAAAGTTTGTGGAATGCCGAATCTGTGAATAATATGCTCAGTACTAAACTCAATTACCTCCTTGTGGGTCATATTTTTGAGAGGAACAGCTTCGGTCCATTTAGTGAAGTAATCCGTAGCAACCAACACGAAGCGGTGACCCTTTGAAGAAGAAGGATGTATCTCTCCAATAAAATCCAATCCCCATCCTCGGAACGGCCATGGTTTAATAATAGGATGAAGCAATGTAGCAGGTACCATCTGAATATTTCCAAATTTTTGAAATTCCTCACATCCCTTGTAATAACGAAAACAATCGTCCAACATAGTAGGCCAATAAAATGCAGCTCTCCTAAGTAACCACTTCATCTTAGGAGCCGATTGATGCGTTCCACAAATTCCTTCATGAACTTCACCCATGGCCATTCTAGCTTGATCAGCACCCAAGCATTTAAGTAATAAATCATCGGCGGTGCGACGATGCAACTCATCGTCAACTAAAATATATTTGAAAGCCAAACGCCGAGTTTTCCTGTCTGTTCCAGAACTAGGATTTCTTAAATACCTGATAATGGGCGCTCTCCAATCATCAACTTCGGCCTTTTCATTTTGACGATTTTCAGCGGCCGAATTTGAATCTGCAGACACCGCACCGGTCTGACCGGTTCCCGGATCGGTCTGGCCGGTCTCTGTATGAGACGCTGGACCGGTCTGACCGGTCTGGGAATCGGTCTGACCAGTTCGGCTCTGCTCTGCAGTGAGCGTTATAGCTTCTCCATTGGCAATAGCAATCAACGGCCTTTTTCTTATGAAAGTGCCTTTTCTGGACATTATAGCCTAATGCTTGCTGCGCCAAAGTATTAGCTCTAGGATTATCACATCTTGGAACATGATAAATGGCGAATTCATCAAAATATGGTATAATATCAAGGTACTTGTCAAGATAAATATTCAATGAACTTTTCAAGCATTGACACACCTTAGATATTTGCTGCACAACCAATAATGAATCACCAAAAGCTTCAACATGCTTTACTCCCATGTCATGCAAAATTTCTAATCCGAATAATAAAGCTTCATATTCGGCTTGATTATTTGTGCACTTAATTTCTAATCGGCTAAGAGCTTCAAAAATAGCTCCATTAGGAGAAACAAGAATAATTCCAATTCCACATCCGTTCTTGCAAACCGATCCATCAAAATGCAATTTCCATGGAGTAAAAGTCATGTAATCAACTTCTAAATTATGCTCATCCTTAATCTGATGTTCAACAATAAAATCAGCTACAATTTGGCCTTTCATGGATTTCAGAGGTTCACAAGCCAAATCATATTCAATAAGTGCATATGCCCACTTACCGATTCTTCCGCTCAAAATCGGTCTATGCAACATATACTTGATAACATCGGCTTGACACGCAACTATGCAAGTACTAGATAACAAATAATGCCTCAATTTCGTACAAGCATAATATAAAGACAAGCATAACTTTTCAATAGGTTTGTACCTTGTTTCCGCATCCAACAGCCGTCGACTCAAATAGGTAATAATGTACTCCTTGCCATTTGTTTCTTGAGTCAAAACAGCCCCAATAACATTATCTTCGGCCGAAATATGAAGCCTAAATGGCACCCCATTCTTAGGCGCTTTAAGTACTGGTGGCGAAGACAAATATTTCTTGATTTCCTCAAAGGCCTCTTGCTGCTTTGCCCCCCAAGTAAATTCGGCTTCATTTTTTAACCGAAGTATAGGAGCAAAAGCACTAACTTTCCCGGACAAGTTAGAAATAAACCTCCTCAAGTAATTAACTTTGCCCAAGAATTTCTGTAGATCATGTTTGCAAGCAGGCGCTTCAAGTTTATCAATAGCTTTTATTTTCTTAGGATCTATCTCTATGCCTCTTTCATGAACCATGAAGCCTAAAAATCTTCCAGCCGATACACCAAATGCACATTTCAATGGGTTCATCTTTAAACCATACCGACGCATTCTTTCAAAAGCAAGACGCAAATCAGCCAAGTGAGAATTTAATCCAGCCGATTTAACAACAATATCATCAATATAGACTTCTAGGATAACACCAAGTAAGTCATGAAAAATCAAATTCATTGCTCTTTGATAAGTAGCGCCAGCATTCTTTAAACCAAAAATCATCACAACCCATTCAAATAAACCAACAAAGCCGGGACATTTAAAGGCCATTTTGTATACGTCTTCCTCGGCCATAAAGATTTGATTGTATCCCGCATTGCCGTCAAGAAAGCTAATAACCTTATGTCCAGAAGCATCATTAATAAGCATATCGGCTATAGGCATAGGATATTCATCTTTGGGAGTTGCTCTATTAAGATCTCTAAAATCAATGCACACTCTAATCTTATTAGAACCCTTTTTCTCAGCAGGCACAATATAAGAGATCCATTCAGCATAACGACATGGCCGAATAAACTTAGCTTCAAGCAAACGATTAACCTCTTCTTTTATGCGATCATAAAACAAAGGATTAAATCGTCTATTGCCCTGTTTGTATGGCCTAAAACCAGGTTTAATTGGTAATCGATGCTCAACTAATTCACGACTTAAACCAGGCATCTCATGATACTCCCAAGCAAAACAATCATAATATTCTTTCAACAACTCGATTAATTCAACTTTATAATCGGCTTTCAAATTTTGATTTACAAAAGTCGGCCTTGGTACAGAACCATCACCTATATCTATCTTTTCTAAAGGATTAGCCGACGTAAATCCTTGTCTTAACTTCTCTACTTCTTCAAAATCATTAATGGCTTCACATGCATCGTTCATATTGGACCGATAATGCTCCACCCTTTCCTTTAGCCACTTCTCGCTTGTATCCATCTACTCTTCATTATCTGAATCAACCGATCTTTGAACCGGCCTTAGAGCAGCAGACACAAAGCCATCCTTAGTGCAAAAAAGGAACTCAAAGTCCGAAATATCAATCCCGGTCAAGCACTTGACATTATCATGAGTTCCCAGAATAGATGCATCGGCCATAGCAACACATGCTGAAGTATCCGCATGAACCACCTCAACTTTGTCACCAACCCATTGAATCAAGCATTGATGCAAGGTAGAAGGCACACATTGATTTGCATGAATCCAATCGCGTCCCAAGATAACACTATAGTTACCTTGCACCTCCGTGACGAAGAAAGCAGTCGCCAGCATCTTGCTCCCAATGGTAAGCTCCAATGATGCAACTCCCTTGGCGCTCATCGGTTCTCCTCCTCCAACACCGCTGATCGTCATACTTGTCTTGATTAGCTCGCTGTCCAAACCTCCCAACTTCTTGTACAAAGTGTATGGCATGAGGTTCACAATAGCACCACCATCAACAAGCATCCTAGAAATCGGCTTTCTCTTAATGTGACCCTTCATATAAAGAGCTTTCAGGTGATTATCCGATTCTGAAGGCCTCTGAAATACGGCGTTCTTGGGAGCAAAGTCAACTTGAGCTACCCGTTCATCATCTCCGATAAAGCAATAATTGGCGTTCATGTAAATAACATTGACCTCCATGTCCGTCCTGCTAGGCGAAGGCTCAAAGTCAACAGCTTCATCATCATTGCCCATCTGAACATCTGAAATTGCAGTGGGTGGAATCGAAACCTTAGCCGAAAAAGAAAACGCGTCGGCTATTGATCCCTCAGGCGACACCGGTCTGACCGGTTCCTCTTGATCGGTCTGACCGGTTCCAGTTGCCGGAACTGGAACAGCGGGCGACCGGTCTGACCGGTCAGGGAAACCGGTCTGACCGGTTGCGGCCAGCTCAGCCGACTTCACCGCAGACGGCTCGGTATTTTCTGGTTCTTTAGCCTGAATATCTTGGGTACTAGAACTATCCTTGGAATTCTGACCAGCTGGTGGAATCATCGGCTTAGCCTCATTGAGTCACTCCTCCTGCTTCTTAGCCAATTCTTCCTCCCTTTGCTTCTGAGTACGCAACCGCTGCAATCTCCTCTTCTGAGAATGAGTCAAACCAGGAGGACACCACTTTGGCTGTGTGTACTGAGGCAAAGGAACCTTTTTTACGGCCGAAGTACCAAAAACATTAGGTGCGTTGGCCATCGATGAATCAACTGCCACAGAGCCAATTTGAATCACACTCTTCACAACTGGCTTTGGAATATCAGGGACAGGCTCTTCCTTCTTCTGCACGGGGTGATACTCTTGCTCAGCCGGCTCCTTGCCTGGCCTCCTCTGGAAACCGGTCTGACCGGTTCGAGGGACCGGTCTGACCGGTCCGTGCTGCTGGGGCACGGACACTGACCTCTGCTGGGCACCGGTCTGACCGGTCAAGGGAACCAGTTTGACCGGTTTGTGCTGCTGTGGCACAAACACTTGTCTTGGTTGATTATTTGCAGGCCTAGGCGGTGGTGGATTCATCCTTGCATGCGCAGGAGCCCCAGGCCGTGGTTGGTTTGGTACAGGACAGTAAGGTACGTACATTATACCATCTCTCCAAATAGGTTGAGGAGAGGGAGGTTGATACGGCCTCCATGGCTTAGAAGGACCAGCACCATTGAATGAATTTGGACTCTGGTTCCACTGTCCTCTTGGTGCCTTCATTACACCGAAATTCCTTGGTAGCGAACTTGGTCTCTTTTTTGGTGGCCGATCATGTTGAACGGCCGCATTGTGCATGTGTTTCGCCACGACTTGATCAAAGGTTGCCTTCGGCTTGAAAGTTCTCCCTTGATCTTTGTCCTGATTCGTCTTCCAAGTTCCCACTTCAGGACGTTTAGGCACAAAAGTTCGGACCGGCCTCTAGGCCGGACCGGTCTGACCGGTTAAGGCAACCGGTCTGACCGGTCTCCCCTGGGCAGGGACAACCGGCCTTTGATCCCGCGCTTGAGAGCTTGATTCTCCCCTAATTTTAGAATTCTTCACTGTAATAGTCAAGATCTTCTTTCCATTAGGAGCTTGTTTAAGCACAACTTCTCTCCCAAGCACTTTGTCATTTTCCATCACCTTCCTTAGTTTACCAATCATAACATTCTTGCCTCCTGTCGCATCGGCATTGTCGGGCCGAACCAACATCTTGGCATCCTGCAAATCCATGGTATTGACCATCATGTTGTTGACTGGAAACGGGCGCTTATCAACTTGCATCTCATTCAAAATCAATCGTCCATCATTTAAAGCCGATTGAATCTGTCGACGAAAGAAATTGCAATCATTAGTCGCATGAGAAAATGAATTATGAAATTTACAATAAGCACGCCGCTTTAACTCCTCAAGTGATGGAATATTAAAGGAACATTTGATATATCCATTCTTATGCAATTCATCAAAAATTTTATCGCATTTAGATACATCAAAAGTAAATTTTATCTCCTCCTGCCGATTCCTATGAGTCGGCTTAAGAGACGTGCAAGTAAAAGCTTTATTGGATGCTGGGCATACAAATTCAGCAGCCAACACCTCATGAGACTCATCATCAGAACTACTAGAATCACATTCTAAATTATGCACATTAGCCCGATGAGTTTTATGGCTTTCTTTTAAGTCTTTGCTTCGGCTTTCAGCAGCCAAAGCTCTTTGATGTAATTGGTTTACACTAAAGAATTCAAAGCTTTCTAATTTCTCTTTGATGTGAGACCGTAAACCATTAAAAGCCAAATCAGCAAGATCCTTTTCGGCAATAGTAACACCAAAACAACGGTTTTTAGTATCACGGAAACGTTTAATATAATCATTAACCGTTTCATCACGCAACTGCCTAACCGATGTGAGATGTGACAATTTAAGCTCATTACTGCCAGAAAAGAAGTGATCATGAAATTTTTGTTCTAACTGTTCCCACGAAGTAATAGAATGAGGAGCTAATGATGCAAACCATGAGAAAGCTGTACCAGTTAGAGACAAAGAAAATAAATGCACTTTTAAAGCCTCACTAGAGCCAGAATCACCTAGTTGTGCCATATATTGACTAATATGTTCAAAAGTGCTTTTAGAATCCTCCCCATTAAACTTGACAAAATCAGGAAGTCTAAATCCAGCAGGGAAAGGAACTAAATCAAAGCGAGGAACATAAGGCTTTTGGTATAACCTAGCCTTATCGCTAACATCTACTCCCAAATTTTCTTTAAGAGTTGAAGCCAAATCCAGTTTGTACTTAGAAAATATTTTATCTAAATATTCTAATGAATTATCCTGAGAATTTGGCTGTTGAGTATTATGCACGGGAGTAGAAGGCAAATTCTCCGTTTCTGCTCCCTCGGAACCGGTCTGACCGGATCCAGTGACTGGTCTGACCGGTTGGAGCGGCACTATCTGGTTTGCCGCATCCGACCCTCCAGGGCTGGTCTGACCGGTCACGGCGACCGGTCTGACCGGTTGATGCTGGCCAGATTGATTGGCCGACATCATCCCCGACATCTGTTGACCGTACCTTCCAAAAAGCTCGTAAGGTACTGGGCCTTGTGAAAATAAATTTTGAACTAATGGGGGTACAGCATATCCATAGTTCGGATTTTGCGGGGTAAAACTTACAACTTCATTGTTAACTCGGCCGTGATTAACCGAATTAGGTATAGTTGCAAGTTGTTGAGGTGCAGCAGGCCGAGTAATCATTGGATTAGATGGCGTAACAGATTGGCCTTCAAAATAATTCAACGGCATGCCATATGTGGGTTGTTCTACGGGCTTTGCTACCGATGTTTTAAAATCAGGCACTATAGGAATCTTAGGAATTAAAAGATTAGGATCGGCGGCAAGTTGTTCAGCCAAGGCCTGTTTGCCTTCCGATTCTAAACGCTTTTTCATCATCCAATTAACCAAATTAACATTGTTTTCGGCCAATTTATCCTCCATGTACTTAAGGAAAACTTCATGAGAGTTTTCATCGGATTGTACCTTAGGAGATGCCGCTGAAGATGTAGCAGATGGATCTACTTCCTTGATCTTGGAGACCGCGCCCTTGCGGTCTTTCTTGAAGTGCGACAAGTAGTAGATGCATTCTTCTTCCGCCTTCTTCTTCAGGTACTCTTCAAGTCCTTGGCGATCTTCAGCAGAGAGTTCGTCATCCTTGATGGTGATGATGTTCTCCAGATCGAACTCGGTGTTGGCACCCATATAGATAGAATTAGATTGATCGGCTGCACGAACCAGATCTCCAATTCCCCAGTGGAGTCGCCAAAAGTATGTTGACGCAGAAATCAGGTCAACACACGAGAGCGCTAGATCGCGCGGTAGGTAACGAGGTGCTCGCAGCTCCTCTGCGCAGACCGGTCAAACCGGTCCCAGGAACCGGTCAGATCGGTTCCTCCAAGAAGCAGGAGCGAACCCTAAAAACCCCTCCCGGAAAGATCCGTCGGGGAGAACGTCGTCAGGGGTGCCCTAGGGTCGGCAGGCCACCTAGGACGCCTTCAAACATCACGGAGACGCAGGAAGAACAGCAAGTAGGGTTGGAAAAGCTAGGGTTTGGAGATGCAAAAAGTAAATTATAAAAGTAGTAAATTTGATTGATTCGATTGTTGTGTGTTCAATCGGCCGAATCCCCTTATATTTATAGGGAGGGTAGGTTTTGTCCCGCAAGGAAACCAAGTTACAACTCGTTACAATCTCAGAATCCCAAAATAAGAGTCCTAGTCGGATTACAACTCGGGTAACCGGTCTGACCGGTTTTCCAAACCGGTCAGACCGGTCTGGGCATAGCCTGCTTCTTGCGCCGTCCTCTTTCTTGCTTCTTGCGCCGTCTTCTGCAATCCTCTTGAACCACGTGCCAATTTCAGTTGTCAACAACTCCCATCAAAGTATAGAATCCATTCACTCCCTTCAACTCCTCTTGGAACCTTCTCTTTGGACCTCTAGTTTGTTCTGATCTCAAAATTTTCCTTAGCCCCTTTGATGTTCAATCGCTTGAATATAGGTAAGGAGCTAGAAAAGTGCTCTTGCTTTTGGGTCAACACAATGCTCTAGAGCATCACTTGTAATTACCTGGTACACTTCATCTTTGGTTGTGGAAAAAGAGTAAATTGCATCCACTGTACAACAACTTGTGTGGTTGTATCGCTTTAGTCCAACAAGTTGTAAAACATACAAATGGGCACATGAACCTGTTAAAAGTGTGCATGTATAGCCATATGTACGCCACAATGGTACACTAGTTACTATAACTTAGATCACAAATATTAATTGGAGACGGTGAGAAGAAAAATAACAAAATTATTGGTGCAATTAAATTCTCAAAAGTGCGGATGTTAGATCATTTGCCCACATATATTATCTACCACACATAATTATTTCCAGAGTTCCAAGAACTCGATAATAGAATTGAAAAGGTGGAATAATGTTTTGCAGCTTCCTAAAAATATTTTCTGAATTTAGTTACCATTTCACGTTAAGAGCATGACGAATGATCATTCCAATCAAACCCCAATCCAGTCGGCGGCGATCTGCAAACCCATATGCTTACGTGATATATACTGTACTTAGTTCAACTTTAGAGCATGGCCAAAATGTACAAATTTGGTGATGATCTGTTAATTATTGTGGATGTTACCATAATATTTTATTCTCAGCTTCTCAAAATTATTGTGACGGAACAGTCCTACTTAAATTGACTCAGGTGTGATCTGTAATGTAAAACACAACCACGTTACACATTTGGGTCAGTATAAGTCCGGAGTTCCATCGAGTGTCTCCGAGACAACCCGAATCATTCACTATCAGCTGTCTCATCACCAATACTTAGGATCCCAACACTAGAGAAAATATCACAGACATTGCACAGGCAAATATGATGAGGACATCCTCCATTATTACCCGCTGGCAAAGACGCAACAAGAAAATGGGCCAAAAGAGGCCCAGTTGTAGTTGGGCGGTGACCGTGTGAGCCTCTGAATAATCCCACCTTGCTTAGCTAGGGAGGAGGAAACCACCTTGAAGGGGAGAGCCACCCTTCCCCTATCGGACTAGTCTTTTGGGGTGATTGGGCCTTTCCCTGAGGGGTGCGCCGGAGTGCGGTGCTAAGATTGCCGAGGCGCAACAAGAGGCCCTAGTGGTGTTGTGGGCCGGATCGATGTGTCGTAAATTCGGTTGTCGGTGCTAAGATTGTTGAGGCGCAACAAGAGGCCCTAGTGGCGTTGTGACCAGATCGGTGCGTCGGGCTTTCCATCCAAACCCCACCTGGACCGGACTCATCATTTGGTATCAGAGTTGGGCCCTTGTTAAGAAGGGGAGAATGATGAGGACATCCTCCATTATTATCCGCTGGCAAAGACGCAACAAGAAAATGGGCTAAAAGAGGCCCAGTTGTAGTCGGGCGATGACCGTGTGAGCCACTGAATAATCCCACCTTGCTTAGCAAGGGAGGAGGAAACCACCTTAAAGGGGAGAGCCACCCTTCCCCTATCGGACTAGTCTTTTGGGGTGATTGGGCCTTTCCTTGAGGGGTGCGCCGGAGTGCGGTGCTAAGATTGCCGAGGCGCAACAAGAGGCCCTAGTGGTGTTGTGGGCCGGATCGGTGTGTCGTAAATTCGGTTGTCGGTGCTAAGATTGTTGAGGCGCAACAAGAGGCCCTAGTGGCGTTGTGGCCAGATCGGTGCGTCGGGCTTTCCATCCAAACCCCACCTGGGCCGGACTCATCATTTGGTATCAGAGCTGGGCCCTTGTTAAGAAGGGGAGAATGATGAGGACATCCTCCATTATTACCCGCTGGCAAAGACGCAACAAGAAAATGGGCCAAAAGAGGCCCAGTTGTAGTCGGGCGGTGACCGTGTGAGCCTCTGAATAATCCCACCTTGCTTAGCTAGGGAGGAGGAAGCCACCTTAAAGGGGAGAGCCACCCTTCCCCTATCGGACTAGTCTTTTGGGGTGATTGGGTCTTTCCCTGAGGGGTGCGCCGGAGTGCGGTGCTAAGATTGCCGAGGCGCAACAAGAGGCCCTAGTGGTTTTGTGGGCCGGATCGGTTTGTCGTAAATTCGGTTGTCGGTGCTAAGATTGTTGAGGCGCAACAAGAGGCCCTAGTGGCGTTGTGGTCAGATCGGTGCGTCGGGCTTTCCATCCAAACCCCACCTGGGCCGGACTCATCATTTGGTATCAGAGCTGGACCCTTGTTAAGAAGGGGAGAATGATGAGGACATCCTCCATTATTATCCGCTGGCAAAGACGCAACAAGAAAATGGGCCAAAAGAGGCCCAGTTGTAGTCGGGCGGTGACCGTGTGAGCCTCTGAATAATCCCACCTTGCTTAGCTACGGAGGAGGAAACCACCTTAAAGGGGAGAGCCACCCTTCCCCTATTGGACTAGTCTTTTGGGGTGATTGGGCCTTTCCCTGAGGGGTGCGCCGGAGTGCGGTGCCAAGATTGCCGAGGCGCAACAAGAGGCCCTAGTGGTGTTGTGGGCCGGATCGGTTTGTCGTAAATTCGGTTGTCGGTGCTAAGATTGTTGAGGCGCAACAAGAGGCCCTAGTGGCGTTGTGGCCAGATCGGTGCGTCGGGCTTTCCATCCAAACCCCACCTGGGCCGGACTCATCATTTGGTATCAGAGCTGGGCCCTTGTTAAGAAGGGGAGAATGATGAGGACATCCTCCATTATTACCCGCTGGCAAAGACGCAACAAGAAAATGGGCCAAAAGAGGCCCAGTTGTAGTCGGGCGGTGACAGTGTGAGCCTCTGAATAATCCCACCTTGCTTAGCTAGGGAGGAGGAAACCACCTTAAAGGGGAGAGCCACCCTTCCCCTATCGGACTAGTCTTTTGGGGTGATTGGGCCTTTCCCTGAGGGGTGCGCCGGAGTGCGGTGCTAAGATTGCCGAGGCGCAACAAGAGGCCCTAGTGGTGTTGTGGGCCGGATCGGTGTGTCGTAAATTCGGTTGTCGGTGCTAAGATTGTTGAGGCGCAACAAGAGGCCCTAGTGGCGTTGTGGCCAGATCGGTGCGTCGGGCTTTCCATCCAAACCCCACCTGGGCCGGACTCATCATTTGGTATCAGAGCTGGGCCCTTGTTAAGAAGGGGAGAATGATGAGGACATCCTCCATTATTACCCGCTGGCAAAGACGCAACAAGAAAATGGGCCAAAAGAGGCCCAGTTGTAGTCGGGCGGTGACCGTGTGAGCCTCTGATTAATCCCACCTTGCTTAGCTAGGGAGGAGGAAGCCACCTTAAAGGGGAGAGCCACCCTTCCCCTATCGGACTAGTCTTTTGGGGTGATTGGGCCTTTCCCTGAGGGGTGCGCCGGAGTGCGGTGCTAAGATTGCCGAGGCGCAACAAGAGGCCCTAGTGGTGTTGTGGGCCGGATCGGTTTGTCGTAAATTCGGTTGTCGGTGCTAAGATTGTTGAGGCGCAACAAGAGGCCCTAGTGGCGTTGTGGCCAGATCGGTGCGTCGGGCTTTCCATCCAAACCCCACCTGGGCCGGACTCATCATTTGGTATCAGAGCTGGGCCCTTGTTAAGAAGGGGAGAATGATGAGGACATCCTCCATTATTACCCGCTGGCAAAGACGCAACAAGAAAATGGGCCAAAAGAGGCCCAGTTGTAGTCGGGCGGTGACAGTGTGAGCCTCTGAATAATCCCACCTTGCTTAGCTAGGGAGGAGGAAGCCACCTTAAAGGGGAGAGCCACCCTTCCCCTATCGGACTAGTCTTTTGGGGTGATTGGGCCTTTCCCTGAGGGGTGCGCCGGAGTGCGGTGCTAAGATTGCCGAGGCGCAACAAGAGGCCCTAGTGGTTTTGTGGGCCGGATCGATGTGTCGTAAATTCGGTTGTCGGTGCTAAGATTGTTGAGGCGCAACAAGAGGCCCTAGTGGCGTTGTGGTCAGCTCGGTGCGTCGGGCTTTCCATCCAAACCCCACCTGGGCCGGACTCATCATTTGGTATCAGAGCTGGACCCTTGTTAAGAAGGGGAGAATGATGAGGACATCCTCCATTATTATCCGCTGGCAAAGACGCAACAAGAAAATGGGCCAAAAGAGGCCCAGTTGTAGTCGGGCGGTGACCGTGTGAGCCTCTGAATAATCCCACCTTGCTTAGCTACGGAGGAGGAAACCACCTTAAAGGGGAGAGCCACCCTTCCCCTATCGGACTAGTCTTTTGGGGTGATTGGGCCTTTCCCTGAGGGGTGCGCCGGAGTGCGGTGCCAAGATTGCCGAGGCGCAACAAGAGGCCCTAGTGGTGTTGTGGGCCGGATCGGTTTGTCGTAAATTCGGTTGTCGGTGCTAAGATTGTTGAGGCGCAACAAGAGGCCCTAGTGGCGTTGTGGCCAGATCGGTGCGTCGGGCTTTCCATCCAAACCCCACCTGGGCCGGACTCATCATTTGGTATCAGAGCTGGGCCCTTGTTAAGAAGGGGAGAATGATGAGGACATCCTCCATTATTACCCGCTGGCAAAGACGCAACAAGAAAATGGGCCAAAAGAGGCCCAGTTGTAGTCGGGCGGTGACAGTGTGAGCCTCTGAATAATCCCACCTTGCTTAGCTAGGGAGGAGGAAGCCACCTTAAAGGGGAGAGCCACCCTTCCCCTATCGGACTAGTCTTTTGGGGTGATTGGGCCTTTCCCTGAGGGGTGCGCCGGAGTGCGGTGCTAAGATTGCCGAGGCGCAACAAGAGGCCCTAGTGGTTTTGTGGGCCGGATCGATGTGTCGTAAATTCGGTTGTCGGTGCTAAGATTGTTGAGGCGCAACAAGAGGCCCTAGTGGCGTTGTGGTCAGCTCGGTGCGTCGGGCTTTCCATCCAAACCCCACCTGGGCCGGACTCATCATTTGGTATCAGAGCTGGACCCTTGTTAAGAAGGGGAGAATGATGAGGACATCCTCCATTATTATCCGCTGGCAAAGACGCAACAAGAAAATGGGCCAAAAGAGGCCCAGTTGTAGTCGGGCGGTGACCGTGTGAGCCTCTGAATAATCCCACCTTGCTTAGCTACGGAGGAGGAAACCACCTTCAAGGGGAGAGCCACCCTTCCCCTATCGGACTAGTCTTTTGGGGTGATTGGGCCTTTCCCTGAGGGGTGCGCCGGAGTGCGGTGCCAAGATTGCCGAGGCGCAACAAGAGGCCCTAGTGGTGTTGTGGGCCGGATCGGTTTGTCGTAAATTCGGTTGTCGGTGCTAAGATTGTTGAGGCGCAACAAGAGGCCCTAGTGGCGTTGTGGCCAGATCGGTGCGTCGGGCTTTCCATCCAAACCCCACCTGGGCCGGACTCATCATTTGGTATCAGAGCTGGGCCCTTGTTAAGAAGGGGAGAATGATGAGGACATCCTCCATTATTACCCGCTGGCAAAGACGCAACAAGAAAATGGGCCAAAAGAGGCCCAGTTGTAGTCGGGCGGTGACAGTGTGAGCTTCTGAATAATCCCACCTTGCTTAGCTAGGGAGGAGCAAACCACCTTAAAGGGGAGAGCCACCCTTCCCCTATCGGACTAGTCTTTTGGGGTGATTGGGCCTTTCCCTGAGGGGTGCGCCGGAGTGCGGTGCTAAGATTGCTGAGGCGCAACAAGAGGCCCTAGTGGTGTTGTGGGCCGGATCGGTGTGTCGTAAATTCGGCTGTCGGTGCTAAGATTATTGAGGCGCAACAAGAGGCCCTAGTGGCGTTGTGGCCAGATCGGTGCGTCGGGCTTTCCATCCAAACCCCACCTGGACCGGACTCATCATTTGGTATCAGAGTTGGGCCCTTGTTAAGAAGGGGAGAATGATGAGGACATCCTCCATTATTATCCGCTGGCAAAGACGCAACAAGAAAATGGGCTAAAAGAGGCCCAGTTGTAGTTGGACGATGACCGTGTGAGCCACTGAATAATCCCACCTTGCTTAGCAAGGGAGGAGGAAACCACCTTAAAGGGGAGAGCCACCCTTCCCCTATCGGACTAGTCTTTTGGGGTGATTGGGCCTTTCCTTGAGGGGTGCGCCGGAGTGCGGTGCTAAGATTGCCGAGGCGCAACAAGAGGCCCTAGTGGTGTTGTGGGCCAGATCGGTGTGTCGTAAATTCGGTTGTCGGTGCTAAGATTGTTGAGGCGCAACAAGAGGCCCTAGTGGCGTTGTGGCCAGATCGGTGCGTCGGGCTTTCCATCCAAACCCCACCTGGGCTGGACTCATCATTTGGTATCAGAGCTGGGCCCTTGTTAAGAAGGGGAGAATGATGAGGACATTCTCCATTATTACCCGCTGGCAAAGACGCAACAAGAAAATGGGCCAAAAGAGGCCCAGTTGTAGTCGGGCGGTGACCGTGTGAGCCTCTGAATAATCCCACCTTGCTTAGCTAGGGAGGAGGAAGCCACCTTAAAGGGGAGAGCCACCCTTCCCCTATCGGACTAGTCTTTTGGGGTGATTGGGCCTTTCCCTGAGGGGTGCGCCGGAGTGCGGTGCTAAGATTGCCGAGGCGCAACAAGAGGCCCGAGTGGTTTTGTGGGCCGGATCGGTGTGTCGTAAATTCGGTTGTCGGTGCTAAGATTGTTGAGGCGCAACAAGAGGCCCTAGTGGCGTTGTGGTCAGATCGGTGCGTCGGGCTTTCCATCCAAACCCCACCTGGGCCGGACTCATCATTTGGTATTAGAGCTGTACCCTTGTTAAGAAGGGGAGAATGATGAGGACATCCTCCATTATTATCCGCTGGCAAAGACGCAACAAGAAAATGGGCCAAAAGAGGCCCAGTTGTAGTCGGGCGGTGACCGTGTGAGCCTCTGAATAATCCCACCTTGCTTAGCTACGGAGGAGGAAACCACCTTAAAGGGGAGAGCCACCCTTCCCCTATCGGACTAGTCTTTTGGGGTGATTGGGCCTTTCCCTGAGGGGTGCGCCGGAGTGCGGTGCCAAGATTGCCGAGGCGCAACAAGAGGCCCTAGTGGTGTTGTGGGCCGGATCGGTTTGTCGTAAATTCGGTTGTCGGTGCTAAGATTGTTGAGGCGCAACAAGAGGCCCTAGTGGCGTTGTGGCCAGATCGGTGCGTCGGGCTTTCCATCCAAACCCCACCTGGGCCGGACTCATCATTTGGTATCAGAGCTGGGCCCTTGTTAAGAAGGGGAGAATGATGAGGACATCCTCCATTATTACCCGCTGGCAAAGACGCAACAAGAAAATGGGCCAAAAGAGGCCCAGTTGTAGTCGGGCGGTGACAGTGTGAGCCTCTGAATAATCCCACCTTGCTTAGCTAGGGAGGAGGAAACCACCTTAAAGGGTAGAGCCACCCTTCCCCTATCGAACTAGTCTTTTGGGGTGATTGGGCCTTTCCCTGAGGGGTGCGCCGGAGTGCGGTGCTAAGATTGCTGAGGCGCAACAAGAGGCCCTAGTGGTGTTGTGGGCCGGATCGGTGTGTCGTAAATTCGGCTGTCGGTGCTAAGATTATTGAGGCGCAACAAGAGGCCCTAGTGGCGTTGTGGCCAGATCGGTGCGTCGGGCTTTCCATCCAAACCCCACCTGGGCCGGCCTCATCATTTGGTATCAGAGCTGGGCCCTTGTTAAGAAGGGGAGAATGATGAGGACATCCTCTATTATTACCCGCTGGCAAAGACGCAACAAGAAAATGGGCCAAAAGAGGCCCAGTTGTAGTCGGGCGGTGACTGTGTGAGCCTCTGAATAATCCCACCTTGCTTAGCTAGGGAGGAGGAAGCCACCTTAAAGGGGAGAGCCACCCTTCCCCTATCGGACTAGTCTTTTGGGGGTGATTGGGCCTTTCCCTAAGGGGTGCGCCGGAGTGCGGTGCTAAGATTGCCGAGGCGCAACAAGAGGCCCTAGTGGTGTTGTGGGCCGGATCGGTGTGTCGTAAATTCGGTTGTCGGTGCTAAGATTGTTGAGGCGCAACAAGAGACCCTAGTGGCGTTGTGGCCAGATCGGTGCGTCGGGCTTTCCATCCAAACCCCACCTGGGCCGGACTCATCATTTGGTATCAGAGCTGGGCCCTTGTTAAGAAGGGGAGAATGATGAGGACATCCTCCATTATTACCCGCTGGCAAAGACGCAACAAGAAAATGGGCCACAAGAGGCCCAGTTTTAGTCGGGCGGTGACCGTGTGAGCCTCTGAATAATCCCACCTTGCTTAGCTAGGGAGGAGGAAGCCATCTTAAAGGGGAGAGCCACCCTTCCCCTATCGGACTAGTCTTTTGGGGTGATTGGGCCTTTCCCTGAGGGGTGCGCCGGAGTGCGGTGCTAAGATTGCCGAGGCGCAACAAGAGGCCCTAGTGGTTTTGTGGGCTGGATCGGTGTGTCGTAAATTCGGTTGTCGGTGCTAAGATTGTTGAGGCGCAACAAGAGGCCCTAGTGGCGTTGTGGCCAGATCGGTGCGTCGGGCTTTCCATCCAAACCCCACCTGGGCCGGACTCATCATTTGGTATCAGAGCTGGGCCCTTGTTAAGAAGGGGAGAATGATGAGGACATCCTCCATTATTACCCGCTGGCAAAGACGCAACAAGAAAATGGGCCAAAAGAGGCCCAGTTGTAGTCGGGCGGTGACCGTGTGAGCCTCTGAATAATCCCACCTTGCTTAGCTAGGGAGGAGGAAGCCACCTTAAAGGGGAGAGCCACCCTTCCCCTATCGGACTAGTCTTTTGGGGTGATTGGGCCTTTCCCTGAGGGGTGCGCCGGAGTGCGGTGCTAAGATTGCCGAGGCGCAACAAGAGGCCCTAGTGGTTTTGTGGGCTGGATCGGTGTGTCGTAAATTCGGTTGTCGGTGCTAAGATTGTTGAGGCGCAACAAGAGGCCCTAGTGGCGTTGTGGCCAGATCGGTGCGTCGGGCTTTCCATCCAAACCCCACCTGGGCCGGACTCATCATTTGGTATCAGAGCTGGGCCCTTGTTAAGAAGGGAAGAATGATGAGGACATCCTCCATTATTACCCGCTGGCAAAGACGCAACAAGAAAATGGGCCAAAAAAGGCCCAGTTGTAGTCGGGCGGTGACCATGTGAGCCTCTGAATAATCCCACCTTGCTTAGCTAGGGAGGAGGAAGCCACCTTAAAGGGGAGAGCCACCCTTCCCCTATCGGACTAGTCTTTTGGGGTGATTGGGCCTTTCCCTGAGGGGTGCGCCGGAGTGCGGTGCTAAGATTGCCGAGGCGCAACAAGAGGCCCTAGTGGTTTTGTGGGCCGGATCGGTGTGTCGTAATTTCGGTTGTCGGTGCTAAGATTATTGAGGCGCAACAAGAGGCCCTAGTGGCGTTGTGGCCAGATCGGTGCGTCGGACTTTCCGTCCAAACCCCACCTGGGCCGGCCTCATCATTTGGTATCAGAGCAGGGCCCTTGTTAAGAAGGGGAGAATGATGAGGACATCCTCCATTATTACCCGCTGGCAAAGACGCAACAAGAAAATGGGCCAAAAGAGGCCCAGTTGTAGTCGGGCGGTGACCGTGTGAGCCTCTGAATAATCCCACCTTGCTTAGCTAGGGAGGAGGAAGCCACCTTAAAGGGGAGAGCCACCCTTCCCCTATCGGACTAGTCTTTTGGGGTGATTGGGACTTTCCCTGGGGGTGCGCCGGAGTGCGGTGCTAAGATTGCCGAGGCGCAACAAGAGGCCCTAGTGGTTTTGTGGGCCGGATCGGTGTGTCGTAAATTCGGTTGTCGGTGCTAAGATTGTTGAGGCGCAACAAGAGGCCCTGGTGGCGTTGTGGCCAGATCGGTGCATCGGACTTTCCGTCCAAACCCCACCTGGGCCGGACTCATCATTTGGTATCAGAGCTGGGCCCTTGTTAAGAAGGGGAGAATGATGAGGACATACTCCATTATTACCCGCTGGCAAAGACGCAACCAGAAAATGGGCCAAAAGAGGCCCAGTTGTAGTCGGGCGGTGACTGTGTGAGCCTCTGAATAATCCCATCTTGCTTAGCTAGGGAGGAGGAAGCCACCTTAAAGGGGAGAGCCACCCTTCCCCTATCGGACTAGTCTTTTGGGGTGATTGGGACTTTCCCTGGGGGTGCGCCGGAGTGCGGTGCTAAGATTGCCGAGGCGCAACAAGAGGCCCTAGTGGTTTTGTGGGCCGGATCGGTGTGTCGTAAATTCGGTTGTCGGTGCTAAGATTGTTGAGGCGCAACAAGAGGCCCTGGTGGCGTTGTGGCCAGATCGGTGCATCGGACTTTCCGTCCAAACCCCACCTGGGCCGGACTCATCATTTGGTATCAGAGCTGGGCCCTTGTTAAGAAGGGGAGAATGATGAGGACATACTCCATTATTACCCGCTGGCAAAGACGCAACCAGAAAATGGGCCAAAAGAGGCCCAGTTGTAGTTGGGCGGTGACCGTGTGAGCCTCTGAATAATCCCACCTTGCTTAGCTAGGGAGGAGGAAGCCACCTTAAAGGGGAGAGCCACCCTTCCCCTATCGGACTAGTCTTTTGGGGTGATTGGGCCTTTCCCTGAGGGGTGCGCCGGAGTGCGGTGCTAAGATTGCCGAGGCGCAACAAGAGGCCCTAGTGGTGTTGTGGGCCAGATCGGAGTAGTGAGGGGCTCCACCATCTTTCTATACAGTTCATGAGTCTCTCAAGATTCTTGTTCTTTTTCTTGTACTGAGTCCTCCCATTCGAAGCATGTCAATCAATGTGCTACTCAACAGTGCGACTGTTCTACTCAACAGACCAAATATCTCTCGAAGTCAACAGTGCAACTGTTCTACTCATGAAGTTGCCTATTTCGTTATGGCACTCCCTACTCTAGATTTACTCTTGATGTATATTTTGAAGTAACATGTACATTTTTGTCTAAATGTGCTGCTTCTGCTTA
>CM014276.1:12477720-12492354 GCA_004135705.1 Alloteropsis semialata
ATGTGATTTAACTTGATGAAGCAGCATCTGACCCTGGAGATGAGGATACAGATGATTTAACTCGCCATACCTGTTTTACCTTCTTATGGCGGTCGACAGCTTGCTCCGGTGTTTTCTTCGTCTGTGCTTTTGCACCTCATGTAGACTTCTTGTTGTGCTTTGCGTAATACCGGATGGGGAAATCCTTTTCCCAAAACTTCTCCATAAACTTAATCAGGCTGTCTTTTTCTGGAGGTGTTACCTCCACTTCCTTGACGTTCTGACTGTTTCTCCCATACTTGATCTTGATCATGGAGCATTGCTCCACTTTTGGCCTGAACTCAAACCTCTCCTTCCTTCCATTAATGTTGAGCTGGATTTCTCCAGCACCCACATTAATATGAGCGTCTGCTGTGCTCAGGAAAGGTCGCCCAAGGATGAGCGACGAATCGTTGCTCACGTCCATGTCCAGAACCACGAAGTCGACAGGAACGAAGCAATCCCGGATGCGCACCGGAATGTCTTCGGCTATCCCCTCCGGGTAGCGAACCGTGGAATCGGCCAACTGCAGTCTCATGGGAGTAGGGGACAAGGTAGTATAATTAAGGCGGTCAAATACTACCTTTGGCATGACGCTAATACTTGCCCCCAGATCACAGATTGCATGCTCAAAATGCTGTGTCCCAATTGTACACATGATGGTGGGACATCCTGGGTCCTTCTTCTTCTCCGGAACCTTGTTTAGGATGGCCGCACTGCACTCCTCAGTCAGCTTCATGACCTCGGTACTTGGGAGTGGACGTTTGTTGTTGAGAATGTCCCTCAAGTACTTAGCATAGGTCGGTACCTGCATAGCATCCAGCAATGGTACGTGTATATTTAACTTTTGAATGACTTCTACGAACCTGGCGAACTGCTCATCTGCGGATGGTTTCTTCTGACGTTGCGGGAATGGCAGCACGTTGCTGTCGTAGAACTCATGTGGTGCACTTTGTCCAGCTGGTGCCAGCTCAGCTTCAGGCTCTTTCTCCACTTCTGGGGTTTCCTTCCTTGGTGCTGCTGCCTTCCCTGCATGGTTAAGTGGGACTGGATCCCGAGTAGCCTTACCGCTTCTCGTAGAAACAACTTTCACATTTTCAAAAGACGATTCTGGTTGCCCAGGAATTCGCCCCTTGTCACCAGAAGGGACAGCAGCCGCTAGCTGAGCTAATTGAGTTTCAAACATTTTGTTAAAGCTTAGCTGGCTCTGGAAGGTCGAGGACAAACTTTCTATCTTAGAATTTATGCCCTCTAGAGCCTTATCATTAGCAGCAAGCCTCTTAGAGATAGATTCATTAATCCTGGATTGACCAAGGACAAGATCTTTGAGGGAAGGTTGGTTAGAGAAAGAATTATTATTGTTACCTCCCTGGTAGAATGGGCGTTGCTAATTCCAGTTCCCTTGAGGCCGGTACCCGTTGTTGCCATTTACGAACTGTACCTCCTCTTGCGTCTCGAGGCAGTTGTTCCCCGAGTGGCCAGTTTCTCCACAGACTTCACATGTCATGTGTGAGTCCAGTGGCCCTTCATTGTCGGCGCCTCCATCCTTGGTGCGGTCCTTGAGGCGCTTCATGATGTGATCCATCTTGGCAGCCAGCATGTCCACCTCCTTCACGGTGTGCATACCGCGTTTACGTCCCTGAAGACGGTCGTCATTCCAAGATTGGTTTGACACTATCTTCTCAATGAGAAACTTGGCGGCGGCCACGGTCAAGGAAAGGAATGCCCCTCCAACAGCAGCATCCATGTGTTCACGGGCTGTCTGGGACAACCCATGGTAGAAGTTCTGAAGCAGGAGCCATTCTTGCATGCCATGGTGGGGGCATGCCAGAATGTAATCCTGGAAGCGATCCCACGCTTCCAGAACCGTCTCCCTGGACTCTTGTTGAAAGCTGGAAATTCTTCCCCGAAGGGCATTGGTTTTCCCAATGGGGAAGAATTTTGCCAAGAAGGCGTTGGAGCACTTGGTCCATGTATTCACTGCCTCACGGTTGGAATAGAACCATTGTTTGGCTCTACCCAGCAGTGAGAACGGGAATAGACGGAGCCTGATGGCCTCTTGATGCACCCCTCGGATGGTGATGGTACTGCACACCTCCAGGAAATGCTGCAGGTGAGCACTGGCGTCTTCATTGGCTTTCCCACAGAAGGGGCTAGCCTGCACCATGTTGATCAGCGGGGCCTTCAGCTCAAAAGCATGATCCCCCACCTCCACTGCTGGTCCCGTAGGGATCTGAGCAGCGGACGGGGCGGAGTAGTCACGGATGGTTCTGTCGGCCATGGCTTCTTCAGGTTGGGGTGCTACGGGAACAGGTTGTTCTCCTTGGTTGGAGGATTCTCCGATGACTGGGTCGGTTTCCAACAAGAACACCTGAGGGATTACGACACGAGTGCGTACCCTCCTTCCTATGGTATTTGGGTTCTCGACGTAGTTGGATGGTAGTTGGAAACCAGACATACACTACCCTGTTTCACATCACAGAGAAACAGTGCAAAAGGGTAAACCTGCTAGATTACTGGCAATTAATCTTGTTGTATTAAATACATGGATGATCAAATCTCTTTAACCAATGCTTTCCCCGGCAACGGCGCCAGAAATGCTTGTTGGTATTTCGTGCTTGTTGGTATTTCTTAGCATCACCACTTAGAGTAGTGATGGTACTAGAGATACTTCATCGTAAATCTAGACGTTACAGATATTCTGCAAGCGCACAGAAGTACGTTGTAGCATTTCACCCGGGAGTATTCCAGAGTATCGTTATTTGTTTATCCACAGGGAAAGCGTTTAGTTAAGAGAGAGATGTCATCCCATGTAATTACTTACAACAGCATTAATATACCATAATCTAAACAGGGGTAAAGAATATAGAAATGAATGGGTAGAGTGACACACAGAAGTTCATTGCTCATCATTATGGTAGTCTTAGTTAATAATAATACATTAGTGAAGATCACTAAGGTTTCATAAGCATCATACAAATGTGACTTAGTTATACCACAATACCCTATACAAGCTCATTCAATGATCATATGCAAGAGGACATATCGAGGTATCCAGTGGTTCCCTCATCAAGGGACGACAGTAGGACGTCTTATCATAAAGGCCTAATACCCACTCCCGTACGTGGAGGATTACAAAGGACGGACAGGGCTGTCACCACCTGCCGCCTACCTCTACTAATCCGTGGGGCAGCGGTACCCTCAACAGTATACCGTATCCCAAACACCGTGTTTGCAATACGAGATACGACTCTATCTATCACGTTAATAAATAGAGCAACCAAGAGGCACATTGAGCCAATGACATTGCATACATTCACTTGATTAAGGTGTAAGACATAAGTAGTATATACTAAATAGATATAGCATAGCTGAGGTACATGACATAAGTATGAAGGTATTTCCATTAAGATCAGAGTACAAGAAGTAAGTAAGAGAATACAAGAGATGAACTCTAGAACTTACCAAGACTCCTTCAGAAGCCCTTCAGCAGATCTAACACCATGACTATCACTACTAAGACTAAGACTAAGCTTGTAGCAAAGAGAGCTCTTCTTCTGGTGTGTGTTGAGTACGGTGCCCCCTTGCAGGTATTTATAGTATCACAAGGACGGTTGGAGACGGCCAGAGGCGGTTGAGGCCGGTTGAAGGTGGGCCTAGGTCGGCCGACGTCCAAGGATCGGCCAACCCTTGGATCCGCCGTCTTCAACTCTCCACGGCGGTTTACAGCTTCAGGTCAAAGGAGGGCCGAGTCGGGCGCACGGGAGGATCGGCCGACCTGGCCGGGTCGGCCGACTTCCCATAACCGCCATTAGGGCCCACCTTCCTCTGGGAGGCTTACATGTGGGTCCTAAGGTCGGTTCCAGCTGGGTATCGTCGGTTTGTGTACATTTGTCTCTGATTGTGGGCCCTTCAATCCATGTGATGGACATGTGGCTCATCTTCCACCCTTGGCTTCCACCGACCATGAATCAACGTTCAAGATCCTTACATTGTGTGCTTCTTGACCTGTGTTGAGTTTGGGCTTGATTGGGATCCAGACCAGGTCGCCCGACCTAGCCAGGTCGGCCGACCTGGGCCTGTGCCCAATTTCGTCCATCTTTTGCACCGTAGTCCCTGTATTCGAATATATTCCAGATATGCATGGTATACCATTATTTGAATATTAATGTCTAAGTTATGCCTTGATCTTTATTGGTTTCTAAGCCTATTGAAGGTCGGATTTTCTGTTATAAGGACCGTCAACAGTGCGCCGGAGTGCGGTGCTAAGATTGCCGAGGCGCAACAAGAGGCCCTAGTGGTGTTGTGGGCCGGATCGGTGTGTCGTAGATTCGGCTGTCGGTGCTAAGAATGTTGAGGCGCAACAAGAGGCCCTAGTGGTGTTGTGGGCCGGATCGGTGCGTCGGGCTTTCCATCCAAACCCCACCTGGGCCGGATTCATCATTGCCCTAGTGGTGTTGTGGGCCGGATCGGTGTGTCGTAAATTCGGCTGTCGGTGCTAAGATTGTTGAGGCGCAACAAGAGGCCCTAGTGGCGTTGTGGCCAGATCGGTGCATCGGGCTTTCCATCCAAACCCCACCTGGGCCGGACTCATCATTTGGTATCAGAGCTGGGCCCTTGTTAAGAAGGGGAGAATGATGAGGACATCCTCCATTATTACCCACTGGCAAAGACGCAACAAGAAAATGGGCCAAAAGAGGCCCAGTTGTAGTCGGGCGGTGACCGTGTGAGCCTCTGAATAATCCCACCTTGCTTAGCTAGGGAGGAGGAAACCACCTTAAAGGGGAGAGCTACCCTTCCCCTATCGGACTAGTCTTTTGGGGTGATTGGGCCTTTCCCTGAGGGGTGCGCCGGAGTGCGGTGCTAAGATTGCCGAGGCGCAACAAGAGGCCCTAGTGGTGTTGTGGGCCGGATCGGTGTGTCGTAAATTCGGTTGCCGGTGCTAAGATTGTTGAGGCGCAACAAGAGGCCCTAGTGGCGTTGTGGCCAGATCGGTGCGTCGGGCTTTCCATCCAAACCCCCACTGGGCCGGACTCATCATTTGGTATCAGAGCTGGGCCCTTGTTAAGAAGGAGAGAATGATGAGGACATCCTCCATTATTACCCGCTGGCAAAGACGCAACAAGAAAATGGGCCAAAAGAGGGCCAGTTGTAGTCGGGCGGTGACCGTGTGAGCCTCTGAATAATCCCACCTTGCTTAGCTAGGGAGGAGGAAGCCACCTTAAAGGGGAGAGCCACCCTTCCCCTATCGGACTAGTCTTTTGGGGTGATTGGGCCTTTCCCTGAGGGGTGCGCCGGAGTGCGGTGCTAAGATTGCCGAGGCGCAACAAGAGGCCCTAGTGGTGTTGTGGGCCGGATCGGTGTGTCGTAAATTTGGCTGTCGGTGCCAAGATTGTTGAGGCGCAACAAGAGGCCCTAGTGGCATTGTGGCCAGATCGGTGCGTCGGGCTTTCCATCCAAGCCCCACCTGGGCCGGACTCATCAAAATATATATACAACACATATAGATAAGAGTTATACAAACCAGGGTAGCTCAAATTTAAACAACATAACACAGGTTCTAAGTTCAGCAACTGGTTTATAAGGTAGTTAAACAAACTAGCAACAGATCATGTCGTGCCCTGACATGTCTGAGTCCTCGGACCACCACGGCACCAGCAACAAGGGCTACTCCTCGGGCTCAACTGCAACAATGGGTCAAAGAACCCTGAGTGCAAAAGTACTCAGCGAGACTTACCCGACAGACTAATCTAAAGGGAGTTCAAGGGCATGCAAGGCTTTGCAGTTTAACAGAAACAAACGGACCTCTGCAAGGCATAGCTTACTAAGTTACTACTCTAATTGCCAAATTTTAGACTGCCTAGAGATTACCCTATGCAGCTAGGTGAGCCAACCAAAATTGCCAAACAATAGGATTAGCGAAAGTAAATGAAGTATAAGAGCTTAACATTAAATAAACATACATCAAGTATCTGTCAAGATCAAGCATGTATCAAAACCGTGACACTCGGCAATTCGAATCGATTTCAAACCCTGCAGGGGAAAACCTGCGACACACGTCGCGTGCGCCCCCTGGAAGGCCACATGAAGCTACTTTTCCCGCTGCGGCCACCATTGCCTGAACTGTACCCACATAGCCCGGGGTCGCATCCCCAATCCCTACACAGTGCCCGGGCAAAGACATGTGGGTTACTGACTACGACCCCGCCCACATTCCTCGCTAGACATGGTGAGTCATAGTTCAACCGTTAGTACCACAGAAGTACATCAGTTTCCCGGCTCCCTATACCGATATGTGCCCAGTACGTTCAAAGCTTGACCACAGGCAGACCACAACAAAATCTACACTCACCAAGTGGGCAGGACCAGTTCATACTAACCAAAGCGTCCAACATATTCCTTTATCATCAATCACATGTCCTGCCCAACACTTTCAAAGACTTACTAAACAAGTTTTAGCTCTCTAAAGCCAGCACTACCTATTGTGCAGGTGATCGGGATAACACCTGACTCCTACTACCGCAAACAGGTCTAAGCAACTCTACTCTATCTTTTTGAAAAGGTGGCAGAGATGCTCTAATCAAGGATGGATCATGCATCAAAATAGGATTCACTCAACTCCTATTCTAATGCACAAACATAGGCTCAAACATAACAATGTTACTCAAGTTAGTACTGGGACAGGTATGCTCTGGGGCTTGCCTGGCTCACTGATCTCGGGCTCCGCAGCTGCTGGGGCTTCTGGAGCTTGCGGTACTGCCTCGCCCTCCGCCTCGAACACCACCTCCTCTCCCTCCTGGACGTCGTTAGGGACCTCCACTAGCTCCGGCTGCAGCGAATCCTGGTCTACACGATATGATGCAAAAATATGAAAAGTTTAAATTAGAGACCCTTAACCACCCTAAACCTTTGTACAACACCTACCCAGCAAAAAGGAATTATTTAACTTATTCAAGGATTATAAATAAAAGAATAACTAATAAAAATCTATTTTTCTAATTAAACAAGCCCTTAAACCCATTCTAATAATCAATGGTAATAATATAAAAACATCTAATATGCTACATAATAATCTAATGCATAAAGAAAAATGCAACTACTGCAACAGAATTTATTTCATTAATTTTAGAGCTTCCTACAAAAAGATATGCAATTCTAAATATTAATCCTATTGAAATACATTTCTAAAAACCTAAAAACCTATTAAAACCTAAAACTTTCCAGTTTTTCAGAAAACCCCCTGGCCTTTTTCATAATCAAACCCGCAGTCCTTTTCTTCTCCACTTGGGCTGACCCGCGGGCCCGGCCCATTACCCCCTCTCTCTTTTCTTTTTCTTTTCTTCTGCCGGCTCGCAACAGGCCCGGCCCATCTACTCTCCTCTTTTCTCCTGCTGGCGATCCGGCTCGGCTCGGCCCACCCTCCTTTCCCTCTCTCAGGTCGGCTCCCAGGCTCAGCCCGGCTGCCCCTCTCTCCCTCTCGCTCGCTCTCCCCTTCTTCCTCTCGCGGACACCCGCGCGCTCGCGCTCGGCAGCGGCGCTAGCCATGGCAACCACGCCGGCAGCACGGCCTCGTGCTCGACGGACCCTATTCCCCCGCGTCCCGGACCACCGCGCACACAACCCCGGCCAAACCTCGACCGGAAGTGATGGCCACACCAGAACAGCATAGCGATGGCGGCAGCGCACGACAACGGCGGCGAAGCACCGTGCCGGCTTGGGAACCACGATTCGGGGGCAACAAACGACACCAAAGGCTTCTACAGGACCTAGGACACATCATGCTCATGCTCCTAGGGGTTCTAGAGGACGGGATGACCGCTTCCCGCAGCGGCGGCGGTCCGAGTGGCGCCCACAGCGGCGCTGCAATGTTCCGGCCAAACCGGGCACAGATAAGGACAACAGTCCCATGGAAAGCATTGCGGGGACTCCAGGAGCACAGCCAAGCAGTCGGATGACGACGAGGGAGGCCGAAGGATAGGGCTCACCGTGGGCTTGCACGGCGGCGGCGGTTGTAGGACCCGGATGGGCGACGCAGCGACAGGAGTGTGGGCGGCGGTGCAGGGCAACAACGGGCGAGATTGAGGGCAAATGGGCTAAGGCACTCGTGAACGCGAGAGATTGAATGGGAACGCGACGACGGTGATGAAAACCGGCGGCTACGGCGGTGAGGGCAGGAAAACGGCGACGAGAGCGAGAGCGGACGAGGAAAAGAAAAGGCGGTGCGGCTGGCCTTTTCCCCGGCCTTGAGCGGCGGCAGGACTGCAGCTGCTTGCCGCCCTGGCGCTGGCCTCAACCCACGTCGGCACGTGGCACCAAGCTCGGCACAGCGGCAAGCAGGTGCGTGGCACCGCTGCCGTGCCGGCCCTCCTCTCCGTCAGTCTGTTTCAAACCTCCTCCAAACCACATCTTTCCCTTCAAATTTCCCTCAAATTCACATGTAAACTTCCTCAGATCCAAATACCGAAAGTGTAGCCACCATTGGTTCTCCAAGAACTCTATAAATACTTGAAGCTAAAATGCAAAGAATCAAAAGATTCAAGGCTCTGAACATCAGCTTGTCATCGGATTTCTAACTGAACCTGTTCTTTATTTCTGAAACTCGTCCAGGCCAGCAAATAAACACGGCTTGTTCTTTAAATTTTGTATGTAAACTCTTTGAGCTCAAATAACAAAAGTTGTAGCCCAAACATTGAAATTTATTTGCCTTAATATGACCTTGGTCTATAACCCAACAGTTTTTGAGATATCAGCCACTGAATGTCCTGCCCCAAACTCGGCATCTCTGAATCCCGTGCAAACCAGCAGATTCAGATCGATTTTACTCCATATTGTGAATGTGAACTCCTCAAACTCCAAATACAAAAGTTGTAGCTGAATCATAGAGCTACATTTCTCTTATAAACATCAAAACCTAATTCTCAAAGAATCAGAAGATACAAAGCCTGTAATTCAGACCAATACTCTGAATGTTTCTGAACCTCTTTGACAGCAGCGGTTTCAGACCTGATTTTCTCCAAATTTCACATGGAAACTCTTTGAACTCCAAATACCAAAATTGTAGCCTGAATATAGAGCTACATCTTCTTCCATATGACCTTGAGCTGAATCTGCCTAGATCGTTAGATATGCTGCTTTGAACTTCGATCCCTGCAATCACCTATTCACTGAAAAAAATTCAGTTAACCCTCTTTTTAAACCTGCCATCTTTAGGCCGCTTTTTCTCCATATTTCACATGTAAACTATCAAAACTCCAAATGTAACTTTTGTTGCTGGTACCTAAGGCTCCAAGTTCTCTTATACACTTATTTACTGATTTGGCTTAGATTGGAAATTATAAGACCTTAAACTTGACCAAAAATCCAACTCAAGCACTCCTTGTAACCCTTTTTTCATCTTTTGCTTATCTTTAGTAATCAATGATTACTTCTTAATGACCACGAGAGGTCTCCAAAATAGCGTTTAGGACTTTTATTAACACAGGAGTGTTACAATTAATATTTGTGGCCTAAGTGAAAATCACTTAGCCATGAAAAAATACACTTGATGGCGTTACGTGACCGTACATGCACATGCTCATTTGCATGTTTTGCAATTTGTTGGACCAAAATGATACAACTAAACAAGTTATTGTATGGTTGGTGTGCAATTTACTATGGAAAAAAGTTATTATATGGTTGGTGCAATTTACTCTGGAAAAAAATGCCTCTCAACAGTTTATCAAATGCATGTTCAATATTTTGGCCAATCCAGAACCAGTAGCCACGTAAAAGTGAAGGTCTACGCATGCCCAATCCCTCAATCCAGCACGCCTCAAACAATTCCCAAAACTAAAAGGCCAATTGTACATTATAAAACTGTTGGCGATCAAAATTGGCACAAGGACAGCAAGGCAGGAAGAATCGGTGGAACCGACTTCTCAAACCGGTGGAACCGGTTTAGCACTGTTGCCTGTTCGACAAGGCAAACCGGTGGAACCGGTTTAGGGAACCGGTGGAACCGGTTTTCCTCGAGTCCTAGTAGGATTGGACTCTTTTATAGATCCGAGTTGTAATAGGACTTTCCTTGCGGGGTATGACCTCACCACCCTATAAATATAAAGGGTCACGGCCGATTGAGGGTTATCCAATCGATCAAAACACTTATTACCTTTACTTTTTTGTCATCCCCAAACCCTAGCTTTTCCAACCCTAATTCTGTTCGTTCTTCGTCTCTACGGCGTTTTACGGCGCTCTGAGTGGCCTGCCGATCTCAGAGAAACCCTAGGCGCGCCTGCCCTGACGGGGTCCCTCCCGGGCCGGCGATCTTAGGTCTACGCAGCTGCCCCCGTAGAACCGGTTCACCGGATCTACAAACCGGTTTCACCGGTTTCGCCTGGGACTGCTGCAGTCGATCGATCCGTTGCAGATCTCGCGCGTTCTAGCGCAAGTTCGGTGTGTTGACCAGAAAAGGCGTCAACACATTTTTGGCGACTCCGCTGGGGAAACTGGAAATCTTGGTTTTAATAACCGATTGTTCAAGCCCTAGCCAGATGGGATCTATTTCAGATCTTGACAAGGACAACATCGTTGTTCCCACCATTGAGGAGATCAGCGAGGAGGAACACCTGAAGTTTGAAGCGGCCCAGGAATTCTTCAAGACTCAATTCTTGATGGGGCTCAAGAAGGATCGCCACGGCAAGGTGACAAGAACTCAAGACTTCATGATGCCGGCGTTCGTGATGAAGGATCAGAAGGTGGAAAAAATCCCTCCGGTAACGATACACCCACCCGAAACTTCTGTTCCTAAATCTAATGAAGAGCTTAGTGCTGCGTTTTCAAATACTGAAGAATTAGTATGCTCACTTGCGGGTAGATTAGATAAGATTGGTAAATTGGTAGAATCTTCTGTTTATACACAAAATTTACCACCTATGCAATATGAGGATATGCATGCTAGTGTGTCGGCTATGCCAGGAAAAGCACCTGAAAACCCTATGTATGGTATGCCGACAAATTTTTATCCAGGACAGGTACCGCAGCCAGCGCATGTTTCGCCAGCCTCGGCGAAACCGGTTTCACCGGTTACAGAAACCGGTGGAACCGGTTCTGCTGTTCAGGCTGGACAGCAGCTTGTTCCACACGTCACAGCTCCTGTTTCGGTGGTCCCTAACCGAAATCTAGAGGCTGTTAATGGGTCTGCTTACATTAGAACATGTGCTTATACATCACCCCCTATACCTAATCAAAACATTAATTCTAGCGGGATTCCTAATGATGTATATGATCAATATTTGCGGCAAAGTTCTACTAGCATGCCTCATGTTGTTCCAGTTCAAAATACAGCCACAGCGCAATCTGATCTAACTCGTTCAAATTTATATGCTGAATTTTATAAGATGAAGGACGAGTTAGCTACTATGATGCAGGATAAGCTTGGCATTGATATGGGTAATTCTAGATTATATCAAAAACCATATTCTGCTAATTTTGATGCTGTAGCTTACCCCAATAATTGGCGTGTTCCTGATTTTGTAAAATTTAATGGTGATGATAGTAAAACCACTTGGGAACATGTTAGCCAATATATTGCTCAACTAGGAGAAGCTAGTTCTAATGATGCCTTGAAAGTTCGTTTATTTTCTTTATCTTTGACTGGAACGGCTTTCTCTTGGTTTTCTTCGTTAACTCCCGGCTCAATTAATTCATGGAATCAATTAGAGCAAAAGTTTCATGATCATTTTTATAGTGGGAGTGTTCAGTTGAAATTAACAGATTTAACATCGGTTAGACAACAAAGAGATGAATCTGTTGTTGATTATTTTAAACGATTCAAAGAAACTAGAAACCGATGTTTTAATTTGTCGCTTTCTGAAAGGGATCTTGCTGATGTTTCTTTTAATGGTTTAAGGTCCTCTCTTAAAGAAAAAATAGAAGGCTTTGAACATTATTCGGTTAATCAAGTGCAAATAAGAGCTTTAGTTGCTGAAAACCGAATTAAAAATAGTAAGGATACATATAAGACTCATCGTTCCAATGTTCATGTTGTTACTTATGATTCTAGTAGTTCGGACGATGAGGAAGATGTGTATGTTGCTGAACTTATATGGCCTTCTAAGAATAAATCGTACACTTGTCCATCTCTTAAGCCAATTCAAAAGAATCGGAAAGAAGAAGTGCGATTTACTTTTGATGTTTCCAAGTGTGATCGTATTTTTGATGAATTATTGAAGAATGGAAACATTAAAATGTCTCATACTATTCCTCCACTTGAAGAACTCAAAAGGTGGGCATATTGCAAGTTGCATAATTCTTTTATGCATGCTACTAATGATTGCAATGTTTTCCGTCGACAGGTGCAATCGGCCTTGAATGAAGGGCGTTTGACACTACATGAGATGCAGGTGGATAAAGACCCTTTCCCTGTCAACACCCTTGAGATGCAAGCTCCCAAAATTCTGATTCGGCCACATCAAGTCGAATCAACTAAAGGAAAAAATGTTGTTATGGGTGATGAGAAGCCAAAACCTGAAAATTCGAAGGGAAAATCAATTGTCAGGGAAGTGGTGTGTGAGAAGACCCCCAATGGCAGAGAGACGTTCAAAATCACTGCAAGAGTCACGGATCTCGGGGGGCAAGGATCATCTAAGAAGCCGTTTGAGCCTGTACAGGACAAACCGGTTTTACCGGTTCCTGAAATCGGTTCCACCGGTTCTACTCAGGAGCGCCCGAAGATGTTGAAACCTAAGCGTCCGGAGATTGGAACTTGGAAAGTCAATGTGGCCAAGGATCAGGGGAAAGTTGCAAAGCCAAAAGTGACCTATGACCAGTTGTTTTCCAAGTATGCAAATCAAAGGCCAGTTGATGAGGATTGGCCGGCAAAAAAGAGAAAGAGGTCACCTCCGCACCAAGAGAAGCTAATTTCGCCTCCAAAGGCGAATGATAGGTGGAAGGGTGACAGTGCAGGTTCTTATTATCAGAAGGACCATTATCAGAACATGCCATGGATGCCTCCGTACTACAATCATCAATATCCAGCATGGGATCACAATGGGATGAATATGCCTTATTACCCTGCGCAATATCCTCCTTTTCATCCAGGGTGGGGTAATAACAGAGTTCCTGCACATGAGAGGTTGGAGTATAACCGTTCGGCTCCTCGTCGATCAGGTTGGGACGTGCCACCTCAAACCGGTGGAACCGATTCTGCAAACCGGTTAAACCGGTTTCCCCAGAGGAAACAGCCTTCTCCTCCTAAGCAAGTTTGTCAACCCAAGAAGATGGAGGAAGTTGTACAAAAGATGGAGGTCGACCAGGAGAGGACTACTGCTGCTGACATCATCCAGATTGGTGACTTCCAAGTAAATTTGAAGGACGATGGCAAGATGCCTATGATAATTGGAGATCAAGTCAAGCCATCAGTCCAGGAGAACATCGCTGTAGAGCCTGATGTGGGTAAGAAGGTTGAAATTGACAGAACTAAATACCTTATGCCTAGATGGTGTCCTCTAGGTTTGACGCGAACACAAAAGAGGAAGTTGCAGCGACTGCGTTTTCAAGACCAGAAAGAGAAGGCACTGGAGAAGCAGAGGGAAGAACACTTCAACAAGTACAGGCCAATGATCCCTCCAGGCAAGGGGTGGAAAAAGACCGAAGCTCCAGAACAGAAACCGGTGGAACCGGATTTCAAACCGGTGGAACCGGTTCTACCCCCTGCGCCGTCCACTACTACACCAGAACCGGTGGAACCGGTTCTGAAACCGGTGGAACCGGTTTCTGCTGATCCAGTTCCATCCCGAATTGCGTCTGAAATTTCTGTTACTCCTGCGTTTGATCAGAGGTTGTCATCGGATTCCCAGCACATGGACGATGAACAGCTAGTTGATTATGGGTCGTCACCTGAACATATGAGTGTTGATGCTAATGTGGTGCACCTATCTTCGGATTATTACATTATTCCGGAAGATGATATCGCTCATTTAGACTTTGGCCCGAAAGAAGCTATATTTAAAAGGCCAAAGGATTCTGAAAATCACTTGAAGGCGCTGTACATGAAGGGACATATCAATGGGAAGCCGATTTCAAGGATGCTTGTTGACACCGGGGCGATTGTCAATTTGATGCCTTATACTGTGTTCAAGAAGCTTGGTGGACTTGATGATGAGCTGATCAAGACCAACATGACTATCAGCGGTGTGGGAGGAGGCGAGCCTATGAGTGCTAAGGGCGTTGCTTCTATGGAGCTCACCGTTGGGAGCAAGACGTTGGCTACCGCTTTCTTCGTCGCCGAGACCCAAGGTAACTTCAATTTAATATTGGGTCGTGATTGGATTCATGCAAATAGATATGTACCTTCTAGTTTGCATCAATTTCTTATTCAATGGGTAGACGAAGACATTGAGGTTGTACATGGAGACACATCGGCTTGTGTTGCAGTGGCTGATGGATCTACCATGTCTATGCATGATCATGTTAAGTGCTTGACAGGTTTAGATATTTCTGATTATGAGATGATCAGCTGTACTAGAGATGGCTTTGTGCCTGCTGTTTTAAAGCCGGTTGAGTATCGGCTAAACCATTTGATTTGAATTAATGAATAGTTCAGAATGGTTGCAGCAGAGACTTGAGCACTATCGGGCA
>CM014276.1:12493794-12515934 GCA_004135705.1 Alloteropsis semialata
GCTGCCCCTGGTCCTCCCGAGGTTCCCGCCGACGCCGCTGCCCACCGCTCCTCCCGCGGGTGCCCCTTTCCGTGATACGGGCAAGCAGATCGTCTCCGACGGGGTCGCATCGGCAGATGCCGCCCTGGCTGCTGCCCTTCTCGCGGCGAAGACCGAGGCCGCCGCGGCACAGGAGCGTGTCCGCGCTGCGGCCCTCGCTTGGGAGCGCGAGCGCACTGCGGCGGATGCTGCTGCTCGCCGGATTGCCGAGGCGGAGCACTACCTCTTCCTCGCCGCCGGTCAGCAGCCCGTCGTCCACTTCTCCGACTCCGGCGCGTCTTCTTCTCAGGCTCCGCCAGCTGGTCCTCGCCCACAGCCCCACGCGACCGATCCGATGGTCGCCCAGCTCCACCTTCAGGCCGCCGGTGTCCAAAACACCCGGTCCCTGGTCTCCGTCGTCCTCGACCCCACGTCCACCTCCTACGGACGCTGGCGTGACCAGGTCCTCCTCGCCCTCCGCCGCTACGCCCTCGACAACCACGTCCTCGTCGACACGCCTGTCGCGGCGCGGGACGGAGTCTAGCTGCGCCTCGACAGCGTCGCCATGTCTTGGATCTTTGGGACCATCTCCCTAGATCTCTAGGACATCGTCCGTACTCCGGGCGGTACCGCGCGCCAGGCCTGGCTGGCTCTCGAGGGCCAGTTCCTGGGCAACGCCGAGCACCGCGCCCTTCAGCTCGACGCGGCTTTCCGCACCTTCCAGCAGGGCGACCTCTCCGTCGGGGAGTACTGCAGGAAGATGAAGGGCATGGCTGATGCCCTTCATGACCTCGGCGGCCCGGTGAGCGACCGTTTCCTGGTGCTCAATGTCCTGCAGGGTCTCAACGCCAACAACGACTTCCTGTGGACATGGATCCCTCGCCAGTGGCCCTTCCCCTCCTTACTGCGGGTCCTGGATGAGATCACCTCGTCCTGGATGAAATCACCCAGGGTCTCACGCCCGGCTCGTCCTCGTCGTCGTCCTCCACCGCGCTCGTGACTGCTCCACCGACCTCTCCTGCCCCGCCTCCTTCCCCCGGGCCGAGCGGGGGTGGAGGGGGCCGAGGCGGGCGTCGTCGCCGGGGGGGTCGTGGTGGTGGCTCCGGTGGCTCGGTGGGGGCCGCCGGGGTACACCGGCTCCTGCTCCCTCTACCGCCCCTGGAGGTGCACCCTGGCCATCCTTCACCAACCCATGGTCAGGGCGTATCTCCATGTGGCCGTTCCAGGCTCAGGGAGGGGGGCCTCGCCCTCAGCACCAGCCCGCGGCCATGTTCGCCGGCCCTGCCTCATCGGGTCTGGCGTCCTGGACTCCACCTGCTCCGCCCAGCCAGCCCCCGACCTGGCCTAGGGGATGGACTCCACCCACTCAGCCCAGCCAGCCTCCGACCTGGCCGGGGGGTGGGACCAGGCCGCGCTGGATCAGTCCTTCAGCACCATGGGACTGACGCCGCCGGTCAGCACTGAGTGGATCGCCGACTCGGGCGCCTCCTTCCACACCACGACCGACGCTGGTATTCTATCTTCTGTCCACCCACCTCCTTCCTCCTGTCCTTACTCTATCATGGTTGGCAATGGTTCTTGCCTTCCAGTCACCTCTGTGGGCACTGCTTCTGGTTCCTTTCGTCTTTCCAATGTTCTGGTTGCCCCACAGATGGTTCATAACCTTCTTTCCATTCGCCAGTTTACAGTTGACAATTCTTGTTCTGTTGAATTTGACTCTTCTGGTCTTACTGTGAAGGATTCAGCTTCCCGGCGTCCACTTCTCCGATGTGACAACTCGGGCCCCTTTATACCCTTTCGCATTCCTCTTTCTGCTGCTCCACCTTCGGCTTCCACTTCATCAGCAGCATTCGCCACCACCTCTTCTTCCACTACTTGGCACCGCCGGCTTGGTCATCCCGGCCGCGATGTTTTGGCTCAACTCAGTCGTAGTGCAGATCTTCCTTGTACTAGGACTTCTGATGAGCACCTCTGTCATGCGTGCCAGTTAGGTCGTCATGTTAGACTTCCTTTTTTTCTTCTTCTTCGCATGCGAGCCATACTTTTGATCTTGTTCACTGTGACCTGTGGACATCTCCTGTACTAAGCATTTATGGCTATAAGTACTATCTGGTGATTGTTGATGATCTCTCTCACTACTCCTGGACATTTCCTCTTCGTGCTAAGTCCGAGACGTTCCCCACCCTCCTCACCTTCTTTGCCTGGGTCTCCACCCAGTTCGGCCTCACCATTAAGGCCGTCCAGTGTGACAACAGTCGTGAGTTCGATAACAACACCTCCCGTGCCTTCTTTCTCTCGGGGTGTTCATCTGCGCATGTCTTGTCCGTATACCTCTCCTCAGAACGACAAGGCTGAGCGAATGATTCGTACCACGAACGATGTCATGCGCACTCTTCTTCTCCAGGCCTCCCTCCCTCCCTGGTTCTGGGCTGAGGGACTCCACACCGCCATCTACCTTCTCAACCGTCTGCCTTCCACTGCTTCCCCCGCTCCCACCCCACACCACGCTCTTTTCGGTACTCCAGCTCGCAACGATCACCTCCGTGTCTTCGGGTGCGCTTGCTATACCAACACCACCGCCACTTCTTCTCACAAGCTAACGCCTCGTTCGACTCGTTGTGTGTTTCTTGGCTACTCCCCTGATCACAAGGGGTACCGCTGCTTCGATCTCACTTCTCGCCGCGTCCTCGTCTCCCGACACGTTGTGTTTGACGAGTCGGATTTCCCCTTCTCCACCTTTCCCACACCTTCTTCCGACCCTGAGTTGGATTCTCTGGTTTCGACTGACCCGGTGGTTCAGCCACCTGTACCTGTTTCTCCTTTTCAGCAGGTTTTCCCGGTGCGCTGACACCGCTCCCGGCGGTCTCCGCTGCGCCACGCGCGGCCCTGGAGCCTACCGCTGAACCACGCGCGGCCCCGACACCTTCTGTCGCGCCTCGCGCGGTCCCGGAGCCTCCTGCCGCGCCACGCGTGGCCTTGGAGCCTCCTGCCATGCCACGCGTGGCCCCGGTGCCCCTGCCTGCGCCAAGCGCGGCCATGGGCGCGCCCCTGCAGGTCTACCGGCGCCGTTCGGTGCCGGCACCGGAGCCAGTGCCGGAGCCGGCGCCCCGTCCTCCCCTGCAGGTCTACCAGCGCCGTTCGGTGCCGGCACCGGAGCCGGCGCCCCCGACTCCACCGGAGCCGTCACCAGCGCCGTCGGTCCAGCCCCGGGCCCTCTCTCGTCTGGACCCGGCAGTCTACCACCCGCCTGTCATCCATCGGGATCCTGGCCACACTCATCCCATGGTGACACGGCGGGCGGCGGGCGTTCTCCGACCGGCGGCTCTCTCCGCCACCGAGGCTGAGCCGGGGGTCTCTCCGCCACCCTCCTCTGAGCCGGGGGTCTCTCCGCTACCCTCCTCCGTCCGTGAGGCTCCGGCTGATCCTCACTAGCGTCGGGCGATGGAGGAGGAGTACACGGCCCTTCTTGCCAACCAGACGTGGGACCTCGTGCCGCGTCCGTCTGGTGGCAATGTGGTCACGGGCAAGTGGATCTGGACGCATAAGCGTCGTGCTGACGGCTCACTGGATCGCTACAAGGCTCGCTGGGTTCTCCGGGGTTTCACGCAGGGGCCTGGTGTGGACTATGATGAGACCTTCAGTCCAGTAGCGAAGCCTGCTACAGTGCGCACGGTCCTCTCCATTGCTCTCTCTCGCTCGTGGCCCGTGCATCAGCTGGATGTGAATAATGTCTTTCTACATGGCACTCTGTCAGAGACAGTCTACTGCAGCCAGCCAGCGGGATTTGTGGATTCCAGTCGTCCAGATCTGGTCTGCCGCCTCAACAAGTCCCTCTATGGTCTGAAGCAGGCTCCTCGGGCTTGGTACTCTCGGTTTGCCACGTTCTTGGTCACGTTGGGATTCACAGAGTGCAAGTCTGACACCTCTCTGTTTGTCTACCGCCGGGGCTCTGAGACTGCATATCTGCTCCTATATGTTGATGACATCATTCTCACTGCTTCCAGTCAGGCCTTGCTTCAGCACATCGTTGAGTCACTGCAGCAAGAGTTTGCCATGAAGGATCTGGGGGTGCTCCACTTCTTGGTGTCACTGTTGAGCCTCTTCCTTCTGGCCTCTTTCTTCACCAGCGGCAGTATGCACTTGATATTCTGGAGCGGGCCGGGATGACTGACTGCAAACCGTGTTCCACTCCGGTTGACACTCAGGCTAAGCCCTCGCAGATATGGGTGATCCTGTTGCTGACCCGACTGCCTACCGGAGTCTTGCCAGTGCCTTGCAGTATCTCACCTTCACCAGGCCGGACATCGCATATGCCGTTCAGCAAGTCTGTCTCCATATGCATGATCCCCGGGAGTCACATCTCACGGCTCTGAAGCGTCTCCTTCGCTACATCCGTGGCACTGTTAACTACGGCCTGCTACTTCACCGGTCTCCTGCCACTGAGCTCGTCGTCTACACCGATGCTGACTGGGCTGGCTGTCCTGACACTCGACGCTCCACTTCAGGCTACGCCGTCTTCCACGGCGACAACCTTGTCTCCTGGTCGTCCAAGCGACAGCCGGTTGTCTCCCGCTCCAGTGCCGAGGCGGAGTACCGGGCTGTTGCTAACGGCGTGGCTGAGGCGTCCTGGCTACGACAGCTCTTGGCGGAGCTTGACAGCCCGCTCGTCAAGAGCACTCTCGTCTACTGTGACAACGTCAGCGCCGTGTACGTCTCCACAAACCCAGTTCAGCATCAGTGGACGAAGCACGTGGAGATCGACCTGCACTTCGTTCGCGACCGGATGGCGACTGGCGACGTTCGGGTTCGCCACGTCCCGACCACCTCCCAGTTCGCGGACATCTTCACCAAGGGTCTCCCCTCCTCGACCTTCTCGGAGTTTCGCTCCAGTCTCAACATAGCTGGTGGCTAGTTGTGACTGCGGGGGGTGTGTGTACTTCTTTGCCTGTCCAGTCTTGAACCCCGCTGCGCCGGTAAGTTCAGATTGCAGGTTCCTGTCCAGTCCTGAACTCCGCTGCGCCGGTAGTTCAGACTGCGGGGGGTGTTGGTGTATATATGTGGCCCTTATGGCCCATATAGTTAGGCCCATCTAGAGGCCCATGTACAGCTCCTATATTACCCACCCTTCTAGGGTTTGGAGGAATCAATTGAAGAATTATTCTCCTTCACTAACCACAGCTATTCTCAAATAGTTTCACTATATGCTGACAAGATTAGAGTAACAGCATGCAGTAATAATTTCTGTTATATAATGCTCACAGCAGGAAATAACAGATATATGTAACATGCGAAGAAACAAGATAGTTCACAAGCAAATAGATTAGAAAACTTACAATGTTTATAACTGACGTAATGTTCCAAAGTGCAAAAATACGGGTCACCGATGATCGTTTTGGTCCTCGACTGAAAAGTGCGTTGAGACCAGCAAGAAAAGGTGAAAGCAAAGCAAGAGGAGGAATAAGCAGTACTGCAAGAAAAGCTCCGACAGATATCCAGTAGTACTGTACAAGCATGAGCAGGGTGATGGAAAAATCACCCAGAAGTACAATACAAATGAGCAGCTGCAACGTTTCCTGCAATATTATAGCATGGTTTCAGTAATGGTGATTGTCATATCCAGCAGGACTGCATTTTGCACATAAAGAATGGGTCCAGTAGTTACCGCATAACCTATAGGCCTGGAATTTTGCAATAACAATGAGAAAGGGAAGAGATAATCTCTTTTATAATCAAGTGACTTGAGTGTTCCCTCATTTATAATCCCACCATTCACTCCGCCTGTCAACCGCTTCCTAGAAACAGCATAGCTTGTGCAAGGCTGATCCTGATTTGCCTGATTGAAATCCTGAAGTAGAACTGCAATGTTCTTCCTGTAGGATTAAAGCCATTCTAGTTATATAAACATTAAACAGAAAGTAAAACATTCTATAAAAATTGATATTTCTTGCAATTCTTTTTCAAACCTTGAGCGTTCACCAAATTCTGGGCCATGCTCGTGGGGGTGGAGACTCTTGTAGAAGTTCTCATTCACAGCTACAACAATACCTAGCTGGTAATATCCAGAAGCAGTGGACTGGAACCACCCAAGCTCCACTCGAACACCATGCCTCTCAAGTTGGGGATTCCCATGACTGTTGATCCAGGAAACAACAGGTCCCAAAGTTGAGCGGATGCTTCCTTGTCTTACTGTCCTCAATTGAGCATTCAAACCAGCGACTAATCTATTCCAGATTGCAGTCGATACATACTAAGAGAAAAAAGAAAACAAAGTCAAAGTTACAAAGGGTGATTGAACGTGCAATTAGAATGTTCATCAAAACACCAAAGAATATTTTTATATCAAGAACATACAAGCCCAAGAAATATGGAATATTAGATCCCAATTAAATTTTCTAACAAATGCTTCAAAACTTATTTACTGTTGGTGCGCGTTCATATGAACCAAATAAATCTCATCCTGATCAACTCACGTACTCCATCTAGAGAATGAGACTAGAGTTGAGTCCTAATGTAATAATACTCCCTCCGTTCCAAAAATTATAGTTCACTATTGACTTTTTTAATGCACATTTGACCATTCATCTTATTCAAAAAAATTATATTAGTATCATATATTTTATTATTACTTGTTTTATTATCAAAGGTACTTTAAGTACGCTGACATTTTTACTTATTTGTACTAATTTTTTGAATAAGATGAATGGCCAAAGTTATATTTTAAAAGTCAACAGTGAACTATAATTTGGAACGGAGGAAGCAATAAACTAGGAAACCTAGAGTAGACCATTGGACAGCAGAAAATGTCTGCACCATATACCTGTGCATCATAATATGGTTTGGTTTTTATTGGGTACTAGGTTTTACTTTTGCGAACTCCTTTCATGTGTACAACAACAACAACAACAACAATAGCCTTTTGTCCCAAGCAAGTTGGGGTAGGCTAGAGGTGAAACCCAAAAAACAGAGGTCAAGGTTCAGGCACATTGATAGCTAGTCTCCAAGCGCTCCTATCGAAAGCTATTTCTTTGGAAATATTCCACTCCTTTAGATCTCTTTTCACCGACTCGTCCCAAGTCAGTTTGGGTCGACCTCTACCCCTCTTTACATTATCGATCCGCCTTAGAACTCCAATACGCACAGCCGCTTCAGGAGGCCTCCGTTGGACATGACCAAACCATCTCAGCCGATGTTGAGTCAACTTCTCCTCAATTGGTGCCACTCCCACCTTCTCACGTATATCTTCATTCCGGACTCTATCCCTTCTTGTGTGTCCGCAACACCACCGCAACATCCGCATCTCTGCTACACTCAGTTGCTGGACATGCCGCCTTTTAGTAGGCCAACATTCAGCACCATATAACATCGCCGGTCTGATCGCCGTCCTATAGAACTTACCTTTTAGCTTTTGTGGCACCCTCTTATCACAGAGGACGCCAGAAGCTTGACGCCATTTCAACCAGCCAGCTGAGATCCTATGCCTAACATCTTCATCAATGTCGCCATCCTTTTGTAGCATCGATCCTAAATACCGGAATGTATCCTTCTGAGGCACCACTTGCCCATCGAGGCTAACATCTCCATCCTCATGCCTAGTCGCGCTAAAATCACACCTCATGTACTCGGTCTTGGTCCTGCTAAGTCTGAACCCCTTCGACTCTAACGTGCGTCTCCATAGCTCTAACTTCGCATTAACCCCTGTCCTACTCTCGTCAACTAGCACTACATCATCAGCAAAGAGCATACACCAAGGGATATCACCTTGTATGTCCCTTGTGACCTCATCCATCACCAAAGCAAATAGATACGGGCTCAATGCTGACCCTTGGTGCAGGCCTATCTTAATAGGAAAGTCAGTGGTATCGCCATCACATGTCCGGACAAACGTCATCGCATCCTTGTACATATCCTTAATGAGGGTAATGTACTTAGTTGGGACTTTATGCTTCTCCAACTCCTTTCATGTGTATTTGCTAGAAAATTCTGGTTCAAATTTCTACAAAGGGTCAGGCTGCAAGCCTTAGCCCTGCAGATTGGAGAGGACTCCTTTGAAGACTGGTGGGAGAGAATCAGCAATGGCGCAGGAGATCTCCAAAAGAAGGGCCTCAATTCTATGATCATTTTGGGTGCATGGACCTTGTGGAATCAACGGAATAGATGTGTTTTTGATGGTTTTTCTCCTAGCCTAGCTAGAGCCTTGATGCTTGCTGAGGAGGAGATGCAGTTTTGGAGTTTCACCGGGGCAAGAGAGGTCTCTTCCCTCCTTGCCCTTCGGCCAGATTAGAGGTTCCTTGGTTTTGGTTGTGGTCGCCATTTTGTTTCCCAGGCGCGCTATTTCTCATGTAATTGTGATTGTGTGAGTGGGTGTGTTGTAAGGGTTCTTGTCCCTGCTTTCTTCTTAATATAATGATACGCAGCTCTCCTGCGTGTTCGAGAAAAAAATTAATATTTAAATCATCATTACCATATACCAAAGAGGATATGAGATCCCCGTTGCAGCATGAGGATATGAGGGAGACTGTCCGTGTGGCAAGCAAGGCACTAGAGGTCGTGGCTTTAGATATCTTTGCCAAGAACGGATGGAGAAGCAACAATAGACTTTGCTTTTGAGTTTTTTCTTGTCGTTTGCGTACTCATTTTCCTAACTTGTAATCAGCTTTTAAGCTGAGTACTAGGCTGTGTGAGGTCGCAGAGGCCAGAACTTCCTCCTTTTTCAAAAAAAAAAAATAGACCAAAGAGGTCTATGTATACTCTATAAATACAAGGGAGAATGGAAATAGAAGCGGAATGAGAATCTGATCATGACAAACAATAGGGATTGTACGAGTATTGCAGCAAAATTTCTGACTTTTACCTGGCCAAGAAGATTTGATAGCAATGTGTCACTATGCAGGTAGTATGGAGACATGTAGCTTCCATCACCACCTAATATTAGACACATGGGAAACCTCTTCTGAATGGTGGATGCTACATCAAGTCGTTTCTCATCACCCCCGAGAAAGAAATCTATGTAAGCAACCATCAAGTCTGGAGTTGAACCAACCTGCCAAGTTCAAAAGGTTACATATGTACTATACCTTCGTTGATATACATACAATCACAAGTCGGCAAGTTGTTTTGGCTCAACTCCAATACAGTAGTGATCATAGTTCAGGTTGACAAGCTAACCACAAAAATCGGTCAAAAGAGTGGTCATAATATTTGTCCCATCCAGTATGTGTTGAGGTTTGCCATTCACACTGAAGTTAGGTTTGCTACCAAAATTCATTAAAACAGAACTCCACAGATATTTGTCTAGTTCTAGTTCTGAGTGAGACCGCTTAGGCCTTGATCCAGGCTTACGAGATGACTCTGACCAAGCTAGACTAATGTTTGTTCTTGCTTGATCTATGCGAACAACACATAGCTTGCCTTTATAGCTTCAGGAATCAACTAAACAAGATCCACACGATAACATAACAACTTTTTAACTTGCCTAGCAAAACAAACTAGTAACATAAATTGCCAATACTAGAGACAGCATGCTCTTAATACTAAGAGTCTTTAAGAACTGGTGATAAGCTAACAATTCATTGACTATGGCTCCTACATATCTATCTGGACTTTATCGTACAGCAGAAACTTCCCGCTCCATGAACCTGCACTCCTACCACAACTCACCAGACACAAAGAACCATACAAGGTCAGCAGAGAAAACCAGTCATTTCAGATTCAAATGATTGTGCTCATTGCTTCTGGTTCTTATATGAAATGACATCTATTTTGTTTAAATAGTGACATTGTACTGTGATTACTGACCTTCAAGCCTTTATAGAGAGCCCGTGATCTGCAAGAACGAAGACATGAATGGTCATATTCAGATTTAACGTACTCTTGAAGACGATGGGTTTTCTTTCTTCTACACCATTGCTTCCAGGACCACGCACAAGGATATGCAAGAACAGAAAGTATACTGTGTATAGATCCTTCCCACCACTCGTATGCAGCCACCAAATTGATCTCATCAATAAATCTGTTGAAAGCATCTTCATAACTGAAAGGAAAGAAAACGAGATCAATAAATCTGTTGAAAGCATATTCATAACAGAAAGGAAAGAAAACGAAGTTATCGCTTCTACAGCTAGGAAGAAGTGCATTTTGATGTACAGATGCAAACAGGAAATAACTCTTCAAACATATGAAATGCAAATGAACTCCAAGATCTGATCCATGTCAGTTCAGGCAAAACACTAAAACGTAGTCCGGATTTGAAGTTTTAGGTGAGCTTTTCTATATTGAAAATGATTACGAAATAATATATATACCATGTTTGGTTGACACAGATCATGACCAGACAACACCATAGTTATTAGGACTGGACCGGACCGGCGGTTCAGCCGGTAAAAGACTGAACCAGAGCCTCTAACAGTCCGGTTCACTTAAAACGTCTATGCAATTGGAATTTTATATTTGCCACTCTTTTGATGCTTGAATTGGAATTTACCATTATAAAAAAGGGAAATTTTGCTACAGGACACTCAAAGTGATGTTTGTTTGCTGCGGGACAGACGAACAGTGAAAAAAGTGCAATTGGCTAGTGGACACTCCGATATTGTGTTAATTTGCCAAAAGACACCGCCTCTATTAAAATATTGATTTTTGATGGAATAGGAGAGAGAAATAGAGTGAAAAAACAGAAATATCCTTAGACCCACCGACTAGATCTATTATCTTCCTCCAACTCTACCTCTCCTTTCTCTTTTCTTTCTCTCTCACCTGTGTCCTGCTCACTCGCCGACACATATTATGGCGCTGGCGCATACTATGGCAGTGAGACGATGCATTTTGACGGCTATGCATGGGGCCAGGGGTATTTCTGTCTTTTCACTTATTTCTCTCTCCTATTCCATCAAAAATCAATATTTTAATAGAGGCGGTGTCTTTTGGCAAATTAACACAAGATTGGAGTGTCCCCCAGCCAATTGCACTTTTTTCAGTGTCCCACAGCAAATGGACATCACTTTGAATGTCCTGTGGCAAATTTCAAAAAACGCCAAATGCACAACTGCCATAAAAACCTACTTTATACTGCCACTACTAGCTTCTTTTGTTAGGGACCATTACATATTTGGAGCTGCTCCAACCTCCCTTCCTGTCTCCAACCTCTCATATCCTCAGGCAAGTGCACTAGATCCCCATATCCTGTCCCAAAATCTAGTCCAAACCACCTCAAACCAGTTGCAATGGAGTAGGACATGGTGGTGAAATAGGCTGCGATGGTGGATTACAGATGGGAGAAGCGGTACATCGGACCGTGGCTCAAAAATGGCAGGCAGCGGTTGGTTGTTGCATCTCAGCCAGCCATCTGAACGCAAGGAATTTCAGTCGATAAGGCAAGGAAGCCGGTGGCAGCAGGTGAGCATGTGACCATGCGATGGTGCGAGGCTAGTAGCCAGATGAGCTACTACGCCTTGCTCCCTGTGGTTTTGGTGCGCATGGACAGGATCCATTCAGATTTCATTTTCCTTCTTTTGTAACCAATCTCACCTTGCTTAGATGGATTTTATTGTCTGAACATCACCAAAGTCAAATCCAAATCTTTCCTCCCCTACTGATTTGGTGTGGATTTCTTTGCTCTGCCTCTCATCGTTGTGTTTTGCCGGCTGTAGGAAGTAGGAACTCGACCATGGTCCGTGGCCATGGCAGTATGGCACAGCAGGAAGTATCCTGTTGCTAGGAGGGAGGGATGGCGTAGATGACATTTGAAGGGTATTCTGAAGCCAGGTTTGACGGGTTAGGAAATATGCAGTTACCTTTTTTCCCCAGTGGCAAGCGTGCAATACCAAGATAAACTGATGGCAAAAATACAATTGCGATACAAAAATAAACTGCAAAATCTTTTCCTGAGCACTAGTAACAGGTAAATGAATTCGAAACCCAAGCAAAGTACAATGTGTATGGGCTTTTGTTTTCAGTTGAATAAAAAAAACATATAATGGCACTTTGCTTGTATAATTCTAGGATGGAAAATCTTACACAATCCCAATTATCGCATCAGGAGGTGAGTAGGGGAGATGCCAGGGCTCCCGGAAAGTATTAGGTCCCATGAAGTACATTCTGTGGACATGGCTCTGCGTTTCTTCTGCCCTGCTAGCCCCAGGTACCTACAAAGGAGAAGGGGAACACTATTTATCAGTACAAAACAATACGTAAGAGTGCTTAAACAAAGTGACTAGAAATCCCAGAGTACTTTCTGTGTATACTTTAACAGCCAATTGTGTTTTGGTTTTGGCAGTCACTCAGGTAACTTTTACTTTTTTCAGAAGCAATACAGATATGCCTATATGTCCATAACAGCATATTGAGGTACACATCAACATAAACATATATCTCTCTTGACGGTTTCATTTCATTCTGTCCATCAAGAATCAAAATTTGGAGTTATAAAATATTTTTGTATGTCAGCACCTGGGCCTGATCGACCTGGTGCCTGGGAATTCAGATACCAGCTTCTCTGTTTAGTGGAGGAAAGCAATCTCAGCAATGCCAAAGGAACGAAGGGTCTCAACTACTTGATAATTCTGGTGGCTTGGGAGGTCTGGAAACACCGCAATGCATGTGTGTTTGAGAATGTTGGACCAAGCGTCCAGAAGGTGCTCAGGGCTGTGAACACCAAGGGTGGTTTTTGGTGCATGGCAGGTGCTTCTAAGCTCCATGGACTGCTGGCCATGTCGCTGACCTTTTGTGCTCAAGCTGTGCAGGGTTCTGATCGTTTTTTATTTTAGCCCGTGGCATGGCTGTGATCTAGTTTCCTGGTATGTGTGTGATGTTCTGTGCTCAGGTAGGGTCTAACCAGACTCGTGTATTCTTTATTCTGCCTAAATGAAATTACAAACAGCTCTCCTGCATAGTTCGAAAGAAATATATGTGGCTCCATGAATTATATACAAGTGCCTATGGAGTAATTTGCTCTGTGGAGTAAAAATATATTTGGTTCCATGATCACATGATCAAGTAGTTTTCAATAAATAACAGATAGTGAAACAAAAATTATATACAAGTGTCTATGGAGTAATTTGCTCGATGCCCCAGATTCAGTTATTCTGTAGTACCTTATAATAAAAGAAAATATATTGAATGAATGAGAAGTATACCTCAGCCAAAGAAAGCAAAAACGGGAAAGAACATCCATCATTGTGGATTGCATTTGTTGCCCGGTAGGTGATATCACTCTCACCAATCTTAATTCTTAGAGCACTTAAGATAAGTGCCAAAAGAATAATTGTAAAAATAAGGATAATTGCAAAAGACCAAGGACCACCAAAAGTATACAAAAGTTCCTCAAGCGGGGTGTAACAGTTTGGCATCTTGTACTTATCAGATATGCACCTATACGGGCAGGGCGGCTCGGTAACACCACCTAGCAAAAGACATTAAATCCTGAGTTTCCACATCAGAACATGTAAAGTAACATAAATACTTAATTATTAATCACCATGAACGTACCTCTTACATATATAAAGTCAGCACGGTTTGGAAGACTCTCCACGGAACAAGGACTGCACAGAGATGAATTGGACCCAGTAACGTTTTTATATGTACCAACTGGACATTCCTGAAATGAACTATGATCAGCGATAATATCAAATGAACAAATAAAAGTCATCTGCTAGTTTTTAAGGAATGCAGGCACAAAATCGCATAAACAAGTCAATATTATATTATAAGACATGAGATCTCAATGTATGGTAGACACATGTGATTGCGAAAGCAGCCTAAAGGTCCCATATGCCATTCCTTTGTTTATAAGCATGGTTCTAACTGAACAAATAGGTAACTGAATATCTGCAGTAAGAAGTATCCTAAGTACTATATTTGTTTGCTGTAACAGCAGCATATGTCATATGGATACATATATACAAACAAAGAAACGATGAGTTTAGTGTCCATACAGTGCAAAATGTTCCATATAGACCCATGGGGCATTTCTTTCCTGTTACTGTTCCATCTTCTCCAAAGTGTCCATCATTGTTACCAGATCCTCCACTATACAAAAGAAAGGCAATACAAATTATCAGAAAGGTTAACAATTAACTCAGGCAAGTGCACATGATGATGTTCCTGACAAAGGCATACTTGGATGATCCTTGGAATACCAGTAAAATTTAAACATCAGATTTCTGTCAAAACACAAGAAACCTACTTTAGTCTACTTGCAGTTTTAAATGAATTGCATACCTTGATGATAATGTGCCATTGACAGAAGCAATCTGAACATATTCATCTCCAGTAGCAATATTCGACCAATGGAAGTGTATTCTGCCACCACCACCGCCACCACCACCATATACACCCCCGTTGCCACCAGATGCTGATAATGATGAGTTTTTCTCGAGCAGAAGTCCTTGAAGAAATAATAGGATTGATCCTCCAGAACCACCACCAATTCCACCTTTAAAGGTCCCATTGGAATTCCCAGTCGTGCCTCTATGACTTTCACCATCAGAGTTCATCGAGCCATAAATTACCAACCTTGAAAGTGGCCATTTCATGGACCCAATGACTGAATAGATAAAAATGATCAGCTATTAGAGCACAGAATTTATTCAAACTTTTGAAACCAAATGGACTTACTTCTAGAAAGATAACAATATGTCAAAGAAAGAATATTGTCCACAGTGCACTGCATGATCAATGTCAAGCACCGAAAAGTGAAAGAGAAACTATGCTGAAAGCAATCTCAGAGGATGCTATCAAACATCATGAAGGAAAAAATGGGAAAACAAAGAAAGGCAAATGCAGGATACAAGTCTGCACTCTACAGAGTGCAGATTTCAAAAGATAAGATGGTACCAACCAATTAATCCCCCACCGGCAGTGCTGTCCGCTGGCACAGCAGAACCACCACTGCCACTTCCTAGCTCACATGGAAGATCAGCACTGCCATATTTTAGACCTCCATCACTTCTCAATCCATTGTAAATCCCCGTACCACCACGTCCTCCATGCCCAGCGCCACCACCAGCTCCATATTTTAGAAAAGTTCCTTTTCCAATGCCTTCCTTGCAACCTATCAAAGAATCCAAATTGCTGGGTTAACATAGTCATGACACTGACAGAACATATTCTAGCTCCTTTATAAACTATTGCTCAAAAACACAGGATCACCTAACTCTGAGGCACTGATGGTGCCATCCTTCGCAATGGTCACAGTCCTTGCTCGATGAATATGGATTATACTTCCCCTGACAATGCCACTGACGGTTATGTCTTCAACCCGACAAATCTGCGAAATGGCCAAAAGAAAACTTAAGAAGATAGCTTTACAATCCAAATCAAAACCGCAATTTAGCTTGAAACATTTTACAAACTAGTGGTGAACGTCGTTTCATTTTTTGTACCAGTAGGGGACAAATATTCTTCTAAAATGAGGATAATAAAGCCCAAATTTCAAGAGATACGTACTAAAATTGTTCAATAAATGAACTGGACCACGTTAAGGGTTCGTGAAGCAAAGAGGTATATTACCCCCAACAAACTTGGTGAGGCAGCATATCATAACTAACAAATACAAATCGGACAATTATGGTACAAATTATGATTATCTGGTCTCAATAGACTATATTTTATGAACCAACCAGTTTAAGATATATTGAAAGGAAAGGTGGCAAATGTGCTCCAACACACCCGTCGCGTCAATGTTACCATTGCAACATAGCATCCAACTAGATCACAGATATTTTTTTCTCTTAAAATTTCATTCTGCAGAAGGGCGGGCCTGGCACGATAATAGAGTCTCTCCACTTGTATCTGAAGGTCCTAGGTTCAAATCAAACCTCCTACCAAAATAAGTGAGGTAAGGCTGCCAACAAATTTCCTTCCCACAGACCGTACCTTATGGGAGGTTTTTAGGTATCAAAATTAGGACCTCTGAATGTAATGCACGTTTTACCCCAAAAACTTGAGCATCGATGAAAGGCGGTAATATACTTTGAAAACTTGGTAGAATCACAGCAAACTTGTTCATTACATTACAAAAATCACATGCCAAAAGCATCAGAATAATAATTACTTACTTGCAGGGTGAACGACAAGGAGCGGTTAACATGGCAATCATCAGGTGGGGTAATAAGCTCACTAGGACATGTTTTACTTTCACAGCGTGAAAGTGCATCCCTGGTTAACACAAATATCTCAATCATATGTACTGTTTAGAAGGAACTAAAGATTATTAATTCACAGGGAGACGACATAACTTACAAGCTGCTTTGAACAGCATCATCGAGTGGAGCCTGAACAAGGGAACCAGGACCAACCTGTTCACTTGCCGAAAGTCAGTCCCCAGAAATTAAATGTAAGTAAGAACAAAATTCAAAATAACAAATGTTACTTTTTACATGATAATTTGAACTAGCTGGATAAACACACAAAATAAAAGAGTGTACAGAAGGATTAAGAATGGCCATGGAAAGTGAATTTAATTGTTATGTCTCCAAGTTGTCTGCCAATGTGCCCAAATGGTATTTCTTTAGTCTTTGTATGCTATTTCAAATTGAATTTGACCACAAATTTCTCTTGAAACATCTATTTACTAATTAGAAAATCATAAACATAGGAAGTTAAATCTAAAAAAATGATGTAGTACCAAATTTGTGCCACGAAAACCCATACGCACTTAGTCTAATTAATGATCAAAGCTATAAATTTGAATCTTGTGATTCATGCAAACCTTATAATTTATTTTAAGGGGAACCACACCTTCTAATTTTAGCCAGAGAGAGTAGTAGCAAAAGGGGTCAAAACTAAATAAGGCCTACCCGATGCCAATTGAAACATGTAGAAGAAAGTGTAGGGAAAGTGTAGGAAGAGTATTCAACAAAATCTGTAATACATTAATACTTTATTTCAGCCATTGTACATCAAATACCAGAGTGGGAAATCGCCAGTATCCCAAGGATCTTATACCACAGTTTACCATGGTAATATTACACATAGCACAATGAGAAAAGCTAAACAATTACATCTAAGTGTTGGGCAATACAATTTATAAGAAAAACAAATTGCATGACATAAGAAGCATCTATGGGTTCTGAAACTCTCGCCTATATTATATGTTAACTGACTTCTTTCTGCATAGCACACATCTAAGTTGAATCTACCTGACTCACTAGCTACAACAGATGAACAAAGTCAACAAGCAGGAAGACTATTTCTGTTACCACAAAGACCAATCCACACTACATTTTCCTTAAGTTATTGGATTTCAGAGAGCCAAATCTTTTATTGTCTTGTCTACCATAAAAAATCAGCACTACAATGTCAGCATTAGTTTGTAGGCCTATGTGGTTATGTTTAATAGCTTCAGCTTTTTCACTAAATAAGCTTATAGGGCTTCTAGAGTAGAAGGCTATGAAGTAGATTCAACAGTTAAGTTATAAACTCTCTGTCTTCTCAAGTGACCCAGAATTCAAAATATTACATGAGGAAGAAACTCTATCTTACATTACCATAAACAGGCCTAAGTATATTATCAACAAATTACTAAGGTTCCAGCTAAGTATAAACTGTACATATATATTATGAATAAAATGTTGGATGTTTCATCTGTTCCTAACCTCTGGATTCAACTTAGTCCAAAATAATTATATTCAGACATTAAAGAAACCAAGAGAAATAGATTTAGGAATACTAAATCATATCAAGTCCCTGAGCATAATGATGCATAAGTCACATCATTTGTTCTTTGGAAAAGGAATATTAAACAGGGAAAAACTTTATAGCATTCAGCAGATTAACATGGCACTACGAAAACAATGCAGGTAGGGCATATACTACAATCTTACCTCAATGTTGTAAAATAGTGAGAGAAACAGTCGCCGAGCTTTGATTCCATCGCCAGGGCCACTCAAGTTAAGAAGTCCTTGCCCATAGATCATCAAATCAGCGTTGGAAGATATCACTGACCCATGCTGCCACAGTAATAAAAAGAAAACTGAACACCAGTGCAAAAATATAGATTTTGGCAGTAAGGGCTTCAAAAAACATACCCTGAGGACTACAAGGTTTCTTGCCTCAAGCATAGATGCAAGAACAACATCCTTAGCCCCGCCATCAATCTGAATCTTTGAATCCCACATCAAGAGCACTTTGACATACATTCTGAAAGCTCCGTAGACCTTCCATAAGAGGAGAAATAAGGAATAGGAATACATAAAGGATGCCCAATACAGCAGATACTTTCTTATAAGCATCAATGCCACACAAATTCAGTTGGTAATATATTAGCATTGGACAACATATGCCTCTAGCATGTCACATAGCATCATACATATAGAAAAGGGGACAGCTATGGTATATAGCATATGACATGCTGCGTTGACAACAAAAGAATATACATTTTGTACATAGATATTGCCGTGTCTCAAAGTCCATATTTAGAAAAGTAATTGTATTTTTTCTCAAACACGCAAAAGAGCTACGTATCTTTATATTAGAGAGAAGATAGAAACATAATTGTACTCAATTGTACCTCGCCTGATGTATGCATATGAAAATTACTTATCTACTTATCAAAAAAAATCTGAAAGCAATGAGCTTTTTACCTTTATAACAGAGTCACTCATTAAAAGCTCTTCTGCAACAAGCTCAAATTCTGATATTGGATTTTCTGATAACCCAAAGCAGATACTGCCTTTACTAAGTAGTCTAATTTGACCTGTCACCTGACAATAAGAAAATAGTGACAGGAGAACAAATATACCAACAAAAATGCTAGTATGCAACAGAGAGTGGTAATAATTTTTTTTTTATTAAACACGCAGAAGAGCTGCGTATCTTTGTATTAAGAGAGAATTTAGTCCAATTACAAAACACATAACCAAACCTTGGACCAGATTGGTAACAAAATAGTACAGGAAGAAATAAATAACGGTGAATCAGTGACCAGGTAAAGGAATCCGATGGGCATAAATCTTGACAATAGCATACAAAACAAGTCCGAAAATGTCTGATATTCTCTGCTAGATCAAATCTGAAACAATATGGTGAAATTTTTAGAATACGCAGTGTTATCCTAAACGCTAAAACAGTCAGCAACCCTCTGTTTGGCATTTAGACTGTTTACACGGCGTTTAAACAGAGGTAAATGGAGTAAACAGTTTTGTATTGTACCACTTAATATACATGTTTATGTATGTAAAGAAAACCAAGTATTCAGACAAAGCAAGTACACATGACTCTAGGTCTCACATAATAACAAATGACACTGGCAAATGAGTAAATAACAGTTCTCGGTCACAGCTACTGGTCGGGAGAGGCCATAATTGGCACCTGAATTGGTCCTGGCGCCTATCCTTTCCTCGCCTAAAAAATCCTACATCACAATCTTCTCACTACGCTACCTGTTGGTCCCATGATGTGTCCGGTTTGCGCGGAAGAAAAATTAGCTGGTGCCACTACTTCCTACCATTGCTGGCAGCTGGGGCCGCCAGCTCTGACCTGCGCCCAGACACCTCTCCCATGTTTCGGTGCCCATAAGCAGCTGGGTCTACCAGGCATGGCCAGCAAGACGACATCCACAACCCGCGCAGCGTATCAGTAGCAAGCCTCACGCATATAGCCCGTCCAAAACCTGTTCCATGCTGGTCATTTTAGCCGTTTTTCAACGCGTTTGATCTTGTAAACGGTCCGGCCGTTTAAGTGACCATTTATGGCTTAAACAAGACGACATGGTCTTGTTTACCATTTACACTGTTTAAACAGCTGTTTAGATCATTGAGGCGAATATTGAGTATATGTAATTGCATAAATGTTCACTGAACCATGTAATACAAAGTTGAAGATGGTGCATTGAGTTTAATTTCTGTCTACAAGCCCAAAGATTAGCAACACTTTACAAGCTATTAGCTTGTTGCAAAGGACATTTCAAATTTCACATGTTAAATTCTAGAGTTAGACTGCTGCAGATATTTAAGAAAATTTGGACATTGGTGTGGCCCCAGGTGCAACAAAAAACCTCAGAAATCTAAAGATACATAGACATAACAGGAAACTATTTAATAACATGTTAATTGAAACAAACCTGTACTCTGGACCACAATAAGGGAACCAGCACACGTGCATTGCACTCCACAAGCACATTGGACCAAAGTCTAGTCGTTGGGAAACCAAGCAATGGAGTTTCTGTGCGCGTGGTGAAATTTCCATTGCTGATCTTCAGAGTCTGTAATGAACTGTCATATATTGTTCCTGCTGCACCAGCATTCTGAGCACACCCGAAACTCTGGCCACCTGATGTGTTTCAAAAAGAATGATGTCATTGTAGGAGACAGAAAGAAGAATTTCAATATAAAAAGGCTAGGAAAGGAACGGCACATGTTTGTTTCGGAAAACACACACACACATTTTCCAAACACTGACAATGAATATTGAAAAATCATAACAGTGACATCTTAGGGATTATATGGTTAGTGAAAATTATAGATAACTCCACTGGATTGGGAGGGGAAATTAATTAACTTCACTCCTATCAAAGGAATTGGATCTAATATCTTCCAATAGGCAGTGAAGCGGTGATCACAGTTCTACAGAAACGCATAATTGTGATGGAAAAAATTAAGTGGCAAACAACACCAAAAAAGACAACACGAAAATAGGGTTTTTTTTTCCTCCAAACACACAGGAGGGCTGCACATTTTTGTACTGTAGAGGAAAGAAATAACAGTCCCAACAATGCCCAGATGGGCAGTAGAAAGGAAGAGAGGAAAATGAAAACACAGAAGTTGTTATGGAATAACTAGCCAACTAGGGATAGCATGAAGAACCTATTCGTCGGCCTCCCTCTGGAGGCTCTAACTACTTTTAGGGTTCTTCTTGCTTGATTACAATGGATGGTGTCGCTGTGCTTATATAGCCCAATCTAATCTAAATAACCTTATATCTCTAACAAGCTTATCTCTAATGACCTGCTAACAAACCAATCTTATTCCCCTTGTGGTACTGTTCACGAGCTACAGTACTCATGGGCCTAGGCCTGTGGCCAGGCCACTTGCCATAACAGAGGTCAAGAAACAAACAACATTCATGCCAAAGCAATATAGAGAGATGACAAGCAGGACTTATCCAATCCATAGGACACCCAGGGAAGTAGTTTTAGCAGAACAATCAGGATTCTACATATATCCTTACTCCTAAGTTGTATCTAAGAAAAGGAGAAGACATTAGCAATTGCATTATTCAAAACTTCTATATCAATACGTTTGCTTGCAAAAGATGTGAGTTTCCTGCTTACCTCTAAACTGATAATGTGCACATAAAGATTGCATTGTACATAAAACGTGTATGCCTCTGAGGCCCTTGACACTCAATCCTATGTTTATGTACGCGAGAATGATACTTTTACATAAGACAAGTGAGGACCTGTTTAAATTCGGTGAAAAACTTTGCGAAATTTACTGTAGCAATTTTAAACCGAAGATTAAGAGAACTAAGCATGATCTAAATATAAAACTAATTACACGGATGGACGGGAAATCGCGAGACGAATCTATTAAGCCTAATTAATCCGTCATTAGAGATTGTTTACTGTAGCACGACATTGTCTAATCATGGCCTAAATAGGCTTAATAGATTTGTCTCACAATTTCACCCGGGGGTTATGAAATGGGTTTTGTCAGTTATCCACATTTAATACTCCTAATTAGTATCCAAACATTCGAATTTACTGTAGCGATAAAAAAAGTTGGCGAACTAAACAGGGCCTTTATTGATATGCAAAGAAGTCCCAAACAAGTCAGTATAAGTTGACCATCCTAACAAATAATGTGAAATTGGGCATACTGGCTACTATCTTTGTTGGTGTATATATGTGGCCCTTATGGCCCATGTAGTTAGGCCCATCTAGAGGCCCATGTACAGCTACTATATTACCCACCCTTCTAAGGTTTGGAGGAATCAATTGAGGCAAATTCTATAGCATGGTATCAGCTTAGGTTTCTCCTCTCCTCTTCCCTCTCCTGCAGCCGCCGCCGGCCCGTTCTGCCGCTGGCCGCCGGCCTTCGGCGCCGCCCATCTCCTCTTTCCCTCCCCTCCTCTCCTCTTCTCCGCAGCTCGGGCCGCCGCCGCCGCAGCAGATGCAGCTCGCGCCGC
>CM014276.1:12516000-12553934 GCA_004135705.1 Alloteropsis semialata
GCCTCGGGTCCCGCCGCCGGGGATCCTCTCGCCGACCTGGTCCTCCCGAGGTTCCCGCCGCCGCCGAGCTTCCCGCCGCCGCCGCCGTCCCTGCAGGACCCTCTCCCGAGGCTCTTGCAGGCCCCTCCCGCCACGGATGCTGCGGCCGCTCTGGCTGCCGCCCTCCGCGTGGCGCAGTCCGAGGCTGTCGCGGCCCAGGAGCGCGCTCGCCTGGCTGCTCAAGCCTGGGAGCGTGAGCGCACGGCGGCGGATGCCCTCGCTCGCCGAGTCGCCGAGACAGAGCACTACATCCTCACCGTCTCCGGCCAGCAGCCGTCCGTCGTCCTCTCCACCGACACGGGCGCCTCCTCGTCCTACCAGGCCCCGCCCGCTGGTTCTGGTTCCACCGCGGCCGATCCGATGGTCGCCCAGCTCCACCTTCAGGCTGCGGGGGTCCAGAACATCCGGTCCCTGGTCTCCGTCGTCCTCGACCCCACGTCCTCCTCCTACGGACGCTGGAGGGACCAGGTCCTCCTCGCCCTCCGCCGCTACGCTCTGGACAACCACGTCCTCGTCGACACGCCGGTCGCGGCGCGGGACGGGCTCTGGCTGCGCCTCGATAGCGTCGCCATGTCCTGGATCTTTGGGACCATCTCCCTAGATCTCCAGGACGTCGTCCGGACTCCGGGCGGCACCGCGCGCCAGGCCTGGCTAGCTCTCGAGGGCCAGTTCCTGGGCAACGCCGAGCACCGCGCTCTTCAGCTGGACGCAGCCTTCCGCACCTTCCAGCAGGGCGACCTCTCCGTCGGCGAGTACTGCAGGAGGATGAAGGGCATGGCTGATGCCCTTCACGACCTCGGCTGCCCGGTGGCCGACCGGTTCCTGGTGCTCAATGTCCTGCGGGGTCTCAACGCCAACTACGACCTCCTGCGGACATGGATTCCTCGCCAGCGGCCCTTCCCCTCCTTCCTGCAGGTCTGGGACGACCTCGTCCTGGATGAGATCACCCGGGGTCTCACGCCCAGCTCGTCCTCGTCGTCGTCCTCCACCGCGCTCGTCACTGCACCACCAGCCTCTCCTGCCCCGCCTCCTTCTCCTTCCCCCGGGCCGAGCGGGGGTGGAGGGGGTCGAGGTGGCCGCCGTCGCCGAGGGGGTCGTGGTGGTGGCTCCGGTGCTGGCTCCGGTGGGGGCCGCCGGGGTACACCGGCTCCTGCTCCCTCTACCGCTCCTGGAGGTGCACCCTGGCCATCCTTCACCAACCCATGGTCAGGGCGCATCTCCATGTGGCCGTTCCAGGCTCAGGGAGGGGGGCCTCGCCCTCAGCACCAGCCCGCGGCCATGTTCGCTGGCCCTGCCTCCTCGGGCCTGGCGTCCTGGACTCCACCTGCTCCGCCCAGCCAGTCCCCGACCTGGCCTGGGGGATGGACTCCACCCGCTCAGCCCAGCCAGCCTCCGACCTGGCCTGGGGGGTGGGATCAGGCCGCGCTGGCTCAGTCCTTCAGCACCATGGGATTGACGCCGCCGGTCAGCACTGAGTGGATCGCCGACTCGGGCGCCTCCTTCCACACCACGCCCGACGCTGGTATTCTATCGTCTGTCCACCCACCTCCTCCCTCCTGTCCTTCCTCCATCATGGTTGGCAATGGTTCTTGCCTTCCAGTCACCTCTGTGGGCACCGCTTCTGGTTCCTTTCGTCTTCCCAATGTTCTGGTTGCCCCACAGATGGTTCATAACCTCCTTTCCATTCGCCAGTTTACAGCTGACAATTCTTGTTCTGTTGAATTTGACTCTTCTGGTCTTACTGTGAAGGATTCGGCTTCCCGGCGTCCACTCCTCCGATGTGACAGCTCGGGACCCCTTTACACCCTTCGCATTCCTCCTTCAGCTGCTCCACCTTCGACTTCCACTTCGTCAGCTGCATTCGCCACCACCTCTTCTTCCACTACTTGGCATCGTTGGCTTGGTCATCCCGGCCGCGACGTTTTGGCTCAGCTCAGTCATAGTGCAGATCTCCGTTGTACTAGGACTTCAGATGAGCACCTCTGTCATGCATGCCAGTTAGGTCGTCATGTTAGACTTCCTTTTTCTTCTTCTTCTTCGCATGCGAGCCATGCATTTGATCTTGTTCACTGTGACCTGTGGACATCTCATGTACTAAGCATCTCTGGCTATAAGTACTATCTAGTGGTTGTTGATGATTTTTCTCACTACTCCTGGACTTTTCCTCTCCGTGCTAATTCCGAAACGTTCCCCACCCTCCTCCACTTTTTTGTCTGGGTCTCCACCTAGTTCGGCCTCACCATTAAGGCTGTCCAGTGTGACAACGGTCGTGAGTTCGATAACAACACCTCTCGTGCCTTCTTTCTCTCTCGGGGTGTTCATCTACGCATGTCTTGTCCGTATACCTCTCCACAGAACGGCAAGGCTGAGCGGATGATTCGGACCACGAACGATGTCGTGCGCACTCTTCTTCTCCAGGCCTCCCTCCCTACCCGGTTCTGGGCTGAGGGGCTCCACACCGCCACCTACCTTCTCAACCGCCTGCCTTCCACTGCTTCCCCCGCTCCCACCCCACACCACGCTCTTTTCGGTACTCCACCTCGCTACGATCACCTCCGTGTCTTCGGGTGCGCTTGCTATCCCAACACCACTGCCACTTCTTCTCACAAGCTAGCGCCTCGTTCGACTCGCTGTGTGTTTCTTGGCTACTCCCCTGACCACAAGGGGTACCGCTGCTTCGATCTCACCACTCGCCGCGTCCTCGTCTCCCGACACGTTGTGTTCGACGAGTCGGATTTCCCCTTCTCCACCACCCCTACACCTTCTTCCGACCCTGAGTTGGATTCCCTGTTTTCGACTGACCCGGTGGTCCAGCCACCTGTACCTGTTTCTCCTTTTCCAGCAGGTTTTCCCGGTGCGCTGACACCGCTCCCGGCGGTCTCCGCTGCGCCACGCGCGGCCCCGACGCCTTCTGTCGCGCCACGCGCGGCCCCGGAGCCTCCTGCCGCGCCACGCGTGGCCCCGGTGCCCCTGCCTGCGCCAAGCGCGGCCATGGGCGCGCCACTGCAGGTCTACCGGCGCCGTTCGGTGCCGGCACCGGAGCCGGCGCCGGAGCCGGTGCCCCGTCCTCCCCTGCAGGTCTACCGGCGCCGTTCGGTACCGGCGCCGGAGCCGGCACCGGAGCCGGCGCCCCCGTCTCCACCGGAGCCGTCACCAGCGCCGTCGGTCCAGCCCCGGGCCCTCTCTCGTCTGGACCCGGCAGTCTACCACCCGCCTGTCATCCATCGGGATCCTGGCCACACTCATCCCATGGTGACACGGCGGGCGGCGGGCGTTCTCCGACCGGCGGCTCTTGCCGCCACCGAAGCTGAGCCGGGGGTCTCTCCGCTACCCTCCTCTGAGCCGGGGGTCTCTCCGCCACCCTCCTCTGAGCCGGGGGTCTCTCCGCTACCCTCCTCCGTCCGTGAGGCTCTGGCTGATCCTCACTGGCGTCGAGCGATGGAGGAGGAGTACACGGCCCTTCTTGCCAACCAGATGTGGGACCTCGTGCCGCGTCCGTCTGGTGGCAATGTGGTCACGGGCAAGTGGATCTGAACGCATAAGCGTCGTGCTGACGGCTCACTGGATCGCTACAAGGCTCGCTGGGTTCTCCGGGGGTTCACGCAGCGGCCTGGTGTGGACTATGATGAGACGTTCAGTCCAGTGGTGAAGCCTGCTACAGTGTGCACGGTCCTCTCCATTGCTCTCTCTCGCTCGTGGCCCGTGCATTAGCTGGATGTGAAGAATGCCTTCTTACATGGCACTCTGACAGAGACAGTCTACTGCAGCCAGCCAGCGGGATTTGTGGATTCCAGTCGTCCGGATCTGGTCTGCCGCCTCAACAAGTCCCTCTATGGTCTGAAGCAGGCTCCTCGGGCTTAGTACTCTCGGTTTGCCACGTTCTTGGTCACGTTGGGCTTCACAGAGTGCAAGTCTGACACCTCTTTGTTTGTCTACCGCCGGGGCTCTGAGACTGCATATTTGCTCTTATATGTTGATGACATCATTCTCACCGCCTCCAGTCAGGCCTTGCTTCAGCGCATCGTTGAGTCACTGCAGCAGGAGTTTGCCATGAAGGATCTGGGTGTGCTCCACCACTTCTTGGGTGTCACTATTGAGCCTCGTCCTTCTGGCCTCTTTCTTCACCAGCGGCAGTATGCACTTGATACTCTGGAGCGGGCCGGGATGACTGACTGCAAGCCGTGTCCCACTCCGATTGACACTCAGGCCAAGCTCTCTGCAAATATGGGTGATCCTGTTACTGACCCGACTGCCTACCGGAGTCTTGCCGGTGCTTTGCAATACCTCACCTTCACCCGGACATCGCATATGCCGTTCAGCAGGTCTGTCTCCATATGCATGATCCACGGGAGTCACATCTCACGGCTCTAAAGCGTCTTCTTCGCTACATCCGTGGCATTGTTGACTACGGCCTGCTACTTCACCGGTCTCCTGCCACTGAGCTCGTCGTCTACACCGACGCTGACTGGGCTGGCTGTCCTGACACTCGTCGCTCCACTTCAGGCTACGCCGTCTTCCTCGGCGGCAACCTTGTCTCCTGGTCGTCCAAGCGACAGCCGGTTGTCTCCCGCTCCAGTGCTGAGGCGGAGTACCGGGCTGTTGCTAACGGCGTGGTTGAGGCGTCCTGGCTACGACAGCTCTTGGCGGAGCTTGACAGCCCGCTCGCCAAGAGCACTCTTGTCTACTGCGACAACGTCAGCGCCGTGTACCTCTCCACCAACCCAGTTCAGCATCAGCGGACGAAGCACGTGGAGATCGACCTGCACTTCGTTCGCGACCGAGTGGCGATTGGCGACGTTCAGGTTCTCCATGTCCCGACCACCCCCCAGTTCGCGGACATCTTCACCAAGGATCTCCCCTCCTCGATCTTCTCGGAGTTTCGCTCCAGTCTCAACATAGCCGGTGGCTAGTTATGACTGCGGGGGGTACTTCTTTGCCTGACCAATCTTGAACCCCGCTGCGCCGGTAAGTTCAGATTGCAGGTTCCTGTCCAGTCTTGAACTCCGCTGCGCCGGTAGTTCAGACTGCGGGGAGGTGTTGGTGTATATATGTGGCCCTTATGGCCCATGTAGTTAGGCCCATCTAGAGGCCCATGTACAGCTACTATATTACCCACCCTTCTAGGGTTTGGAGGAATCAATTGAGGCATATTCTATAGCAATCTTGATTATAACTACATTGCATCTAATTATGAGCAATCAAAATAATTTTTATTGTAATCAGTTCAACAGAATGTGCCAGCAGAGTTATCCACATTGGCGATTCCCTGAGTAAAACTTTTAGTTAGTGTTACAACCAACCAATACATCATGCTAAATAGTCCTTGTAAGCGGTAATTGATGAGAGACACTCTTTTGTACATAACACTTTACATAAAAACTAAGGTCACAAAAATACTAACCATGAACTGTAATTTCCAGATCCTGTTGAATGCTGTAACAATCCAGTGATATCCTCCCACCACCACCACCACCCCATCCATTACCACCAGCAGCACTTATTGTACCATTTCCATATCTACAAAGAGGGGAATATTTATGAATATCAAATCTATTGACATCGTTAAGTTTGTACTTACAGTAAAATTATAGAAAACAGTTACTGGGTTGACCATGAACTCTGGAAAAAAAGTATCAGAAACTTATGAATATCAAATCTATTTGCATGGCTAAGTTTGTACTTAAAGGGCGTACCCAGTGCCGTAGGCTCCCGCGCTGCGCGGGGTCTGGGGAAGGGTGTCAGCGCACAGCCTTACCCGCACCAAGTGCAAAGTGCAGAGGCTGGGGCTCGAACCCTGGACCTTCCGGTCACAGACGGTAAGACACTACCGCTGCACCAGGGCCGCCCTTCTTTTGTACTTACAGTAACAATTATAGAAAACAATTACTAAGTTGACCATGAACCCTGGCTAAAAGTAACAGAAACGTCATTTTTTTCTACTCCTTTTTCTTCAAATAGAGATATATCCTTTCTAAAAGAATGTGTACTTCAACCAAATCCTGCAGAATGCAGATCCATCTAATGCTGAATCTTTGACTAGTATGGTATAATTTCTAAAAGCAGATCCATCTAATGCTAAACCTTTGACCATGTTCTTCCATCCCCTTGCTTTCCTGACTTGCAAGACAGCAATAGAAGAATTGCATGGAAGGGACATGTCCTGCTAATATCAGACTTGTCTGGAACAATAGATTCACATCTATTTATCTATGCGATAAATATGACTGGTATTGGTAGCAAATGCTATAATAAATTAAGTATAGAAATAAGTGGGTAAATGTCACTGTAATCATCAACCAGTTTGAGAAAAGTCACTGCAACCATAAGGTTCTGAAAACTGCCATTACAAACCAGAGTCTCTACAAAAATGCCATGACACTATGTCACTATCCACTGAATTTTGTAACATTGGACTAAAAGATCCTTACATCCTTCCTCTCCATCCCTTGCCAGACCTTCAAGTGCAAGCTCCCAGAGAAATCAAACAAGAACAGTAGAACACCCATAATCTGAGGCTATTTCATTTGATTTGACAATGTTCAGAATGACGTCGGAGATGAACACAGCAGAGCATGCATGTCATCAACGCTGCAACAGTTATTGCATCATTGACCATGGCACCATGGCGACTCTTCTGTACTTTGGACATGTAAACGAAACCATGGCTGAAGAGGTGTGTTCTGTGTAACTGCTCCTGCCTCTAGTCTATCCCTTTTTTATATATCCAACTGCTTGATTCGTTAATTAAATGCTGATCTTTTGGTTTAGCATTCCTCACGGTGTGATTAAGGTGGCCCTGGTCCGACTCAACCTCTTGGTACAAACACCTAACAAGGTCACGTTCTGATCAATGTGCTGAGAGAAGGACTAGATCAAAGTTGACTGCCTATAGCTCCTCCCATAAAGCAAGGAAAAAGGTAATCACAGTGTACGACATTTTCCTTTTCTGGTCAACCATACTTTTCTCCAAAGTTAATTGCAAACAGTATCTTCTTTGTAACCAGAACCTGGAAAACCTTCCAGCTAAGCTAAAATAAAATCATAAAGGGCTGTCACACCAAAACAAGCCAAGGTGATGGCAGCTATGACGATTTCATGATTCAAGGCAACAGCAGAGAGAGATCAAGAAAAGCAAATTAAGGCCACATAGGTCCAAAAGATCATCAAGGTGAGTGGCGTATTGGAGAAACTCCCCAAAGTTTGTAATGACGTCGTTAAAACCTAATGACTGCAGTGGCTTTTTCTCAAATTAAACAGAATCGGTTATTAAAGCATAACAATATTAACAGACACAGTTTCTGATTAGCCGTTGAATTTAGATTGCCATGGTAACTCATATTAAAACAGGTATATAAGTTTGGGTGATGTAGATCTTACAGCTTGAAAGCATGTATTATAATGCTTCCGCCAGACCCGCCGCCTCCTTTGAGACTGCCAACACCGCCTTCAGCTAGCACATGTCCATCAATACTCAGAAAGTCCTTCGCCCTAAGCATGACACGTCCTCCACCATACCCTCCAAACTGACCATCTGCGGACATGCTGCCGCCCATGCTGCCATAGCTCCAGGGCCATGCCAACGTCGACCATGCATACACATCGCCTCCCCAGTTGGTGTCATTGGACACCTTACATGAGGCACCCCTCCCACCATGTCCTCCACCAGCGCCTTCCAGGCTGTGCGGCGTCCCACTCGTCTGCGGAGGGGGGTCCCCGGCAAGGGCGGTGGTGTTGATGGTGGAGTGGTGGTCCATGGACACATTGGCCGCGTCTAGGCTAACTGAGCCCCCAATCACCTCAACATGCTCGCCGATCCTGATGCTCCCGGAGACATTGACGGTGATGTAGCATCCGCTGACTGGGCAGATGATCTTGACGTGGGGCTGAATCTCCACGCTCCCGCCGCCGTAGACGCAGAGATCACCATCCAGCGAAGAGCTCGAGCTTATGACGCAGGTGGTGTTGAACGACCCGGAGCCGTTCAACTCCTCGCAGGTCCTCGAGTTCGACGAGTACGTCTGGCATGGGAGCTCCCCGCGCAGCCCCGCCGCGCGCTCACGGCCACCGCCACCGACCTCAACAGGAACCAGAGCGAACAGATCATCGTGCCGAGGCTCGGGCGCCAACGCGAGCGCGGGGAGCACGCGGTCCCCGCGGGCGCCAATCAAGCTGGCGGCCGTGAGCAGGACCGCCCACCACGCAACGCACCTCATCGTCGCCGCGGCCGGTCACCACGGGTCATTGCTCGGCTCGGCGAGCGCGGCGCTACCCGCTCACTCACAGCGTCCCCGATTCGCCTCGGGAGGGAGCGGATCGGGAGGCGGCGTCGCGCCCAAAACAGCAGGACGAGGTTGCGGCGGCGGGCGGATCGGCGCGGATCTCGGGAGCGAGGCGAGAGATCTCCGAACCCCTAGCGCCCGCGCGCGCACGGCGAGTAGGGTGATGGATTGGGCGAGCGAGAGAGTGGGGAAGCGGAGGGTGGAGCGGAGTGTGCTTGCTGCTGCTGGCGATGACTCTCGGGAGTGGCGGAGGAGAGAGAAAGTAGAGAGAGAGGGAGAAGGGGAGGAGACGGCCAGCTGGGGCGATTTGTCCGGGTGGGGCCCACGGCGCGGTGGCAGCACAGCGCGAGATGAGTCCACGCCACGCTGTTGGCTCGCTGGATGCTGCTCTTCGATCCGCTCCTTGCCTCCTCCCCTCGGGACTCATTGACCGGCGTGAACCGAGAATCCCCTTTGCTTTGTCGAGGAGAAAAAGGAAGTGGCGTCCCTGTCGCCGACGCCGGGTGAGATCGGCGGGCGTGGCGTGCGGCTTTTTGCCACCGCAGCTGTGTGGTCACCGGCCACGGCTTCGTAATTCGTTGGTGTGAAAGTGACATGGCTGATAGCCCTGCCAGCTTGTTATCACGGCCGAGAACTTTCTCTTAGGGCCTGGGCCTGTGTAGTTGGAGTGAAAAAAAAAACATCATTTACTGTAGCAATTCTAAATCGAAGATTAGGAGGACTAAATATGATCTAATTATAAAACTAAATACACGGTTGGACGGGAAATCGCGAGACGAATCTATTAAGCCTAATTAATCTGTTATTAGAGATTGTTTACTGTAGCACAACGTTGTCTAATCATGGCCAAATTAGGCTCATTAGATTCATCTCGAAAAGTTACTGGGGGGTTATGGAATGGGTTTTATCATTAACACACGTTTAATACTCCGTGCATGTAAGATTTCCTTTGATGAATAGAGAAATTTGCCGTTTTGCTGTTTTACCGTTTTAACTAAACAGGCCCTTAATTTGGATTATCTTTTCAAGATAAGTCAAAATTGAAAATTCTAATCTTGCAATGCCACTGACTCCGCATCGCTGAAGCCAAACATTAGAATCTATTGCGACTGTCCCTATATACCATCTTTCACATTATTGATCGACTTCGTGTTTGTGCGTTGCCACGAGATAATATAAATCATAGATACATGGTATCCTAACCATACCGGCAAACAATAACTATTAAGCCAGACAAAAAAGTATGGACCACTATTGATTTATCTCATCTATTTACGAAGTTTGATTTCAAAAACCATCTCAAGTTTAAAAAACTCACGTGACAATTTAAATATAGTTCTTTAGGATAATATTTAATTTAAAATCAAAATTTACTATCATTCCTAAATCAAAAGCAAAATGGATCAAATTGATTTATATTATTTATTCACAAACTTTTAAGATTTTTGGAGACCATATTGAGTGTAAATAGCCCACGTGACAATTTAAATATTGTTTTATAATAATTTTTAATTTAAAATCATAAGTTACTATCATGCCAGATCAAACAAAAGGGTTGATTTTGATTTTTAGTATTTGTTCACAAAGTTTTAAGATTTTAGAAATCATGTCAAGTGTATACAGCTCCCGTGTTAAATGTACTTTTTCAGAATAATTTTTAATTCAAAATCTAAATTTAATTTTATGCCATATCAAAACAAAATGGGTCTATTTTGATTTATGGTATTTGTTCACAAAGTTTTAAGATTTTTAGATACCATCTCGACTTCTCGAGTATAAACAGCTCACCTGACAATTTAAATATAGTTTTTAAAATATTTTTAGTTTAAAATCTAAATTTAATATCATGCGAGATCAAAGAAAAATAGGTCGATTTTGATTTACAATATTATTCACAAATTTTAAAGATTTTTGAAAACCATATCGAGTGTAAACTGCTCACGTGACAATTTAAATATAGTTTTTTCAAAATAACTTTTAGTTTAAAATCTAAATTTATTATCATGATATATCAAAGCAAAATTGGTCAATTTTGATTTATAGTATTTGTTTACAAAATTTTAAGATTTTAGAAAACCATCTCGAATGTAAACATCTCACGTGACAATTTAAATGTACTTTTTTAGAATAATTTTAATTCAAAATGTAAAATTACTTTTATGCCATATCAAATCAAAATGGGTCGCTTTTGATTTTTAGTATTTGTTCAAAAAGTTTTAAGATTTTTTATACTATCTCAAGTGTAAATAGCTCACATGACAGAGTATTTTTTATCACAAAATATAAATTTACTATCATGTTAAATCGAAACAAAATGGGTCACTTTTATTTATTGCGCCTACTAAAAAGTTTTAAGATTTTCAAAATTTTGTATGTATTTAATTTTGTATCTATTGGAATTTTTGGAGGTACTGTGATTCGAACCGAGGATTGGGGGGAGGCAAGCGAGGGGGCGACGGAGGGGCATAGGCTTACGAATGAAGGGGTAGGGGGCGTAAGATGTATGAAAAAACGTCGACACTTCATTCTTTTTAGTAGTAGATATTTACCTTCAACACACTTCATTTGACAATTAAAGTGCTTGATTGACTTTTGTTTTGTCATAGCATCGAGTATCGTCCGTTCCACCGCATGCATGGTTAGATCCAAAGTCCTCTTGGAACATGAGTTTAATTAGCATATCACCATGGTATCGGAACCTATTGTTGAGAGTCCACGGATATACAATCACACCAACATTTCTACTATAAAATCTTATTCAACATGAGTCTTGATATACAATCATACCAACATCTCTAGTATAAAATCTTGTTCAACATGAGTCTTATAACTTTGGTGTTAAAATCCTAAATACAAAAGTTATCTGTTAATTTCTAAATCTTTGGTGTATTTCATTCACGAATCACGAGTGATACAAGCATATGGTAGCTCGTGAAATCTCATCCTATTTATCATCTTTCACCTTGGTCAAATTTTTTAACATTTAGTTAATACTTCCCCTGTTGCAAATTATAAGTTGTTTTGATTTTTCTGTTAGAAATTAAAAATTGTTTTGGTTTCTCTAGATATATTACTTTTATTATGTATCTAGATATATATTTTTTATTGATACATTGCATATGTCTAGAAAAGTCAAAATGACTTATAATTTGGAACGAAGGAAGTAGGTACTTGACTCTTGTTTCTCATAGCCCAGAGTGTTCAAACCCTTCAAACTTTGCCTCCTTCAATTTTTTGGCGTTGATGATTAGACAGATAGATGTGTCCATGATTTGAACACGCATCCGCACTTGGAAGGAAGGTTCTCCTAATCCTAGGTGTGCAGTAGTGGACTTGCTCACCGTGCATCTGCTACTACCACTGAACACAAGCAATCCTTGCACATGAATAGTTAAATCTCTTTATAGAGCTATACACGTCACCTTCCAACTACGCCTAATGCATTATCATGCACAACATGCACATTGTGAACCCATTAGAGCCCTACCTTTGATTGCCAATAATATTGGCATGCATAGATTGTTGAACCAAGTAATTGAAATTGATGTAATCCTCATGTCACTTTTTTCCTTTGGTTATATGAAGGTCCAATTCAAAATGGACTCAATCACTCAACATCGCCACACTTCCATCTTCCCAAATGAAACCAATATTGATGACCACCAAAGCGTTTGTCCATATATAGCTTCATGTTCCTATCATCAATGCTACAATGTCTAAAGGTTTACTCATGCAGTATGACTTCCAACCACATGAGGGCCTATTGCATTTGTAAGCCATGCCACATCCATGAATCATATTTTATCCCTCAATAGCTCAACCTCAAGTTCACTTTGGTTTTCTTCGTCACAATCGCTGCTCCACCTTGATCCCACAATGACACATCAACTGGCATGTCCATAATAATTTCTATTCAAATTGTCATGGGTGGGCATCACATCTTACCCATACCCACGTACTATGCTCTACATGCATCCTATTAATACGATATTCATATCTAGATGAATCCCTAATTCCTATTAATTGTATCTCATCAAAAGACTTTGAACTTCCTAACAAAAATTTTCTATATCCATCAATGTTTCTTTCAGGAATACTTCATCGATGGTGTTATCGTACTTAACTTGTGACATGTCTACCATTGGACACCATGTACATGCAAACTTGCATAGTGTGCAAACACCTCATCCTACCTTCATGTGGATCTTCTCTGTGGCTTTAACTCTAATACCCTTTTTTTGATTGGCCATTAGTATCCAGATCCAATGTATGGATATACTAACAAGAACAATGAAGAACAAACATCGAATAAATAAACATTTTCAAAGATCATAAAATTATTTTTAGGCCTAGTATGACAGAGCTCTGTTGATGGTCATTAACGCTGAATTTTGACCGTCAATCTCGGCATGGCAAGAATATTTCACCATAGTCATAGGGGTTATATCTAACCAATTCAACTAGTTTTGGTGACTACGTGTATGCAGAAGGCCACCTCCTGGGCCCAACCCCAATGAAGACCATTTTTGGCCACAGCAAAGAAGCATATTTAAGGGCCATCCTAGCCGCTGATTCCATCGCGGTTGGATCCAAGGGATAGGAATGGTCTAAGGGGAGATCTCATGGATTGAGGGGCCCACCAACACATCTAAACGTACTCAAATTAGGGTCACTCACCTGGAACCGTCATGAGGACCTACTCTATAGTCACCCAGGTGAAGATGGCCCCATAGGAGCCGGTGGGCCATCGCCCGACCTGGTATTCGCGCCAAACTCGCTCAACTTTGACGGGGTGCTTCCCACCGCCTCTAGGAGTCCATCCCGGCCGTGCACCACTTGAGTCGGTGAATCCAAGGGTCGGCCGACCCCCCCGGAACGGCCGAACTAGTCCCGGGGCCAAACGGCCTCAGCCGCCTCGAGCTACCTCTCAACCGTTCTACCATGCTATAAATAGATGCCTCCGGCTCTAGTTCAATACACACCAGAAGAGAGAGCTCCTATTGTATAATTGTTAGGCTTAGTCTAGTAGTGTAGTAGTTTTAGTAGTAGAGCTTCTGAAGGGTTTTCGGTGAAGTCTCAGTAAACTTAATTCTTAGTCTTGTAGTACTTATCTTATCTTACTTGTAGGACTTTGAGCTTCAATGGAAATACCTTCTCTCTTATGTTATATACCTCAGCTTTGCCTTACTTGTTTAGTATATAAGATATATGTCTTGCACCTTAGTTTAGCTGACGCATGTTATGGCATTGGTCCAATGTGCCGCAAGGTTGCTCTATTTATCTGGACAATAAATAGAGTTGTATTTCATATTGCAAACATGATGTTTGGGATATGTAATATTATTGGGGGTATCACTACTCCACGGATTAGTAGAGGTAGGCGGCAGGTGGTGACAGCCCTGTCTGTCCTTTGTAATCCTCCACATTTGGGAGATGATGTTAGGCCTTTATGATAAGAAGTCCTCCTGATGTTCCTTGATGAGGGAACCACTGGACACCTCGATATGCCCTCTAACATGTATCCCTTTACTGAGCTTGTACAGTGTATAATCTTGTATGCTTAAGGCTCATGAGTGAAAAGTACATAGATTTCCTTGTTCTTTTCTAGGATCTTAATGCTAGCTAAGTCTTATATATTCTGAGCAATGAATCTTCTGTGTGTCACACTACCCCTTTATCAATGTTTACCCCTTGTTAGACTTTGGTATGTTAATAGTGTTATGATTGAGTACAATGGATAACTACTTTATTCAACCACCGCTTTCCCTATGGATTCGATACCCTGAATACATCCGGGTGAAAGCTACACCGGTATCCATGCGCTTGCGGATTTATCTGCGACCGTAAGAAATATCAATAAGCTTTCTGGCATCGTTGCCAGTGAAGGCAATGGTTGAAGAGTGTTGTTAACCCATGTACTCAATCAATAGCATGATTAATTACCACTGTTTCGGCAGGGTTGCCTTTGCTCTGTTTTTTTTTTGATGTGGAACAAGATAGTGTATACTAGTCTTGAACTACCAATAAACTTCATCGACAACCCAAGATTATCGGAGGAGAATATGATCGTACATCATATCTTCCTAGATAATCTTATCGGCAGCACCTCCAGTCACTCCTGCACCAATAACGATGAGTGCTACTACCGAAAGAACGATTCGTGAGTTCTTGATTCCCTCTGGTTCGCAAAACCGGCCCAGAGCTGAATATGAGAGACACCGCATTCGATCTTAGGCTAACATCGGTCAAATTGGTACACGTCAGCCCATTACGTGGGAAGACCAATGAGAATGGGCCCGAGGCCAAGGCTCAACACCAAGGTCTACACCTGCCGTCCGAAGAATACAAATAGGTATGGAAATACAAACCATCTCCAAATGTTACATCGAGTCAAAATTTATGGTGGAGACGTCCTCACTCGACAGACGCAAACCGACGAGTCCTTACCGACAGGTAAATCGGTATGTATATCATATTTATTACACATTGCATTTTTGAATTCCAATCTCTGCATGTTTAAACTCTAAATCAATTTGTGCATTAAAATTTAAACTTGGAGCTTTTCTCTTGAAATCCTTTTGGATCCCCCGCTCAATTCCTGCATGCGCATACATAATCTTAATGGTCCGGGACCACATAGGACAGCCGAGCCAGCTAGGCCTAAGAGGAGCCAGTAGGCCGTCGGCCGACCCCATGGGTCGCTCGACCTGTGGCTGCCTTTTCTGTGCCACATTCACTCAGATTCAAAACAACCTTTGCATATGGTGTCCCGCTGAAAAGGCTCAGCAGAAAGTGCCCCGCGCTAGAGTCGCCCGACCCCAGCCATCGGCCGACCTAGCCCTGACCCTTTCATAGCGAATTCAATTGCCATCAGTTCATACTAGCGAATCTAGTGCAAATCTTGAAAGCTGGGCTGAAACGGAGCCACGCTAGGGTCGCCCGACACCAGGCCTCCTCTGTTCAATGAAAGTCGGTGCCCTCCACCATCAATTCTCGTGCCCAGCTAAGCTGCCAAGTGCCCTCGGCCTTTCTCCTATCCCTTCTTAGGATTTTCAAGTGATTGGCTCTCAAGTTTAAGAGAAAAGATACAAATAAAAGCAAGAACATGTTTTTAGGATAAGTTTCCCTCGGGTATTTTTGGTAGCTAACTCTTTCAAGGTGCAATTGAAAAGATCGAATGGTGTATGATGCCTAAGAACATGAAGCTATATCAGCAGTAAAACCTTGGTAAGTTTTGGTCTTGGAACATATTTTGAAAGAGGCCAACACGCTTGACTTTTGGTGTCACACGACACAAAATTCCAAGTGTGGGGGAGGTCGTAAGTATTTCACGACAAGTTCCATTTGTACAAAATTTTATCTTGTTTTTTAGGTGATGCTAGTCCTTGTTTTTGTTTCTTAAAAAACATCATGAAAAAAACATTTGAAATCAAATAAAGGCTTATGGTTCTTAAAAACATGGGTCCATTGTTTTGTCTCCACAATGTATGAATAAATGTAGGCAAAAGATCAAGTGTGGGGGTTTCTCAAGCTTTCTGACGTGCACATGATCGAGACCACCCACAGACAGGTTGTACAACATCGTACAGGTCAGGTCAAGAAAGATCAAGGCAACCGAGGCCCAGAAGGTGTCAGCCGATCACCCTGGTCGGTCGAAGGCTTTCTAGCACCTCTTTCCCATATTCTCATCCAGAGCGATAGTTTGCAGATCCTATCCCTCATCCTCTTTGACTCATGAGTTTATTTCAATCCTACCTTGAGTTGATCACCAAAATTAAACTCATGATAAAATGAACTTGGATGCTACACTTGCCACTTGTGAACATATATCTTCAGGGAAACATGTTTATCTAAGTGGTTGGTGAATGAGATATGGCATGATAAAATGAATCTTGCGCTTTCTGTATAAAGTGCTTAGGATGTTTTTCTTGCAAAGTCTTAAAATTAATAGCCTTACAAAGCTCCTTAGTGATGCCTTTTTCCTACCAAAGCAATATGTTGTTCAAATTTGAAAAATCCATGCGCACACGCTGCTTGCTATCACTTCGAGCTTTGTCAAATTGTTGTGACCCTTGTAAGATGCTCTCCATGCTTTCATGATCAAGATTACGCACACTCCACATACACCTACTAAACTTCTACACTGGAAGTTAGCAACATACATTTCATCCATCCACAAAATAAATACTCCATTTAAGTGTTGATCTCCTCCCCGAGTATTGTTGCAAAAGAGACATGGGCTATAGAAAAAAAATATGGACACATGAAGGTCCAAGCATAAAAAAATATGGGCACATGAAGGCCCAACTATCTTGAAATATATATATATATATATATATAGTGTTTTGCTATAATGCACCTAGGTGCATTTTCTATAGAAAATGCACCCAGGTCCGACTGCGCGCCTGGGCCGAGCCAACTTCCCGAACCGACAGGCCCGACCCGACCTCCCGCAACCAACCCCGACCTCTCTCCCCGCGACATTTTCTTTAACTATTTCGGAACCGCCGCGCGCAGGTTCGTGGGCCCCCAAAATCGCAGTTTCCTTTTGCGTTTACTGTTCTCCCGTGCTCTTCTCTCTTTCTCCGCTGTTCTTTTTTCTTCTTCCCCCGAGCGTCGGTGTATTCTTTCACCCGAGCATTCGTGCGATCGAGTGATTGTTGCCGGTTTTTTCTCCCATTTCAGCGGATTGTCCCCTAATATTGCAGCATTGGGGTTCCCTTGTTTTGTTCTGCAAGTTCAATTGGTTCGTAAAGTGAACTAGCGCATTGGGGTTTTCTTTGGGGGAGCATTTGGAGATTCAAGCGGCACCGCGCTCTTTCCAAGGTCTCGTTGTGCTACAAATCCGGTTGTTTATCTTTACCTCGAGGCATGTATCGATTCCCCTCTTCTCGCGCCGAGGCAACCGTACATTATTTTTCCCCAGAGTCGAAACCTAGGGTTTCGTATGGTTGCTGTTCTTGTTTTTCATTGTGGTGTTGTAGTCTTTTCTGGTTAAATTTATTCGATTTAGTGGATCCCAAGGTGATTGTTTAGTTCAATGCTCTGGTAGCCATTGTTGAATATTTGTTGAATTGGTTGGTGGTGGTCCCTGCTTTTTTGAGCCCTGGTAGCTGTTGTGCAACAAATATTCAATTGGTTGGTGTTGCAATTGTGTTTACTGTTAGTTTGCAAATGTGTTTGCTTTTGATTGCCATTGTATTTTTTTAGCTGTTGTGCAACAAATGTTCAATTGGTTGGTGTTGCAATTGTGTTTACTGTTAGTTTGTAAATGTGTTTGCTTTTGGTTACAATTGTATTTTTTTAGCCCTGGTAGCTGTTGTGCAACAAATGTTCAATTGGTTTGTGTTGCAATTGTGTTTACTGTTAGTTTGCAAATGTGTTTGCTTTTGGTTGCAATTGTATTTTTTAGCCATGTTTAGCTGTTGTGCAACAAATGTTGAATTGGCTGGTGTTGCAATTGTGTTTGCTGTTAGTTTGCAAACGTGTTTGCTTTTGGTGCAATTGTATTTTTTTAGCCCTGTTTAGCTGTTGTGCAACAAATGTTGAATTGGTTGGTGTTGCAATTGTGTTTGCTGGTTGCAATTGTTCATTATAAGGTTAATTTTTTATTTTATTTTCAGTTACATAATGGATAGCGATCAAGCTGAGCGCACTGGTGAAGATGCTTCCTGTAGGAGGAACCCTAGGCGTAATGCTGGTTCAAAAAGGCATGGTACAGATCTTGCTGGACCTAGCAAGAGGGGTCGGTCTAAACGCAGTCTATCTTGCACCCGAGCTGTTGTTCAGATAAATTTGGTTTTGTTCATTTGTTAGTGCAAACAAATTCTTTAGTTAATATCTGGTTTGTTTCAATTATCGTTATTTGCTATTGTAGACTCCTTCACGTGCTGTTGTTGTGCCCACTTCTGTTGATGATAAGAAGAGTGGAAATTATTCTATCCGTTGCTCCCTTAGTTTATTTAGAAAATTTCTTCCTGTTGTTAATGCTGATATGAGGGCAAGGATTCAGTCCATGGGTTTCGGTGGACTCCTGGATTTGAAGGCAGAAAAAATTGATAGGGAGTTGATTATCTGGCTGATGGATAGATTCAATCCAGATACAATGACTCTTGATATTGAAGGTGGAAAACAGATCCGTGTCACTGAGCATGCTGTTTGGTGCATGTTCCATCTTTCGAATCGTGGTGATAACCCTCCTTATTTCAATGACAGAGATGGACAACTTGCACGGCATCTGGCCGCAAATGAAATATTAGGTGATGCTGGTGCTAAGATGTCTGCTACAACCTTGGGTCAAAAGGTTTCATCTGGGATACTTGATCTGAATAATTGTATCAGGTGTTTCTTCATGGTTGCCTTTTGCATCCTTCTTTTCTCCAACACAGATTCCTACATCAGAAATCTTGATGCGGTGTACACACAGTTTCTTTATCATATTCCCAGCATTAATTGGTGCAAGGCTGTTGTTGATTCGCTTTGCTTAGCTGCAAGGTGTTATCATGATGCTAAGATGAGAAAGGAGAAGCCTCCTATATCTGGCTGTACTATTTTTCTTAGTGTGAGTTTTTGCTGAAGTTTTGTAAATTTATTTGTTTTTTGAGTTATTTGCACTGTGTCTAATGTTTTTCTTCCTTGAAAATATTGTAGTTGTTGTACGTTGACTTCCTGCAGCATGATTACGATACTTCTCCTTCGATGCTGCCTCGATGTGCCTACCTTGAGCAGAAGATTGTTGATATGATCATTGCAGCTGATCGCAGACGAGATGTAGGTGGAAGATTTGGTCATTTGACGGTAATTGATGTTAGACCTTTTCTTCTCTTTAATGTTCTTTATATATTAGTTTTCCAATTTTGTAATGCGACTTGGATGTTTAGTAGTTTGCTTATAATTTTATTGTTTTGTTTTTATAGTTGAAGCCTATCGTGAAAACATGCTATGTTGAGGTTGAGGTGCCGCTGCAAGCCTGTGCCTCTAATGTGCAGTTTCATACGGATGTGCCTAGAATTCAGCAGGCTTCAACAAATTATTCTAATCCTGGTATGGATTCATCCATTGCGCAGCTACTACTTGATGTTGCCAGTCAGGGAAAATGCTTAGAAGCTCAGGTGGTAGTAAACAAGTTTGGTTAAGATACTGCGCAGGCGCAGGAGTATCTTACAATGGGTCAAAATTTAATGGCCAGCGCTCAGCAGGAATGCATTAGCAATTTGAAGAACCTGTTAACACAGGCTTATGAAGAGATGCAGAAGTCCAGTAACAACCAAGTTCCTGCAGAGGACACTCCTGCGGGCTTTGTTCCTACAGAGGATGCAGTGCATGTTGAGACAGAGCAGCCTCTTCATGGAGAGGAAAATGCAGAGGATGCAGTGCATGTTGGCACTGGTGGTGTTGATAGAGAGCAGTCTCTTCATGTAGAGGAAACTGCAGAGGATTCAGTGCATGATGGCACTGGTGATGCTGAGAGAGATCAGCCTGTTCATGTATAGGAAACTGCTAATGTTGAGAAAGACCAGTCTGCTCATGAAGAGGAGACTGAACAGGCTGAAAAAGAGGAGTCTGTTCGTAATGAGGAAGGTGCACAAGTTTTGAAAGAGCAGGCTGATGAAGAGGAGAGGGAACAAGAGGTGTTTGTTCATCATGAGGAAATTGGTTATATTGAGTATCCGCAGGGTGATGAACAAAATTTTGTTGCGCCTAGCCCTTTGGATGTGATAACGCCTGGTCAGGATGATACTTTTTTTAAGGACATGGCTTCTCGTGGAATGGGTTCTGGTGGAGTTTGTAGGAATGCTCTAACAGATGATCAAGATGAGTTCATTAAAGGAATGCTTGCAACTCCTAGTCCTTCAGATGGTGATGATTCTCCTGCTGTGTCAGGATTGAAAGTTGATTCTCCTGCTGCGTCAGGAATGAAAGATGGTGATGATGAAGATGAGAAGACAATTATTTTAAGTAAGCGTTGCAATGTTATTTTTTTATTTGTCTTTATCTGTCTTTATTTTATATCTGTTGCTGATGTTTTATATCTTTTTCAGCACCTCCCCATCCGAGGTCTTCTTCTAGGAATTTAGATTTCGTATGCGACATGATTTTCCAGAGCAGTGCAACTGTTGGTGTGCAACAAGGTTATGATGCTTTTTCCATGCCTTATGGTCCTTTGAACAAGGAGGTACTTGATCCTATTGAGTCAGTTTCAGCTTCAGCTTCAGCTTCAGCTTCAGGTTCAGCTTATGCTTCAGCTACATATTCAGCCATGAATGATGATGAAAATAATCGGTTGAAGGCTCAAGCTGTAATGCAAAGTGCTGAGAGCTACAGGCTTAGGCTAAAAGGTAAAAGGGCTGTTGCTAAACCTGCTGGAGGAAAGAAGGCAGTAAAGAAAGTTACACAGGCTCAAGCAAAAAAAATAAGGGATAGTCACATAAAAGGTCTGAAGCCAGTTGAAGAGGAGGCTGATAGAATTATTGCCTATCTGAAAGCTCAGATCCCACAGGACGGCATCTCCTTTGAAACTGAATGCGATATAGCTTTGAACAGCTTGACTCCTCCAGTTCGCTTATCTCAAGAGGATTTATCTAAAAATTGTGGAGAGTTTTCTGATTTTACAGATAGTATATTCAGAAAGCTGATGAGCTCATTGGTTAGCACGCCCAGTCAATACATATCGCCTTTTGATATAAAGAACAGTCGTCCGAATGTTCCACTTGTCAAGGCGTTAGCTCTGAGAGATAGAATTGCAAATGACAGCAGTCTCCATGAGTAAGCTTAGTCATTTTGTTCTTGCTTTTTTTTTCATTCAGAGTTCTGTTTACATTGTATATCTAATTATTTTTGTTTATTCAACAGGAAGACACTTCTAGAGTTTAGTGTATTCCACTCTCTAAGTGGGTTTGAATTGTTAGATTCATTTGCTGATGGAAAAGAAGCAGAGAGAGTGGTTCTAGAGCTTGGTATTCTTTGCCTGCGCCATGATGATATTGTTTATAAGTCAAAATCTCTTGGCTATAGGATATTTATTTCGCCTGGTTTTTGGGTTAGTTACTTCATTGCTACTCATGTATTGTCTACATTATTTTTTATTTTAGTATTTTTTCCCCTGTTCTTTAGTGGGAGCTTGTCAAAATTAAGGACCCTTACACGGAAGATAATGCTGAGACCGAGGAGTTCGCTGTTGCTGTTTCGTTTTTGAAGCGTGGTGTTGCGCTTTATGGCGACATAAGCAAGTCGAAACTGGTTAGTAAATTGCATCTTGCAGAATTTGTTTATGATCTGGACATCACTATGATCTGGATACATCACTTACTCTTATCTGTTATTTAGATTTTTATTCCTGTTCTCGATCGTGGGCATTACTTCGTGTACTGTGTTAATCTGATACACAAGAGGATTGATATCATGGACTCCAACGACTATGTGGTGAAAGACACTGATAGAGTTTGGCGCCATCAAGAAATTGTGGACAGGTTGCACATTGTTGATGAATGTTTTTATGTTGCGTCAAATGAAAAGCTACCACATTTCAGTGAGTGGGAGACCCATTTTGTTGAAGATCTTCCAAAACAGGGTCTAGAGGGAGACTGTATGTTTTTCCTCTTGAAATATCTTGAGCTGTACAATGGACATAGTATATCTGAACCCATGAATTCGGTGAGTTTTATCTATATTGCTTGTTTGTTTCACAATTCTTTTCTTATCTGTTTATAACTCTTTTTTTTGTGTTTTATTGGTTTACAGTTCTTAGGTCCTGTCTATCGGTGTAAGCATCTTCATTACATCTTGTTCCATCCCATTAATTAAGCCGACGTACCTAAAGAACTTGATGTGTTTAGAATAGGCGGACGTCGACATGATTTCGGCGTTCAGTGATGTTAACATATTTTGATGGGAAAACATTTTTCTAATCTCTTCTCCTAATTGGATTTTGTCAACTGTTGTGGAGTGTATAGTTTTATTATTCTATGTAGTTTTTCAAATTATGTGTTGAAGATATGGTGTTTTTCAAATTATGTAGCAGCTGCAACTGTAATTTTTAAGCTTTTTGCAAGTTCATTTGCAACTGCAATTGAAACTGCATCCATGCTGCAAAAAACTGTTTTTTGCAAGTTCATTTGCAACTGCAATTGAAACTGCATGCATGCTGTAATTACTGCTTTTTGCAAGTTCATTTGCAACTGCAATTGAAACTGCATGCATCCTGCAATTACTGCTTTTTGCAAGTTCATTTGCAACTGCAATTGAAACTGCATCCATGCTGCAATTAGTGCTTTTTGCAAGTTCATTTACAACTGCAATTGAAACTGCATCCATCCTGCAATTACAACTGCCTGTGTGCAACATTTAATGAAATGTTATGTAATTGCAACTGTGTATGTAACATGACAATATCCATCGTGAGTACCAGCTGACCTTGTTGATTAATAAAAGGTTATAGATACATAAAACATTATCTATGCAGATAATGCTAGAGATAATGCTAGCCTACTGGATATGGTAATATAGGAAACATTACAATATAATTTAAAGTACATATGATGAGTGACCCCAACCTGAGGACTAGTTGCCTTGGCTGAGAAATAAAAGAGTACAAACACATAAAATGTTATCTATTAAGATAACGCTAGCCGAGTTTCTGATGTGAGTTTGGTGGACGTAAGAGATTCACTTGGATGGCATCTCACGAAAACCCTCCTCGCGTCAGCACCAGTACTTACCCTTTTCAGGAAGATCCTGGTCAGAGAAGCCCACAGATGCGGAGAGGATGCACATCTTATCACCATTGTCCTCTTCTTTCCTCACCCCAGCACAAGGTGGCCAGCCATCTATGTGAGTCTGGTGCCATGTATGGCACCTTTGATGTGGCTAACAGAATCGAAGAGGAGGAAGGGATTGATGTCATCCACCCACACTTGAAGGCTACCTCCACTTCACGAAAACCCTCCTGGCGCCAAGAATCATCTTCTTTGACCGCACGTCGAAGTCTTGCCCGAGGTGGTCTGATTTTGGTAAAATTATAGTGAGTCATGTTGTGGCTGTTTGGATGCTAGGACCTAATGGCCAAAGTTGTCATCTTTAGCACTACTTTAGCACTAGCACCGTGCTAATGGCCAATGCTAAATTTTAGCCAAGACACAAGAACTTTCTCTAGGTGTGAAGTGTACTGAATAGTTCTAAATTTTTCAGAGATGTGTTCTGGCTTCGTTACCACATTGATGCCGGTAGCCTCTATTTATAGTGGCAACATCTTCACGGGGAAGGCTGAAAATATAAATCTCGTGAGTGAGAACAAGTATCGAGGTGATAAGGCTATCGTGCACCAGTGCATGTCATTCTATTTTCGCTTTCTCGAAAATAAATGTTTTGCAGAAGCTAGTGGCACTAGTACTCTCGTGATGAAGCAGTATTTGCAAGTCTAGTTTCAAGTTTTTTCTATTGTATTTGCAAGTGTTATCGTGGTGTAGTTGCAACTGTTTCCATTGTGTAGTTGCAAGTGTTTTCAAATTGTAGTTGCAATTGTTTTAACAGTGTAGTTCCAAGTGTGTTCGTAGTGTATTTGCAAGTGTTTTCTCAGTGTACTTGCATTTCTTTTTTTATAGTGTAGTTGCAAGAAACTAAATTTTTTCTCAACTCATTTGCAATAGGACATTTTAAAAATTTGGATTACAAAAAAATACTGGCAACTGAAATTAATATTATCATTCCACAAAAAGTAGTGTTCTTGTCTGTATTTAGTCGATTCTTTTGCAACTATATCAAACATGAAAACATAGGTGATAAGGGCGTCCTGCAGCAGTGCATGCCAGTCTATGTTCGCTTTCCCATATACAATTACAATCGAGTTGATAATTGCCTCGTGAACCAGTGCATGCCAGTCTACGCTACCTTTCTCAAAAACCAATGTTTTGCAGAAGCCACTGGCACCAGTAGTCTCGTGATGAAGCAGTAGTTGCAACTATTCTTATAGTGTGTTTGCAAGTCTTTTCCAGTGTATTTGCAACTGTTATCGTTGTGTAGTTGCAAGTGTCATCGTAGGGTCTTTGCAAGTGTTTACACAGTTTAGTTGCAATTGTTTCCACAGTGTAGTTGCAAGTGTGTTGACAGTGCTGTTGCAGCTGTTTACACAGTGTAGTTGCAAGTGTTTTAACAGTGTAGTTCCTAGTGTTATCAGAGTGTAATTTCAAACACTTATTTTTAACATAGTGCAATTCTTTTAAAACTATTTTTACAGACAAGTGGAACTAATTATTGTTTTACGTTTATTTATTATTGCAAACGTAGCTACATATCACTTTTGTTGCAATTGTCTCTTTACTAACTTTGTAAACTCAGCAGCTACAATTTTCCAAGTCTTGGCAAGATGGTTTCATTTATTTGGCAAAGGATTTACAATTACAAAGAGGAGTCAGCCCAAGCACAAAGATATCGACTGCCACGATGGCAGCCATAGGAAGTCGCCGGTGCGCCAAATGCTGCACGCAGGAAGCTTTGTCCACATGAGCTCCTCGCAAGCTCTCTTCTAGCAACATGGCCTTTGGCGATGGAATGCGGACTAAGGCGACGAGGAGAAGGACCGTGTCGGGGTTCTCTACGGCCGGCAAGTAATATTTCTACGATCGCGTGTCAGGGCACCGGATGGTGGCTCAAGAGACACAGGAGATTATACTGGTTCGGGCCTCCGGAGAGTAACACCCTACGTCCAGTGAGAGCCGGTGTTCTCGAGTCCAAGTCTGTAGTAGGGGATACAAACTAGTCGGGAGAGGGAAACGACCCCAAGTCCCTGTGTGGTGGCGTGGAGCAAGCGTGTGTGCGTGTGAGTGTGCTGTTGATTGATCGACTGATCGACCGTCCGTCGTCCCTCCCATCGGTCTCCCTTTGTCCCCTTTTATAGTCTCAAGGGGAAAAGGAAATGGGGAGGTAAAAAGAGAGAGTTACAAGACGAGTTACAATGCCGGGGCCTTCAACTTCGTCTTGCGTTCCGTGCCGTACGTGGAGTAGGTGTTGACGGGGTGGGCGCTTCGTTTGACCCGGGATCGTACATGCCCGGGTGGTTGGAGTATGGGGCTTCTCGGGTACATCTCCGAGTAGCTTTTAGGTCGTGGTTGACTTGTACTATGCCTGCTTGGACTCCAGGTGTCCTCCTCGGGCTCCAGGTGTCGTCCTTGGGCTCCAGGTGTCCTCCCCTGGGTGTGCATGTGTCCTGCTCCAGGACTGTAGTGTTCCTGTTCGGATGAGACGGGTGCTCCTGTGGCCGCCGTGGCGAAGGACGACGCCCATCCCATTCTGACATAGCTGGTACCAAGTGGGTACGGCCAGGAATGGGCAAAAGCGGGATGGAGCCGAGAGGACCAGTTGGGTGGGGCTGAGACTCCCCGGGCGAATCGGAGACTCCTCGGAGGCGGAGACTCCCCGGGCGAATCGGGGACTCCTCGGAGGCGGAGACTCCCCGTGGCGAATCGGAGACTCCTCGGAGGCAGAGACTCCCCGGGCGAATCGGAGACTCCTCGGAGGCGGAGACTCCCCGGGCGAATCAGAGACTGTTCGGATATGGAAGATCTGCTTGATCTGGGTCTTCAGCTTTTGTTTTTGAAGGGTTGATTGGCGTCGTGTTGTAGATTAGGGGCCTGATCGGTTACCCCTGATCTAGACCCTCGTCAGTAGCCCCTGAGCCTGGGGGGAGTTGAGACTCGCGCCCAGGTTCAGTTGCGGTGAGGGAGTGGTGAGCCGTGATTCTTCCGGTGGGGGCGCGCGAGCGCACCCGCCGGGTGTAGCCCCCGAGCCTTGAGAAGAGCAGATGCTCTTGTTAAGGCTTTGAGCCCGAGTAGTTTGCCTTGGAGGTTGTCAGGGTCGTGAAGGATTTGGAGCTTGTCGGGGATGCACCTTGTTGGGCCGGGCCACTACTCGACCGTTGGTGGGCCGAGTGTGGAGGCGCCGGCCTGTCTTTCTGCCGCGTTGGGGGAGGGCGCGTCTTTTGAGGAAGTCAGACGAAGCGACGGGCGCACGTCACAGCAGCGCGGATGGTGGGGCCTGCGCATTTAACGCCGCCGCTCCGCTCCGTCCCTCCACCCTTTTTATAGCCTTGCGCCGCAGCCGCCTTGGGTTTACTTCATCCCAAACTTTTCGCCTTCCGTTGCGCGTTTCATCTTCCTTGCCGTCGCTGCGCTCGCCCTCTCGCATCCTCCGCCGCCGCCGCGCTCGCACTCTTCCGAGGAGTGAGAGACCGAATCCCTCACCTGGCCAGCATCTTCTTCCTCTGGTGGCCTCGCGATGTCGAACTGGGAGCGCTCGAAGGTGACGCTTCGGTAGCTGGAGGGGCTTGTGAAAGAGGGACTGCTTCCGCCATTATCGGAGGCCGAAGAGTGGAAGAAACCGGGCGTGGAGGACTTCCCCCAGCCGTCGCCCGGGTACGTCGTCTCCTTCGTCGCCTTCCACGAGCGCGGGTTTTCCGTCCCCGCGGGGAGATTCATCCGGGCCGTGCTGAACGAGTATGGGCTGGAGCTCCATCACATCAACCCCAACATGGTCCAGCAGATGGCGGTGTTCGTGGCGCTGTGCGAGGGATACCTGGGGATGGAGGCCCATTGGGATCTCTTCAGGTATTTCTTCAAGTTTGTGCTGCATACCGCCGAGGGCGGCGCCCCCGCGACGATCGGGTGCGCCGTGCTGAAGATGAAGCAGGGGAGGTCGGGCGGCTACATCCCGGGCTCCCTCGTGAGCTCGAACAAGGGTTGGCACCCCGGGTGGTTCTACCTCAAGAACGACACCCAGAACCCCCTTCCAGAGTACACCGGACGGTGGTTCGAGAAGGCGCCTGACGAGTGGGCTTACGGGCCCGACAAGAGGCTCCAGGAGAAGCTCCTCAAGAACGCCTGGAAAGCCCTCGGCCGACTCCAGGCCGAGAACGTGTCCCTGGCGGAGGTCATCGGCGGGTACCTCTCGAGAGGTATTGTGCCGCTGAGGCGACGCACCCTCCAGATGTGGCAGATGACCCCGGACAAGGCCCCCTTCATGGGGACACTGACGGCGGATCCCCTGCCCTCGGCGGCCGAGGTGCGGCGCCGGGTGACGGCAGTGGTGGGGAGGTCTCACCTCGAGTACCCGCCGCTGGATCTTCTTCCAATGCTCCCGAACGCCGACACCAAGGCCATCGTAAGGGCCCTTTCGCTTGTCTTGAATGTGATCCCGAGTTCTTCTTCGTCCTCTAACCCCAAGCCCTTTAGGTGAAGAGCGAAGACGTCTCCTTCTCCTTGCCACCCCTTCCCGAGGACAGGGCGGTGAACCGGGCTGCCGCCGAGCGGGCTAAGAAGAAGAAGGAGCGTCGGGAGAAGTGGAAGAAGCGCGAGTTGGCCAAGAGGGATTGGAACACCGAGCGGGCCAAGAGGAGGGGGAAGGGAGACAAGGTCTCCAAGGATGAGGACCCCGAGTCGGAGCCCACGGAGGGGGACTCGGAAGATGAGGATGACGAGGAAAAAGAAGTCAGGGGCACGCCTCCCGCGAAGTCCGGAGACGTCACCGTGGTGACTGCCTCGCCCTCGGCACAGAAACCGAGGTCCAGCGGGAGAGGGAGGTCGCCGCAGCCAGACGCAGGGAAGAACAGAAGTTCCCGGTCGGGCCAGCCTCACCGGTCCGCCGGGGACAGCCAGCACGGGTGGCGCGACCGCACGCCTCCGGCCACCCGTCGCGCGTCCGAGGAGCGGGAGGACTCCCGCCGGGACGCGGCCTCCTCTCGTCGGGATAGGAGCCGCGGCCCGTCAGAACGCGCCCGTGCGGGAGGTTCGTCATCGGGGGCATCGTGTTCTCCCGGGAGGCCCATGCCGCGGGATGACAGGCGGCCGCCGCCAGCTCCTTAGACGGCGGGGGCGCAGAGCGGAAGACGGGACGCACCCTTGATGCCAGCGTCACCTGTAGAGGCGAATCCTGTCGGGAGTGTTGACTCGCCCGCGTCTCCAGCGGTGGAGGCGCGGGTTCCTTCCGTCCCGACGAGGGCCGTGGCGGGGCAACCAGATCCCTTCCAAGTCGAGGGAGGTGGCTCGACTGGCCAGGCAGCGCCCCACTCGGGCAGGGGTGCCGAAGCCGCGCAGGCGGTCCCCGCCCCAACGGCGCTCGCGGGGTCTAAGAGGCCGTCATCCCCGCGGGACTCAACGCCGACGAGCGCCAAGCGGACTCGGACCGTCTTGTCGAGGTGAGTAATGCTCTGTCCTTCCCGAGTGGTTTCTGTTTTCGTGGTTGCCTTTTTCCTTAGCCATGCTTCTTGATCTTTGATGCGCCAGTCGGGCTAGCAAGCCACTCGAGGTGGCGCCGCAGAAGAAGCTGCGTCCGGCAGCACAGACACCGAGGCCCGCGGTTGAACAGGCCAAGGAGGCGACACGGAGGGAGACGCCCTCCCTTGAAGAGGAGATGCCTCAGGGAAGCGGCGACAGCCTAGGAGGTGCGCTCCCTGAGGGCCTAGTCATTGCGCAAGCTGTCCTCACAGAGGTGGACGTCGCGGCGTACCAGGCAGAGTTGGAGCAGCAGCTGGTGGGGTCGGTCCTCCCAGCCCCTCAAGAGGTGGCGAGTCACCCTGAGGCAGGGGAGGTTGCCCAGCCTTGCGCGCGGCTCCAGCTGGCGCCGAGGAGACTGCCGCCGGGTCGGACAGTCGTGGGGCTGCTTCCACTCCGGAGACCACGGCCGATCCCGAGAAGGCGGAGGCGGGGACGTCCGGGCCCCTCCTGAGTGCCGCCATCGTACCGGCGGCGACTGCTGCAGCCCCCGAGCCCTCCTCTGAGGGGGTCCCATTAGAGGTCTTCATGCTCGAAGACTCGCCGGAGGACAGTCCTCGGAGGGTCGATGGCCGTCCGAGCGGGGGGCCGGGCTTGGAGCCCTTGAGGCCGTTGAGCCCCTTGAGGGGGGTCCCAGATTCCTTCAGGGACACCCCGGGGATGATGACGATAGACCGTAACTTCCAGGCCCTCGTATCCATCGAGGATAACCCGAACCTGCCATGCGAGGGTCGGTTGAAGTGGTTCGACCGTCAGAACCCGGGGAGTCCCGTCTTCGATCTCGACGACAAATCGGAGATGAAGGAGTGTCAGCTTCTCACGGAGGGCCTCCAGAGCGTGAAGGAGACCTTCAATACGATGATCATCAAGCCTGCCCGGGTAAGCTTTCGGGTTCCCTTTTCCATTTCTGGTCTTAAGGTGGTGCCAATTTTGGGAGTGTCTCACTGCTTTCCTTCTGCCTCTATATAGGAAATCATGAAGCGCAGCTCAGATAAGTCCCTGTTCCTTCGTCGGGAAGCCGGGCTGTGGCATGCCGTCCAGCAGCTAAAGGCGGAAAAGGAGCAGCTTGAGGCTCAGCTGACTGAGGCCCGGGAGGCTGGAACAGAGGCGCTCGCCCGCGCCGAGGAGGAGGGGGTCGCCCTTGAGGCCAAGGTGGTCGAGGCCGAGAAGACGGCGGCGGCGGCCCAGATGACTACCGATGCCATAGGTCAGAAAAGGGAGGCCGCCGTCCAGGAGAACGAGGGCCTCATGGTGAAGGTGGCGGATCTCCAGAAGGACGTCGAGCACGCCAACATCGACCTCAAGACGGCCAACAACCAGTTGGTCGACCTGGCCGGGAGGTTGAAGGCTGCTACCGATGAGGGGGCTCGCCTCGGGGAGGTTGCCCAGAAGCGAGAGGAGATCCTCGGCAAGTTGCCCTTCTATGTTCCTTGTCGGATTGTTCTTTTCTCCATTTCCCGAGTGGCCGCGAGTTGCTTAACTTTGTTTGTCGGCACAGCCCTGCGAAACCAGAAGGCCGACCTGGAGGTCCAGCTGACGTCGGAGAAGCGCGAGGTTGCCAAGGCCTTTGCCGTGAACCAGGAGCTGGTGCAGGTTGGCCGCGGCCTAAGGGAGGAGATGACAAGTAAGCGTCGTGCTTCTCCTCATCCTTTCTCTTACTTTCTTTCCTTAGTGATAGCTCAGCCGAGGTGATTTCTCCAGGGGTGGTCGAGGATCTCCGGAAGTCGAGGAAGGCGACCGAGCGAGCTCAAAAGGCCCTCGAGGAGAAGACCGGAGTCCACCAGGCTCTGGTTCAAGCCGTCGAGCGCTTGCTGGGAGAGCTCGGCGTCGATGCCGGCTTGTCCTTAGCGGAGCGCATCGCCCTTGTTCCGGGGAGAACTCGGGAGCAGGCCTCGGAGCTGACTCAGAGCGTAGTGCGGAAGATCGTCGCCATGTTTCTGTCGCACTACCCGAGCATGGAGCGGGACTGCCTGCGAGGCGGATGGGCTCCCGGCTACGAAGAGCGGGAGTACGACGCGATCGAAGCGGAATCCTCCTCCTTCACCGACGAGCTGGTTGTCGTTGCCCTGAAGGACCTCGGGCTGTAACAGGATAGAAATTAGGAGACTGAGTCATTTCATCTCGCAATGTAATGAACTTAACTCTCCCTGTTAAAGACTTGTCATTGCTAAAAAAGCTTGTGTTTTTATCTGTTGCCTGCCATTTCCATCTTCCGAGTGCTTTTTGGGTCATAGGTCGAGGTGGTAGGGCGCAGGAGCCCACCAGTCGGACTCTGTTCCGTAGCCTCCGGGGCGTAGGAACTCGAGAGTTTGGCCCAACTTAGTCGCCCAGTGGCGCCACTTAGACTCACAGCCCCCGAGCAGTTTCGGAAGATCAAACAATGGTAGTCAGCAGCTCGGTACGTCGAAAGCAACAACTAGTCGAGGCGGTTTCCTTATTGGACTTGGAAAAAGGAGGTCAGACCGAGGGCTTGGATTTTGTCTGCAAGTCTAGCGCCGTAGCCGCGGGGGCGTGGGCACTCGGAACTTGGACGAGCGCAATCGCAGAGCCGCTCGAGCCGACCTTTCTTTTCCCTCAAGCATAAAAGTATACCACTGATCGCGCGCGGGAGCGATCATTTGTCAGAATTTTTGCGAAAAAAGGAGGGGCACCGGGCCCCGGGTGGAGCCCCCGAGCGGTGGGCGACCCTGCACAGGGAAGGGGTCGCCCACTGCTTAATTTAGGGAGCCCAAGGGGTGCGTTTCGGAAAACGACCGCACGCATATAAAGTACTCGGGACGGAGCAGCACTTTATACATTATCGTAAGCGAAAAGTACTGGTACTTTTAAGGGTAAAAGCGACGTAGCTGCTCTATGTTCCAAGCGTTTGTGAGGACTCGGCCATCGGCGTCCTTGAGCTTGAAAGTCCCCGGGCGGAGGACTTGGTCGACGATGTAAGGGCCTTCCCACGGCGGTGACAGCTTGTGGCGGCCGCGGGTACTCTGGACTCGTCAGAGGACGAGGTCGCCGACTTGAAATGCTCGGCTTTTGATGTTGCGATCGTGATACCGCCGCAAGGCCTGCTGGTATTTGGCCGAGTGGAGCAGAGCGATGCTGCGCGCTTCATCCAGCTGGTCTATGGCGTCTTCTAGGGAGGCCTGAAGGGATGTCCCTCAGCAATTCCTTCACCTGTGTGAATGTCCCTCAGCAATTCCTTCCCCTGGTCGACCGGGATGCACCGCATTAGGACGCCAAAAGTGCCTCGCCTGTAGAGCTCTCCCTTGATGAGTGTGAACGTCTTGGCCCAGCGAGCGATCCACCGAGCCTCAGTCTTGTCGGGAGGGAGCTTGCCTTGCATGATCCACTCGAGAAGCGGGAATCTCCAATCCGGATCTTCATGGTTGGGCTCTGGTACCCCGTCAACTTCCATTACCTCTGTTGGTTCTTGTCCCGGTGGTTCTGGCGGCTCGTCGTCTAGTCGGACGGATGGGGCGTACTGGTCCTTGGCAAATACACCATGGGGGACTGGCCTTCGGTTGGAGGCCGCCTTTGCGAGGGTGTCGGCCACCTCGTTGTATCGCCACTGGATGTGCTTGAGCTCGAGGCCGAGGAACTTGTCTTCTAGCTCGCGGACCGCCTGGCAGTAGGCAGCCATCTTGGGCTGACACAGCTTGACTCTTTCATCACCTGGTCGACGACCAACTCCGAATCACCCCGGATCTCGAGCCGCCGAATTCCTAGCTCGAGGGCGATACGGAGTCCGTTGATAAGAGCCTCATACTCTGCGGCATTGTTGGAGGCCGGGAAGTGTAGTCGGACCATGTACTTCATATGCACGCCCAAGGGCGAGACAAAGACAAGGCCGACACCAGCTCCCTCTTTCATAAGCGACCCGTCGAAGTACATGACCCATCTCTCGTGCTCAACAGAGGTCGGAGGAGTTTGGGCCTCAGTCCACTCGGCGACGAAGTCGACCAACGCTTGCGACTTGATGGCGTCCCGCGTGGCGTAGGTGATGTTCTTCCCCATCAGTTCGAGCGCCCACTTGGCTATCCTCCCTTCGGCCTCGGGGCTTTAGATCACCTTGCCGAGTGGATACTTCGACACCACCGTGATGGGGTGGGCGTCAAAGTAATGTCAGAACTTCCGCTTGGTGATGAGGACCGCGTAGACCAGTTTCTGGATCTGGGGGTACCATACCTTGGTGTCGGACAGGACTTCACTGATGAAGTAGACTGGGCGCTGTACCTTCTGGACCTTCCCGGGTTCGTTGCACTCGACAACGAGGGCGGTGCTTACCACGTGGGTGGTTGCCGCGATGTAGAGCAGCATGGGCTCTCCTTCTGCCGGGGCGGTCAGGATCAGTGGACTTTTTAGCGATGCCTTGAGCGAGTCGAGGGCCTTCTGAGCCTCGGTGTTCCAGGTGAAGTGGTCCGACTTCTTCAGCAGGGGGTACAAGGGCAGGCTCCATTCCCTGAGTCGGGCGATGAAATGGCTGAGCGCGGCAAAACATCCAGCGACGCGCTGGACCCCCTTCACGTTTTGGATAGGCCCCATGTCGGTGATGGCGGAGATCTTCTCGGAATTGGCCTCGATGCCTCGTTCCGATACGACAAAGCCGAGGAGCATGCCTCTCAGAACCCCGAAAACGCACTTCTCGGGGTTGAGCTTTACCTTGTTTAGCCGGAGCTTTTCGAAGATTGCCGCGAGGTCAGAGACCAAGTCGCCGATGCGCTTGGATTTCACCACAATGTTGTCCACGTACGCCTCGACCAGTCGGCCGATGAGGTCGCCAAAGACGCGACACATGCATCTTTGGAACGTGGTGCCCGCATTTTTCAGCCCGAATGACATAGACGAGTAGCAGAAAGTGCCGAATGGTGTGATGAAAGACGTGGCGAGTTGGTCGGCCAAGCTCATTGCGATCTGATGGTAACCGGAATACGCATCGAGAAAGCACAGGGTTTCGCACCCAGCGGTGGAGTCGACCACCTGATCTATGCGAGGAAGAGGGAAGGAGTCTTTTGGACATGCCTTATTAAGGCCGGTATAGTCAACACACATCCTCCATTTCCCATTCTTCTTTTTTACAAGGATAGGGTTCGCTAACCACTCGGGGTGGTACACTTTCCTAATGAAGCCTGCGCTAAGGAGCTTTTTGAGCTCTTCACCGATGGCTTTGCATTTGTCCTTGTCGTATCGTCGAAGCCTCTGTTTGACCGGTCGTGAGCCAGGCTTAATGTCTAGTTTGTGCTCGGCGACCTCCCTTGGAATCCCCGGCATGTCCGAGGGCTTCCATGCAAACACATCGAGGTTTGCTCGGAGGAAGTCGACGAGCGCGCTTTCCTATTTAGGATCGAGCGCCGTCCCGACACGGAGGGTGCGACCATCGTTGGCCACGGCAACCTCCTTGACGTCCTTGGCCGGCTCAAAGGAGCACGCGGCACGCTTGGACGACTCGGGGATATCCTGGTCCCTGGGGAAAGGCTCAGCGGTGAGCTTCTCGGACCGGATGAGTGCCTCTGCGAACTGGAAGCACTCGGTATCGCATGCATACGCGTGCTCAAATGAAGTCCCCACTGTGATAACGCCCTGGGGCCCGGGGATCTTCAATTTGAGATACGTGTAGTTCGGGACGGCCATGAACTTCGCGTACGCCGGCCTCCCGAGGATGGCGTGGTACGTCCCTGGGAATCCCACCACCTCGAAAGTGAGGGTCTCCCTCCAGAAGTTGCGCGGAGTCCCGAAAGTGACGGGGAGGTCGATCTGCCCGAGGGGCATTGCGTCCGCACCGGGGACTACTCCATGAAATGGCGCCGTGGACGGCCGCAGTCGGGATCGCGGGATCCCCATTTCATCGAGGGTTTCGGTGTAGAGGATGTTGAGGCCGCTCCCTCCATCCATCAGCACCTTGTGGATGCGCTTCGTTCCGAAGATAGGAGCGACGATGAGAGGGTACCTTCCCGGTTGCGGGACATGGTCGGGGTGATCGGAGTGATCAAAAGTGATCGGGGCCTCGGACCACCTTAGGTAGGAGGGCACCACGGACTCCGTGTTACATACCTCTCGTCGGATCAGCTTCTCGTCGCGCCTTGAAGGGTAGGCCGCCGACCCCCCAATGATCATCAGGACTGCGCCGTCCTCCTTGGGGTATCCGCCGTCGTCGTCGTTCAAGCCCCCGGCCCCGTCTTTGGCCATCTCATGGGGTCTCTTCTTCAGAGTTCCGGTGAGGAAACTCTTCATGAGTTTGCAGTCCTTCAAGGCGTGCTTGACGGGGCCCTCGTGGTTGGTGCATGGTGCCTCGAGGAGCTTCTCGAAGTGATCCCTTGGCGCGTTCCCTTGCCTTGTAAGAAAATGAAAGTTATAAACTTCTATTGATGCTCAGTTCTTTGTAAGCAGAATGTAAAATTTGTAAACTTCTAACATTCTGAAGTTGTGGTTGTAAAGTGTAAACTTTGATGAGCCAATTATTTTTGTTTTCTCAAAGTTAACTGATAACCTGAAATTTCAAAGCACATAAACCTGAATCACTTGGTCACCAGCCAGAAGTCAGCTCAGCGCCTCAGCACATGAAGTATTTGGAATAAGGTAACGACGATAATACGATATCGAACCTACTCTAACCATGATAAGAACTCAGAATGCAGCTGTATTTAACCTTTTACCTATCCGATATTGGATAAACACATTACGATGATTCGAATAATTGGAAAAAAAATATATTATGATCTATAAGATGACTAATCTTACAAAATCCTAAAAATCTACACATATCACTATTCTTTCTGATCTGAACATATAGTAGTAATTTATGTCTATTAAAATTTGGGTGTTTGTCGGCTGAAGGTCATTGAGTATATTACAACCCATCTATAAAACAGAACACAACAAATGTCTACAGAGGTAGGAGATCGTATCCCACAATTTAAGAACACATAAATCTAAGGTTCATCCATCTGAATAGTGAGCTCTACTATTCACGTAACCCTTATGAGTTTTGACTCGTGAAAATATTCATGTGTTTGAGCTGAATAGTGTGCATTTTTGGCTTGGACCTCTGATTTATTGGCGAGCTTCTACCTGGTCAAAAACTCATAGTTGTTCTTTGTACGCTGCTCTTATTATTGTTCTCCTAAAATACTCTCTCTGTATTAAAATATTTGCTGTCATTGGTTTTTTATCATAATTTTGATCATTCATTTTATTTAAAATATTTTGTATATATCATGTATTTTGTTTATGATTTGAATTATATGTATTTAAGTATGACTTATTTTTTTATATTTGTATAAATAAATTTAATAAAATAAAAGGTCAAATATTTTTAGAAAAAAACATCTATGACCAATATTTCAATAAAAATAATATTTGTTTTATTGGTTACCTTTGATGCTTGTGTTGCGTCATCTACATTAATTGGATCCGAGCCACTTCCGTCAGCGCATTGCAACGGAACATAGCAAGTTTCATCAGCGAATTGCCACTGAACATAGTAAGTTCGAGGAAAGGACCGAGGCAAATCAGAAAGAGCTAACAAGTAACAACGTGCTAGAGACAGATAATTGTAGCTAATCTCTCAAGCAACCACTATACTATAATATAGATGGAGTAGGAGTATAGCATGCTCCACCAAGCTATGCTTCTGGCTAGAGCTTCTTGCACGTAATAACTAGGCTTAACACCGGGCATGTCAATCTAATTTGGGATTTTATTACCCATACAAACGGTGTACGCGACACGTAGGCTGCGTGCCACGTCGGCGCGCGCGAGTAGCGATCGAGGGCGACGCGGCGGAGCAGCCCACGTGCCGCGGCTGGCGACCTCCCGTGCAGGGAATCTGGTCACCGACGCGTGGGCCCGGCCCGTTCCTTGTCCAGGGCTCCATGGACCAATGGTGGTGGTACCTGCGGCCCCCAACGCATCGCACGGCCACGCGTGCCGAATGCACCTCCTGCACCGCACCTTTGACCGACCAACAGCCAGGGTTTCATTTACCGACCGGTGACCTGTAACCGCCGGCCGGCGGTAGCGGTTAACCGGTCGGTTAACCGCGGTTACCGCTAAAAACCGAACAAATTCAAATCCAAATTCAAATCGCGCCATACAAACGGAAAATGACGGTTAACCGACGGTAATAACGGTAATCCGGTCGGTATTACCGGTTAACCGGTCGGGCGTTGAGGCGGTCGGTCGGGCGGTTGAACGATCGGTAGAACCGGTTAGACGACCGGTTGGACCGGTTAGCCGGCCGGTTGCAAAAAAAATGGAATAATTATACATAGAAATAGAAAATGACCACAAATAGATACAAACATGGATACATAATAATAATTGTGCATAGAAATAATAGTTGTGCATAGAAATAGATCAACGGTAGTATTGCGTAGCCATTTCGTACTCGGCGGTGGACATCACATTCAAACCTTGCCTTAGAAGCAGCTCAGCTTTGTACTCTTGCCAAGTTTGGCCCGTCCACGCCGACGTCGTCTGCCATTCCTGAAGTAACATATTGTACCAATGGGGGTCTTCCCATTCGTACACCCATCTCATCGGTGGCTGCGTGCTCAAATCAGGTATAGGATAGTGATAACTGGACTGGGAGGAATCGCTGTATGAGCTAGAAGAGTACTGTGGAAAGTGTGGAGTGTTGTAATCCGTCGGTTGAACCGTTCTCCTCTGGGATTCCGGTGCTCCATGGTCAATGTCCTGAGTAGCATGCGTGAAATCAGTCTCCCCTGCAACCAACCATATAGCATAATTAGTACTCACAGTGAAAAACAAATGTGCATATATATATTGAAGTGCATGCACTTCAAACCTGTGAAACGAAGACCAGCACCGCCACCGCCACTGCCACCGGCACCGGCACCGCCACTGCCACCGGCACCGCCACCGCCACCACCGCCGCCACCACCGCCGCCAACACCGCCATCACTATCATCATCATCATCAGCGGAGCTGCTATCCTGAGACTCCTGATACGGTGGACTACCATCACCCTCGCCATCATCAGTGTCGTCGTCGCTCAGCACTAGTGTTGTTTTGCCTTTGCCTTTTCCCGTGGCCTGTCCTCGTTGGCGCTTCGGGTCACCCTTCGTAGGCCCTATGTGGTGCTTCCTCTTCCCTAGGTGAGTGTCACCCACATTTCGACGTGCCCAATCACTGATGCAATCATCCCCTGTAGAAGTCCGGAGGTCTGATGGGTTTATATGATCCGTGACAATATGGGACGGGAGCGGGGTGTCTCCGTCATCATCGTCCTCGTCCAGAACTGGATCCCCGTTTGATCTACCATATTCCATCCACTCCCGCACCGGATTTTTCTCATCATAGAATGAAAGATGGGACAGCTGGTCAATGAAATCACCTTCATCACGCA
>CM014276.1:12560846-12593192 GCA_004135705.1 Alloteropsis semialata
GGGGTGCGGATTTGGGCCGGCGGCTGAAAGGCTGTTGGGCCCCAGGCCCAGGTTTTGATAAGTCACAGAAAATTTGTGATACCGCGAGCTATTAGCGATGCAATTTAGTGACGTGAAATAAAAACATATCATTATTGTGTGTATCAATAGTGACACGCCTCTATATGCACATCACTATTTAAACACACGTCACTACTATGTGCCTCAATAGTGACACGCCTCTAAATGCACGTTACTAATTTGTTCATCAATAGTGACAAGCCATAAAAAGAACCGTCACTGGTAATTTAGTAGTGACACGCTTTTTCTACACGCGTCACTATTATGTGTCCACAGAGTCTTGGCGAAAGAAGTTAGTGACATATTTTTATTATGTCCGTCACTAATCTAATATCAGTGACACGTTTCTTATCCGTGTCACTATTATATGTGTTACCTTTATCTGTTTCTGGTGTAGTGATCTTCAGATCCACAATCCACTCACAACAAATCAACCATGTACCCACCCTGGATGGACTGTCAGGTACAAACATCCCACGATTGGCACTATAAATTAAAATCTCAATTATAATTACATAATATTTATTCTATAATAAATCCTTCTTTTACTTAATTTCCTGATAACTTACAAGAAATTTATGCCGAGAAAACATTGTGATAAAACAATTGTTTGAATTAATATCGGATGCGATCAATTTGATTTTTAGATTATATTCTTTTTTTTTGGGTTCCATGAATCAATGCTATGCTCCTTTGAGCATAGTCATATAACAAATTCTTATTTCATCGTTATTTCAAGTTAATATCTTTGATATAAGCGCATATCGTATGCCAACGTAACTAAGTTAATAACAGCGTGTCACACTCACGAGGTTATTGCCTGCCGTCGTTGTTGTCCTCCTTGTATTTGCTTACCATACTCTGCTGACCACTCTCACACCCACCCTCATTGCTCTTGCTTCTTGGTGTGCGTTCCCGTTCGTTACGCACACCATTTTACCTGTCATATTCATATATATGCTAATATATGTGGCAATTGACATTTAATAACCTGGTTTCCATACGCGATTGTATTTTAGAAAGGCTCAATAATATAATACATCCAATCGTTCTAGTTTTATACAAGCAATCTCTATAATACGAATCCTGGATCACGAATCCTGGATCATTTCGCGGGCGCCCGATAGGGCCACGTCGCCTGTTAGTCTGATGACCGTTCGATCCAGCAACCTTGCGTTATCAGCCGTTCGATCATGGATCGTCGCGGGTCGTGCCCGTTAAGCCGCGAACCCAACCCTCGCGGATCTTCTAGAACCCCTTCGGCCTCCGCGTCTCCGTCCTGCTGCGCATCTCCTCCCGTTGGCCGCTAGCCTCCGCGGTGGCCTCCGGTGCTTGGGCCGCAACCGCACCGTCCCGCTCCTCCCTCCATCTTCGCCTGCTTGCGCCGGGTGCCGCCGCTCGAGCCATCGCCACTAGCCACCTCCCTCGATCCCTCTATCCTGTCGCCCCTGCTGATGAGCTCGCAAACAATCCTGTCGCCCGCAACTACCCACTCCTCCACGAGCGCTCGACTCGCCTCCGCCCCCCGCCCATCGCCCCCTCACCGCTTGCGCCCGGGGCCATTAGCGCGCAAGAGGAGCTCTCCCCGCTCCCACTTCACCACACGCAATGGCCCCCCACTCCGATCGCATCTGCCTACCCCGTCGTCTGCCGTTCCGCCTCGGCACAGATCCTCGCTAAGCCGGCTGCGCTCAGCAGCGATTGCATCTTGCCCGCCGGGGCTCGCCGCGCCTGGGGCCCTGGACCGCTGAGGAGGAGCAGGAGCGTGGCCACGGGTGCGCCAGGCCCTTGGCCTTGCGTAGCAGGCTAGCACCAGCGCTCCATGGACTGCGTTGCCCAGACTCCGCTGCTAACATCCGCCGGCTAAGATTCCTCGCGCCGTGCCTGAGCCTAGTAGGAGAAGCGGCGGCCGCGGTTGCGGCTCGCCCTCCACTCCCTTATCTCTATCGGCGATTCGGCGGAGAAGCTGCAGATCAGCAGGCTGCAGGCAGATTCGATTCGAGTGTGGGCAAGATGACGAGATGGCGACGACAAAGCGCAGGGAAGATTGCAACCGTCATGAATGAAGCCGCTCATACTCGCCTCGACGCAGGCGTTCGTCGACCTCTTCCTCGGCAACGGCCCGGCCGACACCCTTTGCATCCGGATGCGTTATGCCCATGGCCAGGACGCGACGTGGGCGATGGTGGCTCTGCCGTGATTGGGCGTCAAGCAGCCGTCGCCTCCACCCTTCACTTCGAAAGATGTCAAGGCCGATGGGCACGACAGGTCTGTCGGCTGTTGCTGCCTCCCATCGCGCTGACTGTGTGCTCCGCACACTGCCACCTCTTGCTGCCCGCCACCACTACCCACCAAACGTTGCCATGGCCGCTGCTCACAACATGTTCAACGAAATGCACCACTGCATATTAGCAAGAGATTGTACATAGAGCTCCAGCATAATGTCATCCTGATTACCAGAAAGAATCATAAAGTGTGGTAGAAAGAACTACTTCTCTAAGATGAGAAGCAACTCTGCCCTGGTTTGTGCTTTTGATCCTGTTTAGTTCATTTGTAGTCATAGTGCCAATCCATATTAAATTAGCACCCACGCAGCTTATTTTCAGATTTTCTTTCGGTTTCTAACTTTCTATACAACGCAACTTAGAGCAAGCATTGCTTATTGTTTCTGTATTCTGATTAGTTTCAGAAAAGCTTCTTTTATGCATAGCAAAACCTTAGAAAAAGAAGCTTGTTGTTCCGTCATGCCTTTCTCAACTCTAGCTGCATTTTTTTTTTGTTGATGAGAACCCACAAATATATAGAGGTGGAGATCACACCTTTTTTCTTATATTGTATTGTCAATAAGGTCAGTGCACATTTAAAATACATACTACTGAAATGGCAGTGTCCTTCCTTGACCACATCTTACTTTCCATCCATCACTTTATTACAGAATAAAAATCCTTAATGATACTATTATAGTGTTTGTATATAGCAGCTATAAGATAACCGTGGGTTTAATTCCAGAATAAGAAGTATTTCATTATTATAGGTCAAGCAATACCTATTATGGTTGCATTTCAAATTGAAGTACATGGCAACAATAGCGGTAGACAATAGGTTTAATGTTCTTTTGAAAAAAACAAGCATGCTAACTTAACCTTTTGCTGTACATCGTGATCTGTTATCAGGAGTTTGAAACACTCTGCATTCTAGCTGCAGGACCCAATATACCATTGGATGATTTTCATTGTATATATCAATACCTATATACTAATATAAATTCAGAGATGATTTGCTGGCTTTGATCAGGGTTCATTAACTTAGATCACAATAGGTCATGCAGAATAAAAAAAACTTATCTAAGTATACTAACAAGTAACAACTAGAATCACGACCAAGGCTTATCATTGGATAACCGATGTTTTGAGGTCCTTATGTTCTGTTTGAATTCTGTGATATGTGCTCTAGCACTTTGTTGTCTGCTTCCAGATATCTATTCGCGTTGATTGCAATTGAGCTGTTATTACTATTGCAAACATGTAGTAGTTCTATTTGCAAACGAGTCTTTTGTTCCAAAAACTTTTAATGGTCGTTGTGTCAGTTTATTTTTGTGAGCTGTAAGTCTGTACCCGTTGTTTTAGTCATTGTGTCACTTTAGTTTTGTGAGTTGTAAGTCCCCGCCCATGTTAACCCCCTTATCACCCATAGCTCGGCGAAAAATAATAAAAATTCCAAGAAAAAGTCTTGAAAAAAATCATATTTTTACTCAGAAAAAGTCTCCGAAAAAATCCAGTACGAAAAAAGCCGACAAAGAAAAAGTCTAGAAAAAAATTCCAACACGAAAAAAGCCCACAAAGAATAAGTCTGGAAACCGAAAGGCCAGTAGTGGAAGCGGGCGCTGGCGCGCGCGCGTTTTTCTTCTTCTGGCGCGCGCGCGTTTTTCTTCTTCTGGCGCGCGCGGGAGAGCGACAGTTTTTTTCTTCTTCTTCGGTAGTTTTCGGTAGTACTGATAGGGTCTATGCATTTTGTATACAAAATGCACCTTGTTGCATTTTAGCCTCGCCCTATATATATATATAGTCATGTTCTCAAAGTAAATTCAAGAGGAGAGAGATCATACACAAAGGAGTTATCATTCCATTGTTCCACACACATGCACATCTTAATTAGATTGTATGTATAGTTTTCTTCTTGGATCCGCTCTTTGACTTTGCAATATATGTGATGCAAGTACACCTTATCTTTACTCCTGCCTTGAGCTCCACATAAGCCTTTAGAAGTAGGATGAAAGAAGGCAAGAAAATGCCTTGGTAAGGAATCATACACAATGAGGCAATCTGAGAGAATCTTTTGAGGGGCTAGGTATGTTTTGAATTTTTTTTCGAAAACCCAAGTTACTTAACAGAAGAGTTGAGATGACTTGAAACAAGGCCGTTCCGTTCCTCAACCATCCAAGATGATGTCATAGACACTTCAAAATTCACAAGTGGAGGTATGGTTTGGAATAATTTATATGCTTGCATCACATCAATTGGAGTCATGTTTTCCACCTTAGTCTTAAAATTTACTAGAGGATGAGTAAAGGCTAAGTGTGGGGAAGATTGTTGACGGTCATTAACGCTGAATTTCGACCGTCAATCTCGGCATGGCAAGAACATTTCACCATAGTCATAGGGGTTATATCTAACCAATTCAACTAGTTTTGGTGACTGTATGTATGCAGAAGGCCACCTGTGAAATATGAGGCAAAACAGGCTAAGGGCCAGGTCGCTCGACCTACCTAGGTCGGCCGACCTGGGCCCAAGCCCAATGAAGACTGTTGGTGCTTGTTAAGTCATGAATATCTTGTAACGCCAACATGATAAAATAAAATAAACTAGCAATAATCAGTAAGGTTTGGTTTCAAATAACGTAGTTCCACTTGTATATGGAGATTATTTGGTTGCAGGAGATATGGGCCAAAAGATGAAGCAAAACAGGACAAAGCCTAGGTCGCCCGACCTTCCCTGGTATATGGAATAACATTGGGGATACCCTTCCCCACGTATTAAGAGGTAGGCGGCAGGTGGTGACAGCCCTGTCCGTCCCTTGTAATCCTCGCCGTTCGGGTTCGAACGTTTGCAGGCCATTGTGATAAACATCGTGACAGTACCCTTGGATGAGGGGATCCCACGACTCCTCGATTTGTCCTCTAACATGAGTCCCTTACTAAGCTTGTATAGGATACACTTGTAATGAATGTAACCCTTATGTAGGAAGTACATAGAATCCCTAGTTCTCTCTTAGGACCTTCATCTTGACTAGACTTACATAATGAGCAATGAAATCTTCTGTGTGTCACCATCCCAAATTCTTCCTATCATGTTATCTCCTGTTCTAGTCTTGGTATGTTGATTGTGATATAGTTGATGCATTGGAAGACATAGTACTTTGCCATACGCTTTCCCTGAGGAAAAAATATGATACTCTGGAATACTCCCGGGTGAAATGCTACAATGTACTTCTGTGCGCTTGCAGAACTTATGTAACGCTAAGATTTATATTAAGGCATCTCTAGTGCCATCACTCATGTAGTGATGACGCTAAGAAATGCCAACAAGCATTTCTGGCGCCGTTGCCAGGGAAAGCATTGGCAAAAGAATGTGTTAACCTCTGTATTAACTTTATGTCACAATTAAATGCCAGCGTCCAGACAGGTTTACCCTTGTTCTGTTTCTCTTCGTGTGAAATAGAATAGTACATCATCAATTCGCCAAAGCACCCTTGCACCAACATGGCAACTGAATCCTTGATGATCGATTCAATGTACATTACCATGGTGCAAGCTAAGCCATTCAGCGGAAAGGCTACAACAGATGCAGTAGAACATCTCCAACACTTCTCAGCAATATGCAGTCGACTAGCAGGAGAGGCAATGCAATGGTTATTCCTGTTCTCATTAGCAGGTAGGGCATTGCAATGGTACTACAACCATCAGGCAAAGATGGATTCCTGGCAGAAGTGCAGAGAACTATTCCTAGCACATGACTGGAACCCGTCCCAGCAAGGAGTAAGTTCGTATACAATACCTGCCAAGAGAAAGGTAAATGATCTATGTTGCTAGATTCCATGCCCTGTCAGTCACTGTGAAAAACCAGCTGCGCTTAAGCAAAGTTCTCGAGGCCCAGTCAGCCCATCTGGCCGCTGTGGTACAAGAAGCCAGTCGGGAGATTTTGGCTGATCATGCAGGAAACAAGAAAGAATCAAACCAAAAGCATGACGAGCCCGAATCAAGGTCATTTATGGATGGAAGCCGCAAAGACCACCCGTCACTAACAGTGAGCCACTCCTGCCCCTGCCCAAAGAGTTTGTACAAGGTGTCAAGGCTCTAAACGCGACAACACCAACAACACCTTGCATCAAGAAAACCGAACAGGACTGGCATCGAAAAGCTCCCGCATCATCTTTAGATGCGGAAGAAAGCTCATCAAACAAAATCATATCCCAGAGACGTGAGCACTCGACGGACGAAAAATAACGAGTCCTCACCGACAGGTAAATCGGTATGTATCCCATATTTATTTCACAATGCATATTTATTTGTTCAAGCATGTTTGAAATTTCGCAAATCATTGCATTTAAACCCGTAAACTTTGGAGCCATCTATATGAATTTTCCTTGGATACCTGGCCACCCTCACTCATTCCAACCAGCATTCATCTCATCTTTGAACCATGTGCCACCCTACAAAAGCATAGCCCGAACCTAGCTATGGCTCGGTCGGCCGACCGTGGCACGTCGGCCTACTCCAAAGTTTGGCCTTTGCAGAGCATTCAAACATCATCATACCCTACCATAGGCATACATCACATCTTTCAAAGGGGGGATTCAATGGTGGCCGACCAGCTCATGTCGCCTGACTCGTGGCTCCCTCTTTTGCAAAGTTTTCAACCAATTTACGGGAGCCAGGGTATCCAATGCGCTCGTGATCAAAGCCTGGCCTAATTGACTCGATGGGAGGGTCGGCCGACCCCACATGATCGGCTGATCAAGGGTGAGCTCCAGCTATAAAAAGCCTTGGCCAGGTGCTTGCTCTCTTCGCCCCAACCCAAGCTGCGTTTCGCCCTCGGAGTTTTTCTTCTCCCTCTGATAAATTCTCAAGTATTTAGCTCCTTAGTTTGGATTCAATAAAAAAATAAGTAAAAATGGATTTCATTTCTGCATAACGGTGTTGTTCTCCTTATGCTTAAGATCTTGAACGTGTTGTGGAGGTTCCTTAGCCCCACAAGAACGCTTGTTTGTGGTGTGTTATAACCCACAAGAACGATTTTGTGGAGGCAACCACGCCCCACAAGAATGACTAACTCTTGGACGACTAACCCACTAACGCTAATCCTTTTGTCTGCCAAGTGTCGTTCTTGGTGCTCCTTGTGCAGGCATCATGAACCTAGTTCGCGGATTCGTGAAGCAAGCGAAGAAAATGAAAGGGTCAAGTTCAAGGAGGAGCCAACACTCCGGGAGCACTGAGTTGATCTCCTCCAGCACGGAGATCATGGACTCAGCCGGTGGCTCTGAAGAGAGGATGGACAGCCAACACTCCATGGAGATCTCCGAAGACCAATACTACTACACCGGGGCTGGTGCCACATCCGCAGGAGGCGGAGGTGGCGGCAGCAATGGAGATGATAACGGGGATAGCTCCAGCGGCAACCACAATGAAGACGACCCTCGCCCAGCGTTCATCTCTGACGACCAACTCGACATCGACGAAGGCTACGAAACAGAAGCGTATCAAATTCTCTGACGACCAACTCAACATCGACGAAGGCTACGAAACAGAAGCGTATCAAACTCGACATGGAGAAATCAGGTATGGCCACTGACTTTGAAAATGTTTGGAGTGCAGTGGGTTGGTCGGATTTTGCGCATATCCATGAGGATGGGTGTCGTTTGTTAACAATCCAATTTCTTGCTACTTTGAGAAAAGGTGAGGAGGGGATTACTTTTCGCTTTTTAAGGGAAGAGAATTTCGTCTCTTGGAGGTAGCTTAGTACCTATTTGGGTTTTAGCAAGCATTGCAGCTTGGAGGTTGATAAAGTTTTGAGGCTTTTTGTTAGAGAGTCTTTCTGGCGGGACATCTCGGGTATCACAGATGGCACTCCTCCTAGAACAAGCCACATTCATAACCACACTCTTCGTTTTATGCACCGCTGGATTGCCATGACTCTTTTCCCTCGAAATGATCTTCGTACTGTTCGCATTGATGAATTAAAATTATTGTATGCGATGGTTAAGAAGATAAAAATCTCACCGGTTGTCTCTATGATTGATCAATGGATGGGTGTTTTTAAGAGGCAAGGTCCCATTGAGTGTACTTCTTTGGTTACTCGCATTTTTGAGTCAATGGGCCTTCTAGATAATTATCGAGTCGAGTTCCTTCCGCAGCCTCGCCCAACTCTGGATGAATCTCATTTCGTTCAGAGTCACCTTGTTACTCATGCTATAGACCAAAAGCTTGTTATGGTTTATCATAATAGCACAACCAGAATTCCGTTGCCAACACCGGAATACTGGTTGTACAGATGCAAAACACTTTTGTTGGAGTTTCAACAGGGAGGCAGGCAAAGCGTGACAGGAAGGGTGACAAGAAGCATGTCCCGACGGGGAGAAGCCGCAGTACCGCAATCCCAAGGAGCATGGGAACCTCCAACTCCGCCATACGTACCAGAAGGATCGAACTAGGAGCAGCCACAGCCGCCCCCACCATATATGGCAGGAGGTTCGGGATGGCAGGAAGCCCTGCAAGCCCAATGGAATCTCCAAGACCCGCACTATCATCAGTCGTCCTGCTCAAGTGGCGGTCCTCCTCCGTTCGACGCCCGACGTTCGTTCTCAGCAAGGGACTGGCGCAGCAGCATGGACGGGTTATCCAACCGCATGGGAACCCTGGAGGTAACCACTCATTGCATTGATGATACATTAACCCATCATGTGCAGTGGTCGCAGGCGTGGTGGGACCAGTCAGTACAACACTACAACACCCTGCAGAACAGCATCCAAGCGGGCAACCAGAACTTGAATGCATACCTTCGGTCCCAAGGGTTTGACCCGAATGACCCTCGCTATCGTCAGCAGTAAGAAGTCCAGCTTGGGGGAGGATACCCGCACAGGTAAGTTCATCCGACCATGTCTTTTATTTTTTTTCTTTTGATTTTCATATAGGGTAGTAATAATAATAATAAAAAAACTTGTCTTTGTATGGAAATGATGAATTTTTGCTATGACCTTCCCCTGTTATGCAAGTCTCAATAAGGCAGTCATTTGTGTCTTGAATTTGTTGGCTTAAAGTAATGACTTCCTTAGAAACTTAAAACTTGTGGGTAGCAAATGCTAAATCTGATTCTAGGTTGTTGGGGGCTATGATATAATAAGCTAGAATTGCTTTATCTACCCAAGTTAAACTTGATCCCAGAGTTTTTGTTTTAAAAAGAATAAAATCCTAAGCTCCTCGAGTGAAGAGTGAAAATCCTACCACAGCCTCACATTCCAACCACTTACAAAAAGCATGTGCAGTTGTTTTGAGTTTTGTCAAGTTCATTGTGATCTTTGTAATATTTCTAGGTGCAAGGCTTGGGCTCCCTATCTTGCTTAAAAAAAATGGACACGTGTGTAGTCCATAAAAAAAGGGAGCCAAGCTTTATAACAAATTTCCTAAAGAAGAGAAATTTCCTAAAGGAGTTTATTTTCCACTACCACATATCCACACTTGCACACTGCGATTTGAGTGTATGATTTAATTTTTCATTGATCCTAGATTTGACTCAACAAAAGAAGCAATGCATGTGTGAAACAAAAGTTTCCCGTTTATGAGCCCCACTTGTTATGCTAGTGAGGGAAATTTGAGAGGAGTGATGGGGAGGATTCATACACCTATGAGAGACTTGAGAGAGTCACTTGAGGAGCCTTGTTTTCTTTTGCAAAAGTTTCTTTAAAAACCTCCGGTGAAAAGGTGGAACGATGGTGTGGGAGCATTCTTGCTAAGTTGTTCTGGCTTTGAACTGCTCATGATGAAGAAAAGCTAAGAAGCCCCATAAGTGGCAAAGTAAAAAGGGATGATTTGATCTTTGCTAGCTTATTCAAGCTATGAAATGTTTCCTTATTTACATTATATCTTTTGGGAAGCAAGCAAAATCTGATCCAATAGTTTCTAACTCTCCAAAACTTTGCTCAAGGACGAGCAAAGGTCTTAGCTTGGGGGAGTTTGTTGGCGCTTGTTAAGTCATGAATATCTTGTAACGCCAACATGATAAAATAAAATAAACTAGCAATAATCAGTAGGGTTTGGTTTCAAATAACGTAGTTCCACTTGTACATGGAGATTATTTGGTTGCAGGAGATATGGGACAAAAGATGAAGCAAAACAGGACAAAGCCCAGGTCGCCCGACCTTCCCTGGTCGGCCGACCTGGCTCTGGTGACCAATTGAGCCCAACTTCGGCCATGCAAACGAAGCACAAGCACATGTCATCCAAAGCGTTGAATCAATGACGGTTACATCCAAGGGATGACAAGGAGGATAAGGAGAAGCACATGGATTGATGGACCCACATGAGAATCAAGATTTACTCCGAGAGTATATACCCAGCTTCCAAGTGTACCAGGGCCCATATTGCAGACACTCAGAAGAAGAACGAGACGAGAAGTTCCTGGACCAGGTCGGCCGACCGGGCTGGATCGGCCAACCTAGTCTCAAGGCCGCTGAGCCTCCGCCTTCTATCATGTGTCAACATCGCCTCCAGGAGATCATCCACACCGTGCACATCTACAGTCGGTGCATCTGAGGGTCGGGCGACGTCAAGGAGTTGGCCGACTCGGGGGGTGGGTACACTCGTCCTCAACCGCCTTGTACCTGCCCTGAACCGCCTCCTAGTGCTATAAATAGATGGCCATCACCTCCTGTACAATACACACCAGAAGGAAGAGCTCCATTAGCTACAAGTTATAGTCTTAGTTAATAGTGAAGTAGTTCTAGGAGTTGAGCTTCTACGGGGTTCCGAAGAAGTCTTGGTAAGCCTAGAGCTCAGTTATCTTCTATCCTTTGCTTATTTGTAAGACTTAAAGCTTTAATGGAAATGCTATCTTGCTTATGTTACTTGACTTATAGTCTTGTGTGTTCATCATATGAGATGTATGTCTTGCACCTTAGTCTAGCTGATACATGTTATGGCAATGGCCCAGTGTACCGCAAGGTTGCTCTGTCTAGGTGGACAATAGATAGAGTTGTATTTCATATAGTAAGCGTGGTGTTTGGTATATGGAATAACATTGGGGATACCCTTCCCCACGTATTAAGAGGTAGGCGGCAGGTGGTGACAGCCCTGTCCGTCCCTTGTAATCCTCGCCGTTCGGGTTCAGGCACTTGCAGGCCTTTGTGATAAACATCGCGACAGTACCCTTGGATGAGGGGATCCCACGACTCCTCGATTTGTCCTCTAACATGAGTCCCTTACTAAGCTTGTATAGGATACACTTGTAATGAATGTAACCCTTATGTAGGAAGTACATAGAATCTCTAGTTCTCTCTTAGGACCTTCATATTGACTAGACTTACATAATGAGCAATGAAATCTTCTGTGTGTCACCATCCCAAATTCTTCCTATCATGTTATCTCCTGTTCTAGTCTTGGTATGTTGATTGTGATATAGTTGATGCATTGGAAGACATAGTACTTTGCCATACGCTTTCCCTGAGGAAATAAATACGATACTCTGGAATACTCCCGGGTAAAATGCTACAATGTACTTCTATGCGCTTGCAGAACTTATGTAACACTAAGATTTATATTAAGGCATCTCTAGTGCCATCACTCATGTAGTGATGACACTAAGAAATGCCAACAAAGACTATCTTTGGCCACAGCAAAGAAGCACATTCAAGGGCCATCCTAGCCGCTGATTCCATGGCGGTTGGATCCAAGGGATGTGAATGATCTAAGGGGAGATCTCATGGATTGAGGGGCCCACCAACACATCTAAACGTACTCAAATTAGGGCCACTCACCTGAAACTGTCATGAGGACCCACTCTATCGTCACCCAGGTGTAGATGGGCCCGAGAGGAGCTGGTGGGCCGTCACCCGACCTAGCCGCGTCACCCGACCTGGTATTCGCGCCAAACTCGCTCAACTTTAACGGGGTGCTTCCACCGCCTCCAGGAGTCCATCCCGGCCGTGCACCACTTGAGTCGGTGAATCCAAGGGTCGGCCGACCCCCCCGGAACGGCCGACCTGGTCCCTGGGCCAAACGGTCTCAGCCGCCTCGAGCTACCTCTCCACCGTTCTACCATGCTATAAATAGATGCCTCTGGCTCCAGTTCAATACACACCAGAAGAGAGAGCTCCTATTGTATAATTGTTAGGCTTAGTCTAGTAGTTCTAGTAGTAGAGCTTCTGAAAGATTTCTGGTGAAGCCTCGGTAAGCTTAAGTCATAGTCTTGCACTACTTATCTTATCGTACTTGTAAGACTTTGAGCTTCAATGGAAATACCTTCTCTCTTATGTTATATGCCTCGGCTTTGTCTTACTTGTTCAGTATATAAGATATATGTCTTGCACCTTAGTTTAGCTGACGCATGTTATGGCATTGGCCCAATGCCGCAAGGTTGCTCTGTTTATCTGGACAATAAATAGAGTTGTATTTCATATTGAAAACATGGTGTTTAGGATATGGAATATCATTGGGGGTATCGCTACTCCACAGATTAGTAGAGGTAGGCGGCAGGTGGTGACAGCCCTGTCCATCCTTTGTAAACCTCCACGTTCGGGAGATGATGTTAGGCCTTTATGATAAGAAGTCCTCCTGTCGTCCTGTTGGCATTTCTTAGCGTCACCATGACAAAAGTGATGGCACTAGAGATGCCTTAATCTAAATCTTAGCGTTACATATGTTCTGCAAGCACACAGAAGTACATTGTAGCATTTCACCGGGGAGTATTCCAGAGTATCGTATTTATTTCCTCGGGGAAAGCGTATGGCAAAGTAATGTGTCTTCCAATGCATTAGTTATATCACAATTAATATACCAAGACTAGGATAGGGGATAACAATATATGAAGAGTTGCGTATGTTGACATATAAAAGGTTTCATTGCTCATTATATAAGTCTAGTTAATTTGAAAATCCTAAGAGAGAACTAGTGATTCTATGTACTTCTTACATATGAGTTACATTCATTACAAGTGTATACTATACAAGCTCAGCAAGAGACACATGTTAGAGGGCAAATCGAGGACCTCATCCAACGGTACTGTCACGATGTTTATCACAAAGGCCTGCAAACACCCGAACCCGAATGATGGGGATTACAAAGGCCCAGCGGGGCTGTCACCACCCGGGGGCTACCTCTGAATACATGGGGTAGGGTATCCCCAGTGGTGTTCCATAACCCAAACACCATGTTTGTAATATGAAATACATCTTTACCAATTGTACGGAAAGGTAAAGAACAATCATTATGATTTATTGGGCCATTGCCATAACATGTATCCACAATACTAAGGTGCAAGACATACAACTCATATGATGAACAAACAAGACTATAAGTCAAGTAACATAAGCAAGATAGCAATTCCATTAAAGCTCAAAGTCTTACAAATAAGCAAAGGATACAGGATAACTGAGCTCTAGGCTTACCAAGACTCCTTCGGAAACCTGTAGAAGCTCAACTCTTAAGACTACTTCACTACTAACTAAGACTATAACTTGAAGCAAATGGAGCTCTTCCTTCTGGTGTGTGTTGTGCAGGAGGCGTTGGCATCTATTTATAGCACTGGGAGGCGGTTCAGGGCCGGGACAAGGTGGTTGAGGCCGAGTGGGCCCACCCCCAGGTCGGCCGACGTGAGGACTTTGCCCGATCGTCAAATGAACCGACTAACTTCGTCCATGGTGTAGATTGCGTCCTTGAGGCGGTGCAAAAGCGTGGGAGAAGGGACGGCCGCAACGACCGCTAGACTGGGTCGGCCGACCTGGCCAAGTCGGCCGACCTGGTCCAGGCTCGTTTCGCCTTGATCTTCTTTTGTATGTCTGGAATGTGGGCCCTGATACTCGTGGAGACTGGGTATGAATCCTCAGAGTATCTCTTGATTCTCATGTGGGCCCATCAATCCATGTGCTTCTCCTTATCCTCTTTTCACCCCTTGGATGTAACCATCATGGATTCAGCGTCTCTGATGATATGCATTTGTGCTTCTTCCAGATGGCCAAACTTGGGCTTTGCTGGGCACCAGGCCAGGTCGGCCGACTAGGGCAGGTCGGACGACCTGGGCTTGGCCCCTTTTTCCATCTAGTTTTGGCTCATGTCTCCTGCAACCAAATAATCACCATGTACAAGTGGAACTACATTATTTGAAACTAAATACTAGAGATCATTGCTAATTTATTCTATTTCACCATGTTGGCGCCACAAGATATTCATGACTTCACAAGTGCCAACAAACTCCCCCAAGCTAAGACCTTTGCTCGTCCTGAGCAAAGCTTTGGAGAGTTAGAAACTTTTGGATCAGAATTGCTCACTTCCCAAAAAGATATTGTTAACAAGAAAGCATTTCATTACTTGAATAAGTTGGCAAAGATTAAATCATCCTTTTTACCTTACCACCTATGGGGCTTTTAGCTTTTCTTCATCATGAGCAGTTGAGAGCCAGAACAACTTAGAGAGAGCGCTCCACCCAAACCTTTGTTCCACCATTACGCCGGAGGTTTTTAAAGAACTTTTGCAAAGAAAAAAAAGTTCCTCAAGTGACTCTCTCAAGTCGCTCATTGGTGTATACATCCTTGCCATCACTCCTCTCAAATTACCCTCAATAGTATCAACAAGTGGGGTTCATAAATGGGAAACTTTTGTTTTACACATGCATTGCTTATTTTGTTGAGTCAAATCCAGGATCCATGAAGAATTAAATCATACACTCAAATCGAAGTGTGCAAGTGTGAATATGTGGTAATGGACTAAAATGTACTCCTTTAGAGAAATTCTCTCCTTAAAGAATTTATTGTAAAGCTTGGCTCCCTTTTCTTTTCTCCTCTTTTTTTCATGGACTACACATGTGTCCATTTCTTTTGCTCTCTCTCTTTTTTTATAACAAAGGGAGCCTAAATTTTTATAACAAAGGGAGCCTAAGCCTTATGCCTTAAAATATTTTTGGAGAGAAATCTCTTTACTTTGGAGTATTTTATTTTGATAAGCAAATGATAGGCATGTTGTGCCTGCTTCCAGAGTAGAAGTATGGCATATATGGTGGTGTGTATGTGACTCTGATTTTAAGAGCATGAAGTAAGTCTTACAAAGGTCACAATGAACTTGACAAAACTCAAAACAAATGCATATGTTCTTTGTAAGCGGTTGGAATATGAGGCTCTGGTAGGTTTTTCACTCTCACTGAGGAGCTTAGGATTTTATTTTTAAAATAAAAAACTCCGGGATCAAGCTTCACTTGGGTACAGATAAAGCAACTCTAAACTTATCATATCTTAGCTCCCAACGACCTAGAATCAGATTTAGCATTTGCTACCCATAAGTTTTAAATTTCCAAGGAAGTCATTAATTTGAGTCAACAAATACAAGACACAAAAGACTACCTTATTGAGATGTGGATAAAAGGGGAAGGTCATAGCAAAACTTCATCATTTCCATAAACAGGTAGGAGTTTTTTGACATAAATAAAATCAGAAAACAATAGGCAAGGCTATGATGAACTTACCTGTGCGGAGGTCGTCCCCCAAGCTGCTCTTCTCACTGCTGGCAGTACCGTGGGTCGTTCGGATCAAACCCTTGGAACCGAAGGTAGGCATTTAGGTTCTGATTGCCTTCCTGGATGCTGTTTCTGAAGGGTGTTGTTGTTCTGCACTGACTGGTCCCACCAAGCCTGCGACTACTGCACATGTTGAGTTAACGTATCATCAATGCGGTGAGTAGTTACCTCCAAGGTTCCCATGCGGTTGGATAATCCATCAATACTGCCGTGCAAGTCCCTTGCTGAAAAGGAACGTCAGGCATCGAAAGAGGAGGGCCGCTTGAGCTGGATGACTGATGATAGTACGGGTCTTGGGGATTCCATTGTGCATGCGGGGCTTCGTGCCAGCCCAAACCTCCTGCCATATATGCTGGAGGAGGCTGTGGCTGCACCTAGTTGGATCCTGCTGGTATGTATGGCGGGGTTGGAGGCTCCCATGCTGCTTGGGACTGTGGTACAACTGCTTCTTCTCATCGGGACATGCTCCTTGTCATCCTTCCTGCCATGCTCCGCATGGCTTCCTGCTGCAACTCCAACAAAAGTGACTTGCATCTGTACAACTAGTATTCCGGTGCTGGCAACGAAATTCTGGTTGTACTATTATGATAGACCATAACAAGCTTCTGGTCTATAGCATGAGTAATAAGGTGACTCTGAACAAAATGAGATTCATCTAGAGTTGGCCTAGGCTGCGGGAGGTACTTGACTCGGTAATGATCCAAAAGGCCCATTGAATCAAAAATATGAGTGACAGAAGAAGTACACTCAATGGGACCTTGCCGCCTAAAAACACCCATCCATTGATCGATCATAAAAACAATTGGGGAGATTTTTATCTTCTTAACCATCGCATATAACAATTTTAATTCATCAATGCGAACGGTTCGAAGATCATTTCGAGGGAAAAGAGTCATGGCAATCCAGCGATGCATAAAACAAAGAGTGGATTATGAATTGGCTTGTTCTTGAGCCAGTGCATTCTGTGGAACCAGAGATGTCCCTCCAGAAGGATTCTTTAACAAAATGCTTCAAAATTTTATCAACCTCCAAGCTACAACGCCTGCTAAAACCCAAATGGAGGCTGAGCTGCCTCCAAGAAACGAAGTACTCTTCCCTTAGAAAGCGAAAAGTAATCCCCTCCTCAGATTTTCTTAAGGTGGCAAGAAATTGGATTGTTAACAGGTGACACCTGTCTTCATGAATGCGTGCAAAATCCGACCAACCTACAGCCCCCAAATAGTTTCAAAGTCTGTGGCCATACCTGATTTCTCCATGAGTTCGCTTGTGAACACACGCGTATGATCAAAAGTGCGACCCAGGAGAATGTGATATGCTTCCAGTTCGTAGCCTTCCTCGATGTCGAGTTGGTCATCGGAGATGAACGCCAGGCGAGGGTTGTTGTCGTTGTTGTTGCCGCTGGAGGTGTCCCCGTTTCCACCTCCATTGCCGCCGCCATTACCGCCGCCTGTGGATGTGGCGCCGGCCCCGTGTATTAGTACTAATCTTCAAAGATCTCCATGGAGTGTTGGCTTTGTGTTTCCATAGTGCCTCTACCTGAACTGGGGGCTTCTGAACTGGCGGAGATCAACTCGGTGCTTCCGGAATGCTGGCTCCGCCTTGAGCTTGACCCCTTCAACTTCTTTGCCTGCTTCATGGCTCCTCGGATGATGTTCATGATTCCTGCACAGAGAGCAACAAAGACAACACTTGGAAGACGAAAGGATTAGCATTAACGAGTTAGTCGTTCTTGCGGGGCGTGGTGGCCTCCACAACATTCGTCCTTGTGGGTTATGACACACCACAAACAAATGTTCTTGCGGGGTTTAGGAACCTCCACAACACGTTCAAGAACTCGAGCACAAGGAGAAAAGCACCATTATGCAGAAATAAAATCCATTTTTATTTGGTTTTTTTCAATTTTTATTGATTTTCAAACTAAGGAGTTAAAAACTTGAGAACTATCAGGGGGGAGAAGAGAAACACCGAGGGCATTCAGCAGCTCGGGTTGGGGCGAAGTGATCAAGCAGCCAGCCCCAACCTTTTATAGGCGGAGTCCACCCCCGGTCGGCCGACCCTCCCGCAGGGGCGTTTTGGCCTAGCTTTGATCACGCGTGCGTTGGATACCCTGGCGAATGTCTGCGCTTTGAATGCTAAGCGAAGGAGACGGGAACAAGTCGGGCGACGTGAGCTGGTCGGCCGACCATCTGTGGAGGAGTTTTCAGGCATGCTTTGAAAGGCGCAAAGCTAGTGTAGGGTAGGCGTTGATGGCGCTTGAATGCGCTGCAAAAGTGGCTGCCTGGGGATGGCCGACATGCCATGGTCGGCCGACCGGGCTGTCGCTCGGGTCAAGCTTGGCTTTTGCAGAGTGGCGCATGTTGCTAAGCTATGATGAATGCTGGGTGCGTGGGCCGTGGTGGTCAAGTATCCAAGGGGGACTCAAGTGTATGGCTCCAAAGTTTGAAATTCAAATGCAAAAATTGATGGAAATTTTGAAAATGCAATGAAAATGGAAAATAAATATGCATTGTGAAATAAATATGAGATACATACCGATGTACCTACCGGTAAGGACTCGTTGTTTTTCGTCCATCGAGTGCGGACGTCCCCAAAGTGTGTTTTAGCCTGACGACTCAGCTCCCGCATTTGAAGATGATGCAGGGACTTTGCACTGCCACTCCTGTTTTGTTTTCTTGGCGCAAGGTTGTGTTGGTGTTGATGCCTTCGGGGGCCTGAGTACCTCATGCGAATTCTATGGGCAGGGGTAGGAGTGGCTCACTATTGGTGACCGGTGGTCTTTGTGGCTTCTTTCCGTAGATGACTTTGATCTCGGGTTCATCACACTCTTGGCTTGATTCTTTCTTGTTCCCTGCTTGGTTAGCAGCCGAAATCTCCCGACTAGCTTCTTGTACGGCAGCAGCTAGCTGGGCTGATTGGGTCTCTAGAATTTTACTTAAGCGCAGCTGGTTTTTCAGGGTGACTGATAGGGCATTGAACCTAGAGCTCAGATCGTTCAACTTTTTCTTGGCGGGTGTAGTGCTTGTACTTCCTCCTTGCTGGGGTGGTTTCCAGTTATGTTCTAGGAATAGATTTCTGCACTTCTGCCAAGAATCCATCATTACCTGGTGGTCGTAATACCGTTGCAGTGCCCTTCCCACTAGTGAGAACGGGAATAAGCTAAGTAGGATGGATCTTTCTTGATTCCACCAAGCTGGAGCGTACTGCATATTGCTGAGAAAGGTCGGAGATGTTCCGCTGCATCTTCTATAGCCTTTCCACTGAATGGCTTGGCTTGCACCATTGCAATATACATTGGGTCGATCCTGAGGGTTTCGATTGCCATCTTGGTGCAAGGGTGCTTCGACTTCGACCGACAGAAATGATGTAACACTATGTGCTCTCTTCTAAGTGAAGGAGTTCTTTGGCGAATCGACAGTGTTGTGTAATCCACCTATTTCACACAAAGAGAAACAGAACAAGGGTAAACCTGTCTAGATGATGGTATTTAATTGTGACATAATGTTAATACAGAGGTTAACACATTCTTTGACCAATGCTTTCCCTGGCAAAGGTGCCAGAAATGCTTCTTGGCATTTCTTAGCGTCACCACTACAAGAGTGATGGCATTAGAGATGCCTTAATATAAATCTTAGCGTTACATATGTTTTGCAAGCGCACAGAAGTACATTGTAGCATTTCACCTATGGAATATTCTAGAGTATCGTATTTATTTCCTTAGGAAAAGCGTATGGCAAAGTAATGTGTTTTCCAATGCATTAGTTATATCACAATTAATATATCAAGACTAGGACAGGGGATAACAATATATGAAGAGTTGGGTATGTTGACACATAGAAGGTTTCACTGCTTGTTGACGGTCCATAGACGTGCCAATTGTGAACCGCAAATGCACGGATCATCGTAGCTTTTCCCTTAGAGTATTCCATCTAAGGTTTATCAATCCATGGATCGACAATGAACTACCTAGGGTTTTCCATCAAATCTAATGGATCTATTCCTATCATTAAGCGTTGATTGCATATAGAGGTAAACCTTTAAGATGTGAGTGAGTATAAAGGTTGATCGTATCCGAAAGCATAGGCAAAGATAGCATAACCGAGGTTAACGAAGGGTCCAATCGTCTCTAGGTACAGCTCTTAGTCAAAAGGTGATCAAAATAATAGATTGCATCTCTACCAAAGGTACCCGAGTCTTCTCTCTGAAAGGCGGCTCGCAAGCGGCCTACTTTCCAATGGTCACCGCCGCGTGGTGCGTGCCAACGCCTAAGGTTTCCTAAAGCTTTACCCAACCAACTAGCAAGCGCTCAATGAGCTTCCTCTTGTAATGGCTTGTGACAACTCCTATTGTACTCGCCATAGATCCGACTCAACATCATGTTGTCGCTAGAACTTTTCCCTCCATCATGCTGTCACAACACCGGGGCAATCGAAGGACTAGCTAGAACGCGCTACTTCAATGTATCTGCAAGATATGGACTAATCACCACGATTAGATCTAATCTTACTAAGAACATATGACGATCGTACATATGAATATAAAGCATGAAAGAAGAAGACCAAGGTTGAGACAACTAGAATAGAGATTAGACTGATATCACCATCGTGTGTGTACATACCCCGATGAATCTTGGGGCTTGACTCTTGAGCTCCGCCGTGGCACAACCGCGCAGGGAGGCCATGGCGGCTAGGGTTGGCCTAGGCCATGCCCTAGGTACCTTCGAAGACTTGCAGCAACCCTCATCTCCCTTTGGTGTATGCCCTAGTTTTCGCAGACTTCTGGTGGATTCATCGCCGTGGCTTCGGGGTACAGGGGCTATAAATAGTCCGAAGGAAATCCTAGCTCGAAGGGAAGGTCGAGGCGGCGCAAAAAGGGGCTAGGCCGGCCGGCCCCATAGGTCCTGGGCCGACCGGCCTAGGGCCTTTTTGGCCCGCCTCGGCCTCATCTTTTGCGTGCAAGCTCCTTGATCCTCCAGGAATTGATTTGCCAATGCATGTGGGTATTTGACGTCGGTTGCTTCGGGATAAGATTGGGTCTTGATAACCTTCTTCATATGTCTGCCTGATTCGCCTTGATACCGAAGTCATCCGACCTTATCTTCATGTCTTTGCCCTTGCTCATTCTTGGAGGTTGGTTCACCATAGATGAGAGCGAACGAAATCCGAGTTGTATTAGGTCCTTTGCCTTCATGTTCCTCCATGCTACACATGACCTTGGTCTTCGTCCAAAAGTGCTCATTTATAGCTCAAAAACCTGCGTAAACCAAAATCCACCAAAAACACATGCATATGCGAAAACGGGGTTATTTCAAGTGCCAAGTGGCGGGTTAGTATATGAATTGGTCCCAAAACACCACTTAAACAACACTAAAAGTGTATGTATAACGAGCGTCAACAATCCCCCCATGCTTAAACCTTGCTCGTCCTCGAGTAAGTCCAAGATCTTTGCTTAACAAGAAAATCAGCGTTGCCCTTCAATGTTTTCCCTGCACTTAGTTATACACAACAAGACACATTGCTCTCAAGTGTTTAGCATTTAAAGTTAAAGTTGTGACCGGCTACTTTTCATTATGGAAGATAGACTAGCAATAAAGAACAAGCCACAATAATAAATAAATGCAATGCTCTTGAACTTAAGCGAACTTAAGACCTTTACCTTGTTCCATCGTGAAGAGTTTTCAAAAAGATGCATATCCAACATAAGCGAGATTCTCTTGTAAAAGCTCGTGGCAACACTCATCTCATCAAGTCGCTCAAGCCTATACTAGATTATTTTCAACCTATTCTACTCATATATAGAGTGGAAGGCTTATGTGGAGCTTGGCAGGTAAAACAATTCTAGCAAAACATTATATCTCAAATATTGTCAAACTAAGAGAGAGATCTATTGGAATTACCGAGACTAGTCAAAAAGGCCATGGAGAATAAATGTTGGAAAGGGAGAGGGATGGAACACACACATTTAGATAGGTGGACATGTGCAAATGGCAAGTGGATGATCCCGAGGAACAAATGAAGTCCTCGTTATCGGATTGCACATGGTTGGAAAATTGAGTATGGAATTGTCTTTAAAGCACTTGGAATTTGATGAAGCTAAAAGAACTAAGGAGCATTATTTCTCTTTTTTCTTTCTTTCTTTCATTTTTCTTCCTTTCATCTTTGTTTATTTTCTTTTTTCTTTCTTTTTGCTCATTTTTCTTTCTTTTTGCTCCTTAGAACCTTTGGCAACATAGTACTTACTCAGCATCCTCCCCCCATGCTTAAACGATTGCTCGTCCTCGAGCATAGAAGTGAGGGTTGATAATTGCTGAAGTAAGTACACAAAGTCTATCTTGATCTTCTAGAAAAACACTTGAATCTTCAAGGAGTTTCTCATTGGTGCCTCCCAAATTAATGTTCTCTAAATTAGGCTCTTGATTCTTCTAGATTTTCGTCAAGATAAATAATCCATACTCAATTGTAGGTTGTGGTCAAGGAAGTAATCACAAAAAGATATTTGGGTTTAGGGTGGATATCCAGCAAAGTTTGCGAAGTTTCCGATGTAGAAACTCACAATGCATGGATAGAAAGGCTAGCAAAAAGAGGGTACGCAAAATGGAATGGCCAGTTTCTTAGCCTCGAACCATAGAAATCAATCTTAATCCAACTCATCAAAATATAAGTTTGCAAATCTAAGGGTTTCATCATGAAAGATCATGTATATGTAAAGGCTTTGGTAGGTAGAACTTTGCAAGAGATTCAGGAATGTAGATAGCATAAGAATCAAGTTTTAAATAAAATAATACAAGGTATAAGGTCATCGGTAAACTTAAATAAAAAAGCAACATAAAGAATATATGGGTCTAGAATTTAGTCATTTAACCTCCACAAATAAAAGAGCCGGTATTTAGTCAATTTAAGATCATTTAATAGAGAGCAAAAGGTCAAGTCATACACAACATCATGTAGGTAGAACAAGGCGGCAACTTTCATCACTTTTCTATAAGCAAAGCATTCAAATTATTTCATTGTGGTGAGCACAAAGTGATGGTAATCATTTATTGAAAAGAAAACAAAACTAGGTTGTCCTCCTAGTAGCCATGTTATTAACAAGAGAGATATACAAAGGTTTCTAACCTATGGTCGATGACATACATATATACAAGCATTAAAAAGTTGATGAACAAAGATAAAGTTGAGGAAGAGTTACCGTCCTTTTGGATGCTTGCAATGAAGTGTAGCGCGGCTTCCCCCATGCTTAAGCATTGTGCTTAGCATGGAAGAAGAATCTTGAGCATCTTGTGGTGAACACGATCATTGTACTCCATATGGCCTTTTCCTTATGCTTAGCATGTTGCTAAGCGTGGAAGAAGTTGGTGAACCGTCATGTGATTCTTGAAGTCCTTCCGCCACGTGTTTGGAGATTTATCTTTATGCTTCTTTACCTTTGTTACCTTAATTTTTCTTCAACCTCTTCTTGTCATCAAGCCATGGTCTCAATCATTCTTCGTATCGTTATCACCTCCTTGCTTGTTGTCTTCATTGCTGCTTCATATTCCATGAATTTTTTCTTTATTTCCCAAAAAGAAAATGTACTAAACCCTTACTCCATTGCAAAATGCATAAATTTCTCTTTCCAACGAGCCATCATTTTCCCAAAACGGATTCCGAGCAAAAGAGTTATGCCTTTTTTAGTCCAGCACTACAATCTGTCCCGAGCTGATTTCAGAACATGCAGCGCCCAATGTTTTTGTCGTATCTCCCTGTATGGGTCTTCAAATTAATTGATCTTGGATGAGTTGGAACAAGAATTTGATGGAGCTTATGAATATAAACTTTTTGTTCCCAGTACAGCTTTGAACATGTCCAGATTTTTTATGAAAATAGCAGCGTCCCTTTCAATCTTCGGAGATGTTGACGGTCTTGGTTGTAACTTTGATCACGAATTTATAGGATTCCTTCTTCATGCCTAAAAACAATTGAGGCACACAATCTACCCCCGGGGTGATGGTCAGGAGTATAAGCAAATGCCAACAACCAATGACATCCCTAAGACCTTAATTTGTGGCATAATTAACCTAGTAAAAGAGAAAAATAAAATCCTAATGGGTGTGCGTGTGTGCAAAGAAAGTATGCAAATGAGAGGAAAGCATATAAAGAAGGACAATGTTTACACCTAGTTCTAAACACCATGTTTACAACTAGATTGCCGAATTCCTCCATAGTCATAAAGATGTGTTAACCAAGGTCAAAACACCATGTCTATCCCAAGGTCAATAATTCCTCATAGTGCAAGAAAAATAAGGCGCATTGCAAAGCTTATAAACCAACCAATGCAATGTAAATGCTAACAAGGCTTACAAAACTAAATGATAATGGTCCGCGATCATGTCTAAACACCATGTTTACACAAAATTACAATTGGAAGATGCCATACGTATAGCATTATCACGGGTATGAAAGCATTCATCATTAAGTTTCATGAAAGAGCCAAGCTAACCAATGCATGATGGAACGACGGAATGGATGCAAAATGTAAATACAAATAGTTAGCAAAAACAAGAGTTAGCAAGGTTCAAAAGGTCTTTCAATGTTGTTCCGCAATCAACTCATTCAAAAAGTAATTGCTAAGAGCAACAAAGCTTGGCCAACCACCTCATAAGAATTGAAGCATTGTCGACAAAAAAATCATTTATCGAAAAGAACCGAACAACCTAGCTAATGAGGTTTAGGGGGAGGCTCATGGGTATCCTATATTTTTGGCTTAAAATAAGAATTTTGAAGAGAGAAATTAAGCTTAGAAAATCTACCTAAGGTGGTTGTAAACAAAAAGAAAAGCAAAGGTTGATTTATTGGGTGGAAAACAAAACCTATGGGTTTAGGATGGCTATAGGTATGAGAGATTTTCCTAAGGGTTTAGGATCTCATAGGGAGGCTAGTCAAAGTTTTCAGTTAGAACAAGGAATAGAGATAGACTTGGCTAATACAAATGGTGACAGCAAGCAAATCAACACAAGTCAATCTTACCCTTGTTGGCTCCAGTTTTGGCGGGGGTGATAGGAAGGCTTAGGTGGGTTTAACAAAAAGTTAGGTCAAAACAAAACATACAATGCAATGCAAGGGTGAACAACATGGCATGAAGTGCAATATGAGGTGGATGAACACAATGACATGACATGATGTGGTGGTCTAAAAACAAAACAAAAGTTAGCCTAAGTCAACTAGCCACAAGTTTAGAATCAAAGGGTGGCGTCATACCTCATATTTCTCTCTAAAAAGACACAAAAGAAAAAGACTCTAAACACTAATAGGCACACAAAAGGGTCTACAAGTTTTTCAAGATCAAATAACAAAGTGCTCCCTCAATAACATTTAGATCATACAACATAAAGTTGTGGCATTTATTAGAGCAATGGTACAATGTTACTTGATGATTCGATTAAACAACACAATATAGACCGTCATATTATATAGATAATAAACAAAAGATCGGGTTGCCTCCCGCAAAGCGCTTCATTTAAAGTCATAGAGCTAGACTTTCTCACGTACCTTCTCATTGTTGTGAAGCCATGGTCCTTCGTGCGAGAATTCGAAGTATCCATGCAGCTTGATGTCGCCCTTTTGTAATCCATCGTGATTTACTTCTAACATCTTCATGAATTGGATGTAGCTGGCTTGTGTATTCATATGCCAATGTTCTTGGGGATCTTCATTTTGTTCTAAGCTTCTGAATTTGATCATGTACGCTTGATGAAAGCATTGCCCAAGCTCTTCTTCATTGTTGTCATCGTTATCTCCTCTATCTTGTTCTCATCACGTTGCTCCTGTCTCTTCTTCATAGATTTTCCCCTGCATCCAAAATAGAACATATACAGAAATATAGCTCTATTGAAAAGTTTGTGAAATTACCTTTCCAATGAGTAGTCATTTATCTTAAACGGAGTTCAAACGAGAGAGTTATGCCCAATTTACTTTAGCACTGCGTGCTGTCCAGAAAATTTCAGAGTGCACGACCTTTGATATTTTGATCATAACCGCTTGTAGGAATCTCCGATTGACTTGGTTCTTGATTCATTGGAACCAAAACTTCATAGGGCTTTTAAATATCTAAAAATATTCTATTGTTTTCTTTAGAGGTTGCACAGACTTTTGATGCAAACAGTAACTTCTTGCGAATTGATCCTGAGATGTCGATGATCTTGATCTTGTAGTCTAAGCTTCAAGGTCATCCCTAAGCTTCAAGGTCATCACCATTGATTCACCAGCAAGTGGCATTCCAATGATTTGTCTTCTCCATTATTCTTGCTTTACCCAAGGTGTCGGGATCATGGGTGGCTCTTATGCTTTGCGTCGATGATTTGAGCAGGTTTCCTTTGTTAGTAGCATCACTCAATTAGAAGCTTATTGAGCATCCTACTGGAGAAGATTGGTAGTGTCATGATGCTTCTAATCTTATTGCCTCCAGTCTTGATCAACTTCAAATCATCATCTTTTGTGCCCAAGGCCCTCCAATCTTCCCTTGACATCATCATCACCTTCTCTGTTGTTTGCTGCTGCCTGTTCTTCATTGAATTGGACTTCATCCAGTGTAGAACATGTACCAAACTTCTACTCCATTGCAGTGTTCATCAAATTCTCTTTCCAACGAGTTCTCATTCACTCCAAACGGACTCTGAATGAAAGAGTTATGCTTGTTTTACTCCGGCACTATGTTCTGTCCAGAGCGATTTCAGAACGTGTAGTGTTGAAAGATTTTACCATAACTCCTTGCACTGATCTCCAAAATTCACGATTCTTGATGCGTTGGAAAGAAGACTTGATGGAGCTTCATATTTTCTAATTTCCTCTATGGTACCTCTCTGATCATGGCAAAAACCTGGTCTCAACAGTAACCTTCCAGAGATGTTGATGATCGGATCTCACGACTTCTTTGGGGCATGATTCATCACATATAGCTTGAACAAACAATTCTCCAAGAAACATTAGTCTTAAAAATTAATTGACATGGTGGCATATCTTGTTTATGTTTACTCGTTTAGAGTGGGGGCTCGATAGTGGATGATGGGCCACTAACAAAAATTAGCACCTACCACTAAAGAGCGGATCTTCACGTAGCCATCAAATTGTTTGAACGAGATTAGACTTGTTAAAGCCCAAGCTTAGTATCTAGATTTCCACCTGCTTTCAAGGACACAAACAAGAAAATAAGGGTATATGCAATAATAAAAATTAGGGTTAGTCCAAAAAATTAGATAGATCTTTCTAGGGTTCGAGTTGCCGATCCCCAGCAACGGCACCAGAAAAGCTTGTTGACGGTCCATAGACGGGCCAATTGTGAACCGCAAGCGCACAGATCATCATAGCTTTTCCCTTAGAGTATTCCATCCAAGGTTTATCAATCCATGGATCGACAATGAACTACCTAGGTTTTTCCATCTAATCTAATGGATCTATTCCTATCATTAAGCGTTGATTGCATATAGAAGTAAACCTTTAAGATGTGAGTGAGTATAAAGGTTGATCGCATCCGAAAGCATAGGCAAAGATAGCATAACCGAGGTTAACGAAGGGTCCAATCGTCTCTAGGTACAACTCTTAGTCAAAAGGTGATCAAAACAATAGATTGCGTCTCTACCAAAGGTACCCGAGTCTTCTCTCCGAAAGGCGGCTCGCAAGCGGCCTACTTTCCAATGGTCACCGCCGCGAGGTGCGTGCCAACGCCTAAGGTTTCCCAAAGATTTACCCAACTAGCTAGCAAGTGCTCGATGAGCTTCCTCTTGTAGTTGCTTGCGACAACTCCTATTGTACTCGCCATTGATCCGACTCAACATCACGTTGTCGCTAGAACTTTTCCCTCCGTCATGCTGTCACCACACCAGGGTAATCGACGGACTAGCTAGAATGCGCTAGTTCAATGTATCCGCAAGATATGGATTAATCACCATAATTAGATCTAATCTTACTAAGAACATATGACGATCGTACATATGAATATAAAGCATAAAAAAAGTAGACCAAGGTTGAGACAACTAGAATAGAGATTAGATTGATATATCCATCGTGTGTGTACATACCCCGATGAATATTGGGGCTTGACTCTTGAGCTCCGTCGTGGCACAACCACGCAGGGAGGGCATGGCGGCTAGTGTTGGCCTAGGCCATGCCCCAGGTACCTTCGAAGACTTGCAGCACCCCTCGTCTCCCTTTGGTGTATGCCCTAGTTTTCGCCGACTTCTGGTGGATTCATCGCCGTGGCTTCGGGGTACAGGGGCTATAAATAGTCCGAGGAAACCCTAGCTCGAAGGAGAGGTCGAGGCGGCGCAAAAAAGGGCTAGGCTGGCCGGCCCCATAGGTCCTGGGCCGGCCAGCCTAGGTCCTTTTTGGCCCGCCTCGGCCTCATCTTTTGCGTGCAAGCTCCTTGATCCTCCAGAAATTGATTTGCCAATGCATGTGGGTATTTGACGTCGGTTGTTTTGGGATAAGATTGGGTCTTGATAACCTTTCCATATGTCTGCCTGATTTGCCTTGATCCCGAAGTCATCTGACCTTATCTTCATGTCTTTGCCCTTGGTCATTCTTGGAGGTTGGTTCACCATAGATGAGAGTAAACGAAATCCGAGTTGTATTAGGTCCTTTGCCTTCATGTTCCTCCATGCTACGCATGACCTTGATCTTTGTCCAAAAGTGTTCATTTATAGCTCAAAAACTTGCATAAACCAAAATCCTCCAAAAAATACATGCACATGCGAAAACGGGGTTATTTCAAGTGCCAAGTGGTGGGTTAGTATCTGAATTGGTCCCAAAACACCATTTAATTAGCACTAAAAGTGTACGTATAACGAACGTCAACACTGCTTATTATATAAGTCTAGTTAATATGAAGATCCTAAGAGAGAATTAGGGATTCTATGTACTTCTTACATATGAGTTACATTCATTACAAGTGTATACTATACAAGCTTAGCAAGAGACACATGTTTGAGGGCAAATCGAGGAGTCGTGGGATCCCCTCATCCAAGGGTACTGTCACGATGTTTATCATGAAGGCCTGCAAACGCCCAAACCCAAACGGCGAGGATAACAAAGGCCCAGCGGGGCTGTCACCACCCGGGGGCTACCTCTGAATACGTGGGATAGAGTATCCCCAACGGTATTCCATAACCCAAACACCAAGTTTGTAATATGAAATACATCTTTACCAATTGTACGAAAAGGTAAAGAACAATCATTATGATTCATTGGGCCATTGCCATAACATGTATCCACTATACTAAGGTGCAAGACATACAACTTATATGATGAACAAACAAGACTATAAGTCAAGTAACATAAGCAAGATAGCAATTCCATTAAAGCTCAAAGTCTTACAAATAAGCAAAGGATACAGGATAACTGAGCTCTAGGCTTACCAAGACTCCTTAGGATACCTGTAGAAGCTCAACTCCTAAGACTACTTCACTACTAACTAAGACTATAACTTGTAGCAAAAGGAGCTCTTCCTTCTGTTGTGTGTTGTGCAGGAGGTGTTGGCATCTATTTATAGAACTGGGAGGCGGTTCAGAGCCGGTACAAGGTGGTTGAGGCCGAGTGGGCCCACCCCCAGGTCGGCCGACCTGAGGACTTCGCCCGACCGTCAAATGAACCGACTGACTTCGTCCATGGTGTAGATTGCGTCCTTGAGGCGGTGCAGAAGCGTGGGAGAAGGGACGGCCGCAACGACCGCTAGACTGGGTCGGCCAACCTGGCCAAGTCGGCCGACCTGGTCCAGGCTCGTTTTGCCTTGATCTTCTTTTGTATGTCTGGAATGTGAGCCCTGATACTCGTGGAGGCTGGGTATGAATCCTCGGAGTATCTCTTGATTCTCATGTGGGCCCATTAATCCATGTGCTTCTCCTTATCCTCTTTTCACCCCTTGGATGTAACCATCATGGATTCAACGTCTCTGATGATATGCATTTGTGCTTCTTCCAGATGGCCAAACTTGGGCTTTATTGGGTACTAGGCTAGGTCGGCCGACCAGGGCAGGTCGGGCGACCTGGGCTTGGCCCCTTTTTCCTTCTAGTTTTGGCTCATGTCTCCTGCAACCAAATAATCTCCATGTATAAGTGGAACTACATTATTTGAAACCAAATACTAGAGATCATTGCTAATTTATTCTATTTCACCAAGTTGGTGCCACAAGATATTCATGACTTAACAAGCGCCAACATGTCCCTTGATGATGGAACCACTGGACACCTCGATATGCCATCTAACATGTATCCCTTTACTGACCTTGTACATTGTATAATCTTTTATGCTTAAGACTCATGAGTGAGAAGTACATGGATTCCTTTGTTCTCTTCTAGGATCTTCATGCTAGGTAAGTCTTATATATTCTGAGCAATGAATCTTCTGTTAGTCATACTACCCCTTTATCAATGTTTACCCTTGCTAGACTTTGGAATGTTAATAGTGTTATGATTGAGTGCAATGGATAACTACTTTATTCAACCACCGCTTTCCCTGTGGATTCGATACCTGAATACTTTCGGATGAAAGCTACAACGGTTCCCTGGCGCTTGCGGATTTATCTGATACCGTAAGAAATACCTATAAGCTCCCAAAGTCGATTTTTTGCCGAATCCAGCAGGAACTCTGTCGAACATGTTTCCAAAGAGAAGTAATTCTCTGCTGATTCTTTGAAGTGATTCTCTGAAATGAACTAAAAGTGTGAGTCGGTGAAAGCTGAAACAAGTAGCTTCTCCTGATTCTGTGAAGTGATTTTCCTTCCTGATTTTGAGAGTTTATAATAGATAATCAAAGAGAACTATTTTTAGCCACAGAATCACTTCTCTCAGATAAATTAGCTCCCATAAAAAATCAGAATCAGATGGAATTCTACCAGACAGACCCTATTAAAGTTTCCGAATACATCCCATGGCACGTGTCGTTCCTTATTTGTTTATGTTTCCTTTTTCACGTATTGGTTGAGAACATCAAAGAAAACATTTATTCATTGCAAAAATGAAGAAAAATCTCAAATAGCTTAGGACTGTTTGTTCAAATGGCTAACCGAACGTGCATCACTACAAATGTGCTCTTTGTATCTACTGGTACTAGATTTAAAACACTTCTGGTTGTTTCTTTTGAATGGTCAGTGGTTGTTGGGTCATTGATCAACGTTTTCATTTTCCTCAGATGGCCAAGGGTACATTTAAGAGGCACCCCCAACCCCACACACCGCCCCCCCCCCAAAAAAAAAAAAAGAAAACAATAATCCTCGGTCATTTGAGAGAACACTTAGGAAATGTGGAATATGCTGTATAGTTGTATTGGTAGGAGCATCAACGGTATGCAAATAATCAACTGCAAGACAACACACATGTGCAGGACCATACTCGTTCGTCTCGGAACAACTGGAATAAGAGAATTACTAAATTCTTCACTATTCTTCTACTTTTATGTTTTGATTAAAATCTGTTGAAGCCATAAAACCAGGGTGCCCGACCACGAGGATTGCCAACTACCAACTTCACACGAAGAAGACTCCGAACAAGACACGGTAGCAGGACCACAGGAGAAAAGCCCGAAGATAGTTAGAGTCCTATTAGGTTTAGGTCTGTTTTGTCTTGTAAGGCACATCTCCCCGGAAATAAATAGTGGGCGGTCCTGCACGTAGAGGGTATCCCAACTTTTACCATCCACCCGAGGGTACTTGTTGCACAATTGTAATCTATACTCGCCAAGATAATAAAAACAAGCTACTGGACGTAGGGTTTTTACTTGATCTCGAGGGCCCGAACCAGTATAAAATCCCGAGTCTCTTTGTTCATCTACTGTGATCGATTTTTGCAAGAAACGGGGTACCTGCCGGACAAATATCTGCCGAGTATAACCTCGACAAAATCCAATAAAACTTTAACTGGCTAATAATTTTCAAAATATTTAGATTAGAAACATAAATTGTATTTGTATGGAGATCTTGAAAGTTACTAGTGTTCACTAGTAGAGAAACCGCTTTTAGTCCCGGTTGGCAACTCCCATTAGTCCCGGTTCCGCAACCGGGACTACGCCACCGGGACTAAAGGTCCCAGCCTTTAGTCCCGGGTATTTACCCGGGACTAAAAGCCACCTTTAGTCCCGGTTGGTAATACCAACCGGGACTAAAGGGTCTCCACGCGGCGCCCAGGGTGGAGCCCCTTTAGTCCCGGTTGGTATTACCAACCGGGACTAAAGGCCTTTTTTTTTCTTTTCTGTTTTTCTTTTTCTTTTTCTTTTCTGGTTTCTTTATACAGAGATACGTATTATACCTGTATAATAATATACGTATATGTCCATATATGTATTAGTTATACGTCACTAATGCATTAAACTATTAATACTGATATTAATATATACGGTAATAATATTAAACTTATATATATTTAAATAAAACAAATTTTGATAAATCCAAGATTAATATTAATATTTACATCAAGATTTCAATATTAATATTTACACCAAGATTTCAAAGGAGCATATACAAAATTCCTAATATTTGCTCCTTGTATCGGGCTTGT